>WELA01013098.1:39096-86862 GCA_009602735.1 Mesotaenium endlicherianum | reverse complement strand
CCCCGCCCCGCCCCACCCCCACGCCCACCCGTCAGTAACCCCCCACCTACATTGGTGCCCATGCAGGAAGCACGCTGGTGGAAGTGGTGTTCAGGGGCTGAGCCTACCGGCGGTGGCAAACAGGAGGTGGGCGCAGCCCATGAGTGCCTGCACAAGGAGCATGAAGAGCGGCCGCGGTGTCCCATTCCTCTTCACATAATACTCCGACACATACCTGCCACATGTGCAACCAGCAGCAATCAGTCCATACGGTAGGGGCAGGCCTCAAGACTAATGGCGTGGTGTGGTGTGCTGTGCTGGTGGCTTCGTCGCCCCATAGATCCTCATGATTATTCTGGGGTGGCTAGTCATGTAGCGACTATACAGGTTCTGCTGCCCACCAGCTCGCTCGCTCGCACACAGCACAATATATGTCCACTACTTTCCTCCAGGTGTCTCACACGTCACAACCAGTGAGAGGACGTGAGGGTACGTTGTACGCTACGCACCCAGCACCCATTCTGCCCAAGAAGTTCCACACGCTGACAAGCGCCACAAATGCACCCACACTGTTGGAACCCAAAGACTCCGCCATCTGCACCCCCCCGCCCCCATGCATGCTTCCACCAGCTTCAGTCACCGGCCAACTCAGAGGATGCCACATTCTAGGGGCAGGCACATGGAAGAGAGTAAAGCCTGTTAAGATGCTGCAGATTTGCAACTGCTTGACAGGACATCATCATGCATGACCACCATGCTGCTTCCAACAACAGCATGAGAGGACCACAGAGTTGGCAGGCACCTGGCCCAGATTGTTGATGGCAGTCAGGCCCGAGCCTGTGCCGCACCCCATGGCAATGAACAGCAGCCTGATCCCTCACACACACCCACCGTGGTCAGAACTCTGCCAGGTGGCAATCGCAAGCAGTTGCAGACAAAGACAACAGGGGGACAGGAGGGGCACCAGTAATCCTGCGTAAGCACAGCCTGGGGCAGCGTGTGGTCCTGCCCCAGCTTCGGCCGCCGCTGCTTTGATAGATCGATGCCCACCAAGCCACCAAGTGTTGAGCTGCTAGTGGTCCTCTCCATTCCAGGTGAGGTGGTGGTCACAGAGGAGGCGGACGCTGGAGCTGATGATGATGATGCTGCTAAGGAGGAGTCGGACGAGGTGGGTAGTGGCAAGTAGATTGCCTTCTTGGACGATGCTTGCCACTGCGAGAGATCGCCAAGCACCAAAGACGCACACTTCCCACCTCTGTCAGCTCTGCCACACCTGCCTCCTCCCCTGCCTACCCTGCCTGCCAATTGTGGTGCCGGTGGTGATTGGCATGAACTCACAGGAATGGCAGCGGGCAGAAGCAGGATGCCCAGCATGATGATCATGAACCCTGTGCTGGCGCTCTTGCCCACCAGCAGCACGTCCTGCATGCATGCATGCACGTGTGCGGGCAACAGAGCATGAGCGCATACTTCTTGTTCTACCAACCTGGAGCCCAATGCTGTTTCGCTCACTCACAAGGAAAAGTCGTCACTGACATCAGCACGCCTGTAAGTAGATTGAAGAAAACCAAAGCCCGCACCTGAAGAAGTATTACAGCCATGAGATAGAAAGCCAGGGCCACGCCCACCACCTGCAATTACTCTTTCCACCCCGGAGCTTATTAGTATAACCACCCCCCTCCAGATAGTGCGTGGACTCCCCCCCCCCCTTCGTTCTGCTCGCACTCTCGGCCTCTCCCTTGCTCTCTCCGTCTCCCTCTGCCCCGTGCTTGTCTTCCCTCTCTCCCCTTCACCAGATGTGGGAGCAGGAGTACCTCTCAGAGCCAAGAAACTTACATAAAGGAAGGAAAACCTGGACTTGTCGTTGTCATCTTTTCTCTGTGGAACATCGACAGGACGGATGATGAACATGGACAAAAGGGCAACAAGTGGTGGTACCACAGCACATAGGAGGAGAAATGGCCCTGTGTGTGGAGCATATACAGCCGTATACACCTGAATGCAAGAAAGACATTTGTGACAGGGTGAGTGCCACAGTGAGGCCCCTTCTCAGATGCAGCCTGAATACTTCAGCAGCTTCTGGATGGATGCGCTTATGCTGCCTTGCCAAAGCTAAGAAAAGGCAGCTTCACACACGCAGATGAATAGCTACCTGAGTGAATATAGCGCCACTGAGGCCTATAAAGCCCTTGAGCAATCCAACCACCACTCCTCTGTCACCTTGAAAATTCCTGATGCTGATCCATCCTCACAACAGAGAAGCACAAGCCAGGTACCAGGAAAGCCCAAGTCGTCTAGCTGTCTAGGTAAGTACATCTCAGCAAGAACAGGTACGAAGCACTTTTGACCATCACCAAACCTCAACATTCAGCACCCTTTTCCGCTAGGTGGCAGAGAGCCAACTTCATGAACTATAAGACCTGAACATGAGAGAGCCGAGTGCCAACGTAGATTAAAAAAGACCAACAGATTCAAGACAATGACGCAACTGTCTACTCTTATCATGAGACCAGCAGAGTCAGATCTGATATAAATGTAGGACATGTCAGCAGAACCCAATGACCTTTGAATCACAAACTAACGGCACTTCGGTGGAATGTGTTGGACGGTGAATGACGCCAATTGGATGAGTAGCAGTGTCTCACCAGGTGACAAGAACAGCTGTGTTGAACCATGTGGCTCCATTTGTTCCCAGCATTATGTAACTGCACATCTGGTTCAATACATCACAAACAAGTTAGTGCGCTGCTGTGCAACTTGCCTGCCCTCTACTCAACAAACACGACATAATGTAACTGTGGCATTCTTACCCGGGAAGCCGATGCCCTCTAGGCTATTTAATATAAACTTTTACTTATTGCTGTGACTCTAAGCAGAAGCAAGTAGGAATGCAAATAGACAGTGGCTAGTCACCTGCCAAAAAGGTGGCCGAACCTGGCCAGTTGAGGCTAGATATAGCTGCAATCAAGATCATCCACAATGGGAAAGGATGTCAGCCAACCTGATTCTTGCTTGTGCATCACTCTTATTGCGTACTTGAGCTACTTGATCTCAACGAAAGCTTTTATTAACTTGCCTCTAGTGCCATATGTTCTTGTTAAATATAAGAAATTTAGATAAGTGCGCACCATGGTGTAACCACAGACGTGCTGCACAGCTCCAACTAAAAGAATGGCCCACGCTGGTACCAAATCTATGAGCAGCCCTGATATTATACCAACATTGCCTCCTATGTCTTTTGCAGTCCCCAAACCGTCAATCATCTCTTGATTGTAGTTTAGCACTCGCTTCATATCAGCTGAATATAAAGAGAAAGTGTAAGATATGCCTCCACAACCCTGCATCCACATGCCAAGTACTAGCCCTAGCCACTTGTCTTTCAGCATAATCCTTGCTCTGTCAAATCCTGTCATATTTTCAAGTCCGCAGAGCCAAAATGACTCCTAAGATCGTGGTTTCCACCGTTATGAAATCTAAATCATACTCGTCTGTCAATGCTTACACCTCTTGACTGATCCTGGAAATAGCCCTTACGCAATGCCACCTCACGTTCCATCACCCCCGTTACTGCCTAGTGCACAGAGGTCAAGTAGCGACAATGTAGGAGTACACTGGAAAGTAGGTGGATGAGCTGGAAAGTCAAATAGAAGAAAGCATTCGAGAGTCACTATTGTGTAAGCAAGATTCGTGCTTGAATAACACTTGAGAGTGATCATCCGTGCAGCCCAATTTAACAAGCATAATGATAGTTTCTTCACATGGTTAAATTTAGGCCAGCTAGCGAAGGGGGGACACCTAGTTGCATCCGATGACACCAACACATTTCTATCGTCATATTTTTTTTCGATTCTGTTAAGGAATGTTATAAGGACGCATTGCGTACGGTGGGACTTTCATGCCTCCCGCACGGTCTCTACCATCCGGGTGAGAACTGACAGCGCCCGTTGCATTATGACATCCGAAAACTGGTCTGTACTGCTCTGCACCCAACAGTGATTGCGTAGCTGATTCATGTGCTGCTTTTGCTGCATTATTTGCAGACATCCCGAAAAGCCCCGTCCAATAATATAATTGCCCTGGTTGGTCTCAAGCCACTTTGCCATGGCCGCGATTATGTGGGCCACTGCTACAATGTCAAGTCGTGGAAACCGTAAAGAAGATGTAGAAAGCTTAGAGCTTAATTGCTGATTGTTGTGCGCAGCACCTTGAGACTCGTCGTATGTCCTAGCCCGTGTCCTATGGGTGGCCATTGGCCATTTTCTATGGTTAGCTGTCTCATGTCTGCAGCTCTCATCCCTTACTTCCTTCATCAGGAGTCTTTTCTGTAACTCCTTGACCGCTTGGAGCAAAAAGGTGTCTGGCTGTTGTAATATGTATTTATAATGTAAGAAGGGCAGATCCTTCTTTTTCTCTTTCTCACTTTATGGAAGTCCGTAATGGGTTAAGTGTCTCTTCTGCTTACATAAAAGCTCTGTGACGCCTGTTTGTTAAGTGGCTATGCCCTGGCATCAACCAGTATTGTAGCAACATGGGGGATTATTTCTGGCCACTGGGTGCCCTCCAGCTTTCCGTTTCTGGCACCAGGGATTGCATGAGCGAGTCCCTTCAAGTCAGCAACGAAGTTTTGGCTGGAGTATGTGGTGTGATATGCCTCATCGCTCTCATCCAGGTTTGAAAGAGATGTTCCTGTTTGATTGAGGGAATGGCAAAACAGATGTATACAGATGTACTTAGCATGAATATGTACAAGTTCAAGCTCAACATTTCTTGCGCATGTTTCTTATGGTGCTATTTTCCTCGATGACATATGAGCTACAACGAAATGTATAGCAGGGAAGTCAGTATCTTGCCTTGTTACTATGGATCATTTGGTGCCGACAAAAGTCTACCATGTGCTGGCAAGAAACTTAACCTGTATGTGACGTTCGCAAGCATGATATAGTATACTGGGCAAAGCAAGAACTGAGCAGGAGTCCACGACCTTAATCAACGGAGTGGTCGGAGCGAAGCAAGCTGCTGCTGTGTAGTGTGGTGTGCTCTGCTTGACTTACTCCTGATGGTGGTTCTGCTGTCTGGTTTCGTATGCATGCAGCTCATACGGCTGCAGGCCCATGTTCCCTATGCAAAGTGTACTCGTCAGAAGGTGATTGCTGACCACCATCCCCTCATACAAAGTGCTTGAGGTCAGCAATCTGGAGTTGCAAAACTTTGTCTCGTCAACACTGTCAAGCAGGGGGCCTCTGCAGCAGATTTGCGTTACCATGACATATCTCTCTCTCTCTCTCTCTCTCTCTCTCTCTCTCTCTCTCTCTCTCTCTCTCTCTGTGTGTGTGTGTGTGTGTGTGCGTTTGTCTGGGGGTGTCGGGTGAGGGCGTTTGGCAGGTGTTTCACTGCATGGTGTTTGCGTCCAGTCTAGGTGGGCAAGTCACGCTCTCTTCCCTCCTCTTCTTCCCCATGATCTACTCTGCAGCTATGTTTTTAGTGTTAGCAACAGCAGCTGGTTGTGGCTGCCCCTCGCGAACTGGAGGCACGGGTTATGATGATTGGGGGGGGGGCATGCAGGCCATGCCGGCTACTTTATGCTGAGTGCGGGCGCGGCGTGCCGAGACTGGCCCTGCTGGAACCACGCGTGCGGCTTCATCGCCCTTGGTTGGCCTCCTCCTCCTCCTCCTCCTCCTCCTCCTCCTCTTCCTGTGGCATATCTACCTGCCAGTCAGCCTGTCCTTGTGTATGGGTGTGTGCACGCGTTTCTGTGGCTTGAGTGTCAACTGTTCTGGTAACCAGATATTCTCTCCTGCATTGAGCTGAGGGGGATGAGGAAATGGTGCGTGGGTGTGAATTGGCACGGGGGAATTGCAGCAGTGCCACAAACCATATATCTGGCCACCTTTCTGCTTCTGCTCTCCTTCTGGTACTCCTTCCGCCCCACCTCACCCCTCCCATGCTCGTCAGCATCTCTGCATGTGCTGGCAGTTGCACATTGCTTGCTGCTCTTGCGCTGATTGGCACTCTTCTGCTGCGCTGGATCTGGTTGACTGCAGGGTGGATTTGTGCCATCAAGCGACAGATGAAGAGGACGAAGAGGAGGAGGAGGAGGCGGAGGCGGAGAGCAATGATAGTGAGAGCGGGGACGATGATGAAGATGATGTCTCCCCCATGAGGATGGAACTGCCACCGCTGCCGCTGCAGCTGCAGCAACAAGAGGAGGAGAGGGGCACCTGTGAGCTGCTTGCAATAAACAAGCAGAGGAGGAGGAGGAGGAGGAGGAGGAGGAGAGGCTGCAGCCTGTGCTGGCGTCGCATGGGCATCCGCCGCCGCCAGAAAGTGGTGGTTGCTGTACGCCCGCCCGTCCATCCCCCAGCCCTCAGTGATCTAGTAGTATAGTGGTCCCATTGCGGGGTGTTAGCCCTTCCCTGGCGTCTCACAGAGCGGGCTTGGGTGGGTGGGTGGGTGAGTGGGTGCAGATAGTGGTGCTCATATGTGTGCTCACGGCGGCCTTTGCGGTGCTAATCTGGGTGGGTGTCGGCAACAACCCCATCGACTCGTATGCTGTGGCCAGGGTGAGGCTCTCCCTCCCTCCGTCTCCCTCCCTCCGTCTCCCTCCCTCCATCCTTCTCTCCCTTCCTCCCTCCCTTGCTGGCAGTAGTGAGTGGCACTGAGTGCGGTCTCATGGGAGGGTGGATGTGCAGGTACACGCGGACTTCTTTGCATGTGTCATGCTGTTCCTGGGTGGCGGGCTTGCCATCTATGGTACACCCCCCCTCCCCTCCTCTCCCCTTCCCTCCCCTCCCCTGCAGTTTCCCGACGGGTTCCATATCTACTTCTTTAAGCTTGCGGCTGCTTGCAAGGCCAGCCACGGGTGCACTGTTGGCTCCACAAGGAGGAGAATTCCCGTGTATGCCTCCTGGTCACTGTAGCCGGCAGAGAGATGTGCTGCGGGGTGTCATTCAGCTGACTGGGTCGGGTGTGTGGCCAGGGCTCCTGCTCTTCTCCAAGATGTCCCGCCTCAGGTCCGGCAAGTCCTCAGCTGACCTTAGCAAGGTGCGTGGTACCCACTTCTACACGCTCGCGCGCATATACACTGACACACTCACGTACTCAGTCGCACTCGGTAGATTCCATCGATTGACCAGGATGTGGAAGGGGATGGACAATGCGGACGTGATCAGGTGGCGTGGCTGGCAGTGGTGTGTCTGGTGTGCTTCTCGGCGCGCGCCTTCTTGGTGCTGGCTAAGAATCTTCCGGTGAGTGAGCGAGGGAGATGAGGAAGTGCAGCGCAGGCACACAGGTGCATCTCTGTCTCTGAGTCACGTCCTAAAGGTGCTTCTGATGTCCACGTCTCTGCAGGTTGATCTTGGAGTGACATTTGCCGATAGCTTTGGCAACTTCTTGCCCAGCTGGTATCTATTCTACTACATCATTGGTAAGGCTCCCCCAGCCACAATAGCTTCTGTGCAGCTTTCTCTCCCTTCTTCGTGCTATTCCAACCACGTTATCAGAGATGAGGCATGACACGCTCCCAGAGACTGGTCAACACTCACCCTGCCCTGGATCCTGGTGCAGGAGAGGCCATCCCGTCTGTGGTGGTGCTGATCATTCTCAAGGACATGCCGCCCAAGTCGCGCGAGAGCAGCGTGGCTGGCGGCACCAACTACGCGACGCTGCCCCTTGTGGACGACGCCTCGCTGTCTCTGTCCCTTTGCCTAGCACAAGCAGCCGTGCTGCCGCAGTGGGTGGTGCCTCTGGAGGGCACCCCCTACTCCGTGGTACCTGCGCCTGCCACCGCCACGGCCAGCAGCAGCAGCAGCGGCGGCACAAGAGAACCCAGAGTAAGGGGACCAGCCTCTTCTCTTTGGAGGTATTGAGCACAAGTAGTGGTTGAGGTGTGTGGTGGAAAACATCTGCTCATGAGAAGGACGAGTGTGTTTGTGGCATTGGCAGGTGAAGAGGGATAGCCCGGGGTAGCAGCAGCAGCAGCCAGTCCCAGCTCAGCGTTGAGGTATGGCACACCTGTCGCCCTCCTGACGGGCAGCAAATGGTGGTGAGGTGTTCATAGGCCCCTTCCATTGAGATTAAATGTCATTCCCTCCGACGAAGCTACAGCTACGCGTGACTCGGTCAGATGGTCAGATTGTAATCTGCACGAGAAGGCAGGTACTTAGATCCATTTCAATGTCAGGTGGCTAAACTACATAGATAATAAGAACAGGTTCATTCCCATTGTCTGCTCTTACTTTATGCACATTTCTAAATATACTGGTAACAGCTTCTTGTAGGCGATATATGAGGAGGCACCACAGACCAGTGGTCCTTGTGAAAATTAAGTTTGTAGACATACACTAAATGTCAGATCATCTTCATGCTACGGAGATTGACTAAGTGGGCGACACACCATCAATACAGCGACATTCTTTTTCAGGTTGTTAAGTGACGGCACGCCTTGTGTATGTAGTGGACTGACACTAGTCTAGTCTGTGTACTGTCTATTCTGTTGCAAATTTGTACAAACCGCATGCAGGTTGATGATGGTACTACGCCGTCGACTCAGTGTCAACAATGTTTGCGTACATCTCCTCTACAACCTCAGAAAAAGTAACAAAGATACAAGAAGCAGCTCATAGACGATCATTTGAGCGTAGTGCATCTGCATTCAAGATCATGGGCAGGTTTTACCCTTTCACTACTACAGGCCTACATGCAAGTTATGTGACTCCATACTTCCACAGTGCCATAGCTAAGTACTTCCACTCCATGTGGTATGGTTGACCACTTTATATCTTTTTTGATGTTGAGTGCCTCTGACAAGTTGTCGACGTTTTTTTTGTTAGTCAACAACCACATCTGCACCATGGTGCACCCTTGAATGGCTGTCGTGAATAGTCATGACCACGGCCTTACAACCGCATATCAGTAAATCAAGGAATCATGGAAAAGGGCAGACAGTTCAGAGTGCCGCTTAAGGGGGCGTAACAATGTGAATTAGCTGTACTGAGTAGCTGTTGCTACAAATCGTAGATGTCTTGGAGAGAGTGTGAATATAAGCGCAAAGGCACGGTAAGCCCGTGGCTGTCGTGGCACATTTCTACGACAACATGGAGTCTCACATGGTGGTTGTCTCACTCAGAATCTGAAGAAGACACTCCAGGTCGTCAGAAAATGATTGCAGGCTCTCAAAAGGTTGGGAGTGCAATTCAAGATAATCTTTGGCAGAGATGTCCGAATAAAAAACGTGCATTTCCCCTTCATAACCCCATACTTAGTACAACCAACAAAAACCAAATAAAGAACACCACCACCAAACACGTAAAATACAGCATAAGAAACTCTATAAATAACATATTGAGCATCACATTACCAGAACAGACATTTTTATAACCACAAAGGGCTCGTCAACCACAAGCAAATGTGATGTCAAGGGAGCCAGAACCAACCCAGACACACTACTATACCCTACCTGCGCGTTATCATAGAAGCAGTGAAGGAGGAGGTAGCAAAGAATGCCTAGTAAGCAGCAGCGGCTACTTGAGGAATAACTCCCCCTGAAGCCCGCGAGTGTTGCACTATCTTTGAGATGCTTGCCACATTGTCCTGCATGCACAGCCCAAGCCAAGCACCCCCTGTACCCCATCAAGACCACGTCTTGCCGAGCACGCCGTCACGCAGACGGAACACCTGGCAGTTCCCAAGTCCCTACTGGCACACTCAGGGAGACTTTCAACACCCCAAATTATTACTGCGGGACACCATGCGCAAGGCAAGCACGACTGCGTGATACATGTAACAGTGGGCCATGGGTAGTGAGTGTACCTTCCAGTCTGCCAGCCGAGACCGCAGGTCTCGCCACTGAATGCTTCCAAAGACTCGCTGGGTGCACCGGCTGTACACACCCACCCACCCCCCATGGCATCAAGCAGCAGGAGCTTGTCACTTTCAAAGTGTGTACATGCCTGTACATGCCGCCAGCAGCACTGGGGCTGTGTGTATGTGTATGCATGCATGCCCGCAGACAGCCTTTATAGACACACCCACCTAATGTGGACCAGCTGACGCATTTGGTCCATCTTGGCCTCCACCAGCTTGGCGGCGATGGCCTTCACGATCCAGAGCTCCACCTCGTCCTCGCCCACCTGCATACATATGCGGTTATCTTCACACAACAATGAGCCCCCACTACCCGACAGACTGCAACGTCAAATCCAGACAGCCTCAATTGCTTGCTACAAGGTGAAGCAAGAAGAGAAAAGGCTGAGTTACCTGCAGTGTGTCCCGGATGACGGAGTAGCGGATCTCCCGCGAGGAGGAGGAGGAGGAGGAGGAGGAGGCACCATCATTGTCTTCTGTGGCCAGCGATGCCAGTGACAGCAGGCGCATCTTGGTGGTGCACTCCTTGTGCACAATGCCCCACGTCTCCAGCGCAGCAGCGTGCTGTGCCTGGAATGCCAGGTAGGCGTCCAGGCGCTGGGTCAGAAGAATTGCCAGCAGCGCGTGCAGCGCGCCATACTGCGCGTCGCCCTCCAGCTGCTGCACCGCCGCCAGCTCCAGCAGGTCGCACTGAAAACACCCCCACTCCCACCCTCCGCCGCCACCTCGACCACCTTTAGCCGCGCTCCCCCCTGGCCTGAAAGTCACCCACACTCCCCTGCCTGAGGGAAGATACCACTCATTGAGAATCTGCACTTTGATCGTCCCTCTTTATCCCCCTTGTGGAAGTAGCCATGGTCCCCAAGTTGCTCCGTCCCCTCCCTTAAGAGCTAGTTGTTGATGTATCGCAAGAGAAAAGGGAAGGGATCCCTCCTTACCCTACCTGGAATAGGTCTGGCGACTTTATAAACTCCACAGCTGCACGGGCAGCATCATGTTTTGCGCCGCCCACTTGTGCTGCGTCTGATTCTGAAAAGGTCCCCAGATACTTGAGCAGGTAGTTATACGACTCCCTGGCTGACCTGGGGAAGAGACAACAACAGCACACATCATATTCGCCGTTCCTCTTTGTTTCGAGCAACCCCTTAGTAGCTGCAAGTACACTACTACTTATGAGAAGTGACTTCTGACCAACATATGACTGTTGCCTTCGTTCATGCGCATGCCATACACAAACTAAGGACAATGTTGTGAACGTCCTGCGCCCATGTCTTCTTCGTTATGGGCATGTCCACAAATGCTGTGTGTAACGTATGATGGTTCTATCTGACCAACAAGCGCACTACAGCTGTCACAGGAATGAAGTGCCTATGTGCATGGGTTGTGAACATTCCGTCGCTCTTACCCCTTGTGATCCTTCAAAATGTTGGTGACTTGAAGGTATAAGAGTCTGACGTCTGACGTCTTCAAGTTCCACTCCTTAATGAAGGCGTCGAGACGTTTGAACGACGGAATGATGAGATCTGCCACTTTCCCAGCTGTTGCAAATCTGAGAGCCTCCATGTACAACTGAAAGCGACTGGATGGGCTCTTCAGAATGTTGTAAAGCCCAAACAAACTGCAAGTAGCAGGGCAAGGAGCAGGCAAGCAGCAGGGCCATATGGGAAGCACATGAGCAACACAACTTATTCTCACTGCCTCTGGACGCGAGCCCAGGAACGTCCGCAATCTTTCAGTGTACAAGGCAAGGGCAAAAAGCCCGAGAGCTTACTGCCCTTTCTACACAGCCAGCGTTACAGGGGGCACCTCTGCGTCACACAGTACGACGTTGATGACATCATCTGTAAAAAAATAGCACAGAAACGGTCTAGTGCTCTTGATACAGACTACCCCCCATATATCTTTCTCCAGAGCGATCCCGAACACCAGATCCTTGGCTTGTTGCATAAAATTTACACCTGGCCCTGTCTTTACACACTCACTCAGAACCCACCAGAGTTTTAGTGGACCTTCATACTCGACCCCTCCTAGTTAAGGTGACTGTTTTCGTGTGACTTCCCTTGGACCCAAGCTCACCTTTTCATTATGTGAGTGCAGTTTGGACTTGCTTGAGTGGGTCATGCTGGTTCAGGTTTGTACATAGTGGCTGATCTTACAGCTTCAGTCGAAGGGCTGGCTTGTCTGTTGGTTTGGATGTTAACTTCTTTGCCACCTCGTTGGCCATAACTTCTGTCCCACCTGCTTCTTGAGACTTCGAAACAAGATTGCAAATTACAGCAAATACACATTCACAGTCTGCAACCACAGATTGATTAAACAGAGAAGTCAAATACTGACAGGAGGTAACATGCGTGCGGCTACAAGATCACAGGCAATGCTAGACGCACCAAGCTGACTGTGCCAAAGAGTCCAACATACATCTGATATGCGATTTGCAATAAAGGCAGAACAAGCACCTTTCAAAGGGTCACTACCATCATACTACTGATTGAAACCTGACAAGGCCAGATGCATTAGCCGTTGGTGCTTCTTCTGGATGGTAGGAAAGAGCGCACCTTTATCCGCTGCCTTACTGAGAACAGTGTCGACAGAGAGAAGTAGTAAGTTCACGAGATCTGAAACCCTGTTGGCTGCCAACAAACTCTCAGCTTCTCCGCAAATCTGTTGCACGTGAGGTCCAGCAACCTGCATATATATATTGAAAAGACTGAATAATGCAGAACAAATAAACTCTTCTCTATATCACGATCAAGACCAACGATAACGTGCGATGGAGCAGATAGGGAATGTAGGAGGCAATCAAAGAAAGAAAGGCACAAACTTAAGTATCAAGGATGTCTCGTTTTAGATCCTGCACTAATTATGACAAATAACACTCGCTCCTGTAGCTCACTTTGTAGGACACTAATTGATGCAATCGCTCAAGATATCCCAGCATGGCGTGCTCAACTCGTATACCTCTTCACCAGCTTCGGACCAGGCCGTTTCTGCCATGAACCGTGCTATCGCAAGCGTAGGCTCCTCATCCGAAGTCCACACAAGAGTTGCCATGCTGGTCTGAAAGGCAACGGAGGTCGATGATGCAAGCTTTAGGATAGGTTAGTTAGTGCAATAGTTTAAGACTCATTTGAGTTGCCTAGAAGAAGAAGACGTAGTGACAACCAATATGTTTTCAAGTTGTCCAATTTATCAAAGAATGGCTTCATCCTACGTTCTTTTGCCACCCCGACCAGGCGGCTGGCTTCGGTCGAAGAAGGATGTCTCTAACAGGGTTTAACGCGCTCATGCAACATCACCGACATCGTCTTCGGAGCCAGCGGTCATGCTCATGTCATGCTGGCAGGGGGGCATGCCCTGGCGTGATCTGGCAACTTTCGGAATGCTTGGTCACACTTGGTCACGCTTTGGGCATCCCTCAGTACGACAGAGGCAGTCTGGAGTGGTCTGGGAGGCCGTCACCCACCGTCGCCCATTCAAATCGAAGTAGAAAGAACACGCACGATGTCGTACGAAGTCGTGTGTATTCCCGTCGGACCACCCACACGAGCATGACCATCGACCTCGAAATCACACGCGCAATGCTTAAACTTCACAAGAAGAATTTTGCTTTCCACGCCTAGTCTTGCCATCCAACAGCCTACTTCCCTTCACTTAATTTTCAGTGCCCTAGTGGAAGCGTTTTGACTCATTAGAAACAAAACTCGTTGCAAATATACTCAAGAATGCAACGGCATATCAAATAGAAAGCTTTGCAGAATCACTCAGCAATTCTAGTGGCAAAAAAGTGATCATAAATGAAGTACGGGAAAAGGCCTTGACATTACAAATTCGTAGAAATTTACAGAAGTGAAAATTGATGAGAGATGAAGAAGTTATGCCTCTTCTTAGTTTTGTGACCTAAGTCCTCACATCTCGGACGGAGGGCCGCTTAGCAACGACATTTTGTAGTGTTTGTCAAATTGTCCTTTCTCAAACATTTGTGAGTACGTCAACTCAACCTCATCTAACGTGTCAAGTCCATTTGACATCCACAAAAATCTCTAGAATGTACTAACTTAGGCGCGCTAGTTTAAATCAAAACTTCTAGGTAGTTCGACCTGGTCGGCACTCCCCGTCAGCCAAAATTGCGTGAAGGTTCGAATTCACTCTAACGACCCAGATTGCTCGACGCAGTCGGTCAATCCAACGGTCGCGCTCGTCTTAAGAACAGTCGTTAACCAACCTCAAAACTAATTAGAGTTCAACGATGTCTAATTTTCTCAATACTTAACCAAATTCGACGAACTTACATCAAAATGGCCAAAAAAATGTTCCCTAAAACTATATAACCTTACATCTTTCCCCTCCTCATAACGCGACGTCCTCGACGCGTTTCGCAGATAATGTCTCAACTTACTCTTACAATGAGTCAAGTTGGCCTCTGGCTCCTAAGTATTATCGTCCGAATTGTAACCCCTTGTCATAGCTGATGTTGTCGAGCCCGTTGAGTGTCCAGTCAGTTGGGGGGGGTGGTTGGAGGGTGATGGCAGGTCTTAGTGGTTAGTCGGGTTAGGGATGGTAGGTAAGGAAGGCTCAGTTCACAGGCAGTTGGGGTGAGCACTTGGACCTATGATCCGCTCACGAGGTTCTGCTATTGAGCAGCTGTGAGGCACCGCCCGGATTCCACGCATACCTCTTTTCTCCACATGTGTTGCTGCCGCCCGCACATGTGGAGGTCGGCCCACAAGTCCCTTCGCTTGTTGGGTTGGCGCTGGTATCAAGTGGGAGCTTTAGCTGTCAGTGACTAAGCCTTCATATATGATAGGCGATCCCGTGGGTGTGTCCACGGGGTCAATAGGGGTTAGGGAGTGTACGGGTGAGCGTGTATGAGAGATTCGAGGGGTCGGTCCGTCCATTGTCTTTTTCATGATTTTAGTTTATTATTAGTGAGTCATTGTTTCCCCACTTTGACGCAATAACGTGTCACTCGAGTTCGGTTTGATTTCGTTTGATCTCGTAGGCACTGGGCTTTGACATTCACGTGCATACCACTTAGGGAGCACGCTAACACCATTTTGGTGTTAGCATTTGTATCTCCAATTTAAAACTTTCTAGTTGCTTACCTGACGAGCTTGTAACCTCGTACTCTTCGCTGATTGTACATGCACGACATCTCTCACTTTGTCGAGTAGTGTCTGTCTCGTCCTTCATGCTTCGGTTGCGTAGATTGTGACGCTCGTGAGGCCGTATTTGGCCATAACATCGCTAGCCCTAGCTCAACTCATTTCGCTCTCGGTTACCCTAGATTGGTTGTCGTTTACCCGGTTGTGTCTCCGCCTCTTTCACATACAAATGCTAACCTATCGCTAGAGGGTTAGGCACTAGAGGCCGGCCGGGCCTTAGCATTGCTTACACACCTCTCACACACATCCGCACTAGTGCATGGCGGAATGTGTGAGCGCTCACATTTACGTACACATCCATGGCGCGTTAGTAGAGTAGCATCCGCTCTTCAGAAGAGCAAAAACTCCACCTCTACGTCTTGGTAGGGCCGGGTGCTAGTGGGCCGGTTGTGACAGCAGCCATCAGACATCGGAGTTAGGGGAGAAAAAGGGGAGAGGAGGAATCTACCACGTCCGCGGACCGCCGATTCTGCTAGAAAAGATTGCATGCTTCCGACTCTTAGCCGTACACGAAGTGGACTTGCGTACCAGCAGGAGGATCTATTGGAGACTGTGCCACTTGCGTTGTCTCCATTTTCGTTACTCCCTGATCCGATTGTTACACCGTTTGAGCTACCTAACTTGTCTCTTTCTACGCCCTCTAAATGTCCTGAGCCTGCCGAGATACTACCTTTTGCAACGCTAATAGAGCCACCCGCTTTGCATCCAGCTGCGCCATTCTACTTGATTGATTCAGATGTGTTGTTGCATGAGGTAGAGCACCTAGAGATAGGGATGGCTTCTACGGCCATGGCTAGCTCTTCGTCTTTGCAGCAGACCTATACGGGGCATTCTGATGCCATGTCACTGCTCGCACTCGTCTGTAAGATTGATGCATCTATTGCCATGTTGCGTGCCTGTAACCGATGGTTGTCGCGTAATGACTATTTCCACACTATGCCCACGCATCTAGGGAGGGTGTAGTGATTTGAGTTATTATATATTAGTTCGCATATATTTTAATGTTTTCAAATATATTTGGAGTAGTATTGTGTGGAGTCAAGTGTGAATAGGTACTCTAGTAACTTGGTTCATGTCCTTTGAACCTTCCAAGGCATTTTCGAAGTTAGAGGAAAGACCTAGAAGAACTCCATGTGGCAAAAGTCAGATGTGCCATTTTTAGGTCAAAAGGACATGTGTACATTATTCTAGAAAGAGGTGGCAAGTTTTGGGATGTGTTGGGTGCCAACACATCAACATACACCTTCCTAGAAATTACTTATGTAGCAAGTATATAAACAAGAGCTAGAACATAGAAAGACATTCCAGAATCACTCTTGTACTTGCCAAAATCCAGAAATATATTAACTTTCAAGAAGCCATCTCTCTTTCAAGAAGCTACCACTTGTGTTCAAAGATCCTTGTCTTGAATAGATAAAGTATTCTGTTTTACTAAGTACTTTATCTATCTGTTTCACTACAGTGGTATCGGAGCTAGGCACTTTGGTAGCACAAGAAGATGGCCGATCCTCAAGACCAACAGCAAGCTTTCGAAGGAAGCCCTTCCTCTCCAAGACACCCTCCTCCAGCGCCGATGGGAGAGCCCACTCAAGAAAATCTGCAACAACAAGAAGCACCACAAGGAGGAGCACACCCTCCTCCAGCGTCGATGGGAGAGCCTACTCAAGGAAATCTCCAACAACAAGAAGCACCACAAGGAGGAGCACCGTCAAATCCCGTGGCAGCCGCTATAGCAAAGTTGACCCCACCACAAGGAGTTCCCGCAAATGAGTGGGCAGCCTTCCTAATGACCGTCCACAACCAAGTGGGCTTGGCCACCTATGAAGCAACCGTGCAAGCGTCAAGAGAAGCTATGGCTGCCATGGTTGCCCCTATTGCGAGCAATGCTCAAAATCCAGCCCCGGCTCAAGCGCCTCCACAAGAGCCAACGAGAGCAAGGAAACTCATCAAGCCCGGCAAACCCGACACTTTCAACCCCGGGAAAGGTGCCAACCTGAATTTATGGCTCTACCAAGTGGAGACGTACCTCGCATTCCTTGAAGTACCCGAGGAGGACTACGTTCCCTTTGCCGTTACCTTACTTAGAGGAGCAGCAACATCATGGTGGCGTAACTATCAAGCGGCTATATATCAAGCTATGGCGCACCCCATGCTCGGCCAAGAGCCCCCACCATCATATGCAAGATGGGCAGATTTTCGTGAGGCCCTCAAGAAGCAATTCATGCCCATCAATGCGGAGAAGATTGCCCGAGGAAAGCTCCACCATCTCAAGCAAACGACGTCCGTTCAAGAGTATACATCCAGATTTCACGCCCTCACTCTTGAGATCCCCAACATGTCTCTCGAGGAGAAGATTGACCGCTACATCTTTGGCCTCAAACCCAAGGTGGCAAAGGAAGTGGAGTTACGCGACTTGACGGACTTCTCAAAGATCATTGAAGTGGCCCAAAAGGTGGATACCTTGGATTTCAAGCACTCCGTGCCTTCATCTTCACGGGTACCGACGACGCGGGTGTACGCAGCCCCTTCCACATCCGAATCTGGACCCACACCCATGGAAATCGGAGTTATTAAAAGGGACCCCGCGGCTGCCCGGAAGAGTGGAAGACCCTCCAATGACACTTATGATGCAAGAAACCAGCAAGGAGTGAAAGCAAGACTCTCCCCGGCTGAAAAAGAAGCTCTCATGACGGCTGGACTATGCTTTTATTGCAAGGAAAAGGGCCATCGTGCACTTTCATGCCCCAAAAAGTTGTCAAAAAACGGACAGCGCCGGTAGGCCAGGAGCCTACCACCCCAAGACCCACTTCACGAGAAGGCAACACGCCAAGTGAGGTGGAGACCCCCGTTGAAGACGACGTTCCAGCCCCAATGAGTTTGAGAGGTTACCTTGGAGGAGAGAAGGTCCACATCTTGGTGGATAGCGGAGCTCAAGGCAACTTCATTGCTGCAGATTTTGCCACCAAGCACGGTATTACTATGCGAACTCTTGACCACGACGAGGAGATTATGATGCCCGATGGATTCTCCTATACTACCCCTTCCAAGAAGACGTACCCCTTGGCACTCTCTATCAAGTCCTTCAAGGATAGAGTAGTGTTCTCCCCCATGCAATTGGGCAAGTACGACGTCATCCTAGGGACGCCTTGGTTGACCAAGCACAACCCCCAAGTTGATTGGAGGACCGGTACTATCAAGATCAAGAATGACATCACTTCAAGAATCTGTATTTTGCGCGCAATCCAGAATATCCAGACCCAAGACATCCAGAAGCCGGCACACGAGATACTATTGTCCGCCCTCCAACTCAAGAGACTTGTGAGGAAGGGACACGAGCTTCTTTTGGCCTTGATCACGCCAAAAGACATCAAGAAAGACATCGAGAGTCAAGAAGGCAGCCCCGTTCCCAAGGAGATACAAGAAGTCTTGGAGGACTACAAAGAAGTGTTCTCCCCGGAATTGCCCAAGGGCCTACCCCCCAAAAGATTCGTAGACCACAAGATAGAGTTGGAGCCCGGAAGCAAGCCCATCTCTCGGCCTACGTTCAAAATGTCATACATGGTGTTTTTACCCTTGCCCCCAATAGCTCTCACAGGCACAAGCAAGCGAGCATTAGGGGACCAAGGGTGTCGTCTGGCTCGAAGAGCTCAAACGGCCGCGGCAACTGCGCTGACTGGACAAGACTACGACCATGATCAGGCCCCTCTAATGGATTGGAGCGAGGCTCGTGGGCTGCTACGCGACGCGTCACAGCGCGTGCTCCCTCGGCCGGACCCTCGTTGGAAACGCAATGTGCAGCATTAGGAGGGCGTGAAAACCAGGTAGGGTAAGCAGAGGGTCCAACTCGCCATGGCATGGGATGCAGTCCCACATAGTTACATGCATCAGGCTGCGAACCAACTCGACGATGAACATCCTAGATACTAGCCTGCACGGCTGCCAGCTGCTGACGCATGAAAAAATCATGGGGTGTTGGACTCGAGGAGACCACCTGAGCGTGGTGTGCGAGTGCAGCAGGAACACTCGAATACCCAGTGGGGGTATGCCAGGCGTGGCAACCGGTACCTCAGCGGGTGCAGGCAAGGCTGAGGGTGGGGGTCCCGATGCATAACTCGGCGGAGAGGGAAACCCAGGTGGTAGAGCTAAGGGGAAAGCGCATGGGTAGGAAGGACCAAACCCCGGAGGGGCCGCGTAGTAGGAGAGGATCTGACCTGGCAGGAGCGCGGTGGGCATAGGTGGGGGCACTGTGCCCTTTTGGGGACGAAACTTCCACCTAGTAGGAGCCTTTTGCGGGTACAGCAGGAAGCAGTCGACGACCACGTGGCCTCGCTGGCGGCAGTGGTCGCACGTCATGACCGCGCGCTTAGGGGTTGAAGCTGGCCCGGCTCCCATGATGCCTGAAGATATGGCAGGTACTTGCACCACGTTGGCAGCCACTACTCCTCCCTTGGCGCCCTTGCGCTCCGCTTGCGCTGCAGCCTGCACCACCTCAATCTGCTCCGCTCACAAACACACATCGTAGACGCTGCACTGGTGCTCCTTCGTGTGGGCAAGCTGATGGTTAAGGGCGGCACACTAAGAGGAAGATGCGGAGAAAGCATTAATGAACTTGACGCAAGCAGCGGTGACCTCCACGTACATGCCAGTGTCCTCACGCAATTGCCGAAATCACCATTGATCTCACCACTAATGAACCGGTGTACAAACGAGATTACCGCCACGCTAAGATTGAACACGATATTATGCGAAAGAAAATCACAGAGGTATTGCGAGCCGATCTAATTGAGGAATCCATGTCGAACTTTGCAGCTCCCACAGTTATGCCTGCTAAGAAGGATTCCATGGGGAACTACACTGAAAAACGAATGTGTGGGGATTATCGAGAACTCAATGCCGTCACCAAACTAGACCGCTACCCTATGCCCGTTTCCGAAGACATTTTCGATGTGCTAGAGGACACTAGCGTGTTTAGTGTTTTTCATTTACGGTAGGGGTTTATCCAAATCCTCTTTGATCCTAAGGATAAACATAAGACTGCGTTCTGGGGTAACCGTCAATTGTACCAATGGAAGGTCATGCCTTTTGGGTTAAAGAACGCTCCTGCTCGTTTTCATCGTATTATGGACCGAGTCCTTAGTGGATTACCGTTTGCTCGCTGTCACATTGACGACGTGCTTATTTTCAGTGTAATCGTTGACGAACAATTGGTGCATGTAGAACAAGTGCTGCAATGTCTAAAGGCAGCGGATTTGAAGTATCACCCGGGTAAATGTAGAATCGCAACGCTCTCAGTACCCTATCTTGGTCACCACATCGTTCCAGGAGGCTAACCCCACAGCAGGTTAAGGTTGAGGCCATCCGTCGTTTGCCTGTTGCCACAGATGTGTCCCAATTAAGGACTTTCATGGGTATGACAAGGTATTACCGTCGGTTTTGTCCTAACTTTAGTGCGGTGGCGGCACCACTCAATGAACCCCTTAAGAAGGGTGTACCATGGGAATGACCAGTGAACGTAAAGACGCTTTTGACCAACTTAAGGAACTCCTGTCTTCCGCCCCTATCCTCCGTATACCTAATTACGATAAACCGTTTTCCTTACACACTGATTGGAGTCATCTGGGGTTGGGTGCAGTGCTTGCTCAAGAGGATGATGAGGGTCACGAGTACGTGGTGGCGTACGCCAGCCGCAGTAACAACCCCGCTGAACGTAATTACAGTTCGTACGAGGGGGAGTATTTGGCTGCAGTCTAGGCCGTGGTGCATTTCCGCCCGTATCTTTATGGCACACAATTCACCCTCATCACTGATCACCAGCCGTTGCAGTGGCTCATGACAAACCAAAAATTAACTGGGAAACATGCACGCTGGGCACTCATTTTCCAAGAATATGACTTCAACATTGAACATAAAGCCAAATTAAGGAACCAGGATGCGGATAGTCTGAGTAGGAACCCGGACCCGTCGGATGTCAACCTTACTGGGGCTCGTTTCGCGTCTAGCCAGCAAGACCAAATCTTACCCGCGTGGCATGCTGCTTACTACTTGGGTCTCCTCCCTCCTCCTATGGGTGTGTATGCTGCAGACGTGCTTCCACCTATCCCTCGTGGTTCTCTTGAAATATGATCTGACTCCCTTGCACTTGAGCTTCTGCTCTTGCTGTTGCGGATTCCATGTGTATCTAATGTCTTTCTCTTTTTGCTGCTGGTACCTCTCTCTCTGCTTGTCTCTCTTTATTGTTTTGTGCTTTTAGTTGCTTCTCTCTCTCACTGCTGCTGCAGCTATGCATATACTGCTACTGATTTTCTGTCTGATTGCTGCTAGTCTATCTTTGCTATTGTTGCCACTCTGTTTGTCTGTGTCTGTGCAGCCGGCTCTCTGTTCATTGTCGCTTTGTTGCTTATGCTTATAACCTGATGTTGCAACTTTTGTTACGCGTGCTTTGCTGTTCTCTGGTGTCTTTTTGAGGCTTTTGTCATTCTGCTGCTGCTGCTCTATACATTTGCTTCATGCAGCTTCTTGGTATCTGCTGCTGCTCCTGACATTGTACTTGCTGCTGCAAATGTTTTTCCTGCTGCTGATGCTTTGTGCACTTGCTGCAGCTGAATCTCTCTGTGATGCTGGGGCTTCTTTCTTTGCTGCTGCTAATGGGTTTATATTGCTTTTTATTGTGTGCTGTCGGGTGCAACAAGCCTTGAAGGCGGTTCTGCTCAGGAATAGGTGGAAGGAGCACTTAAGAGGTTTTTCTCCAGCCCACAAGAAGGACTGTTTTGCTATAATGGCAGTCATTAATGATGAGGCCTTCTGGGAGAAGGTGAAGTTGCTGCTGAAGATGACTGACAAGATGGTGAAGCTCCTCAGACTTGTTGATGGCAATCAACCTGCTGTGGGACTTGTGTACAACGCTATGGCGGAGTTGCAAGAGCAGATCAAGGCCATGGATGAGGATCTTGCTGAAGATGAGTTGAACACACTTGTGGAGATAGTCAAAACCAGGTGGACATTCTTCCACTCTCCCATGCATGCTGCTGGCTATATGCTTCATCCTCTTTGGCAAAATCATGAGCAGCACACAAATGAGGAGGTGATGAAGGATTGGTACCTTATTCTCAATAGGCTTGTTCCTGATGCTGATGAGCAGGATGTCATAAGGGAGCAGTATGAGCAGTATAAGAATCGGGTCGGATTTATTTTAATAATCTTAGGGCAAATAAGGAAGCTGAGACCAGGTCATGAGTTTTTTAGAGTCATGGATCTAGTACACCTCAATTGCAAACTATTGCTATTAAGGTGCTGGGCTTCGTCACTTTTGCTAGTTCATGTGAAAGGAATTGGTCAGAGTAAGATTTTATCCACAAAAAAAAGAGGAATCGATTGAAGCAGTCTAGAGCTGAGAAGTTAGTGAGGGCGTATTCTAACTTGAGCCTCATTGAGGGAATGAAGCGGGAGGAGTGAAGAGAGCCCCAGGTAGGCATATTGCACCTTGTTTTGAGAAGGACCAGGTTCAATCAGAGGAGGAGCAAGAGGATTAGGAAGTTGAGGAAGAGATGGAAAAGTCTGTAATGTTCATAGATTTCACTTGTGCTAAATAAATATGCCTTGCACTTTGTATATTTGTAAGTATCAAAAAAGTTGCTCTCATATTTTTGGTTTCCGAACCTTATTCTCATATATACTTTTGTGAGTGGTTATTGCAGAATCTGTCTTTGGAGCTGCTCATGAGCCTTGGTATGGTGTTAATTTTTGTGAGTGCTTACTATGCAAACATTAAGATCTGTCTTTGGAGCTGCTAATGAGCCTTGGTATAATGCATATTCATGTGAATGCTTACTCTGCAAAACTTACAATCTGTCTTTGGAGCTGCTATTGAGTCTTGGTATGATGGATATTTTGTGAGTGCTTGTTGCAAAAGCAGACTTTGGAGCAACTCATGAGCCTTGGTATGATGTATATTTATGTGAGTATTATTGCAAAATCAGTCTTTAGAGCTGCTGTACAACACTACTGTGTATGTTAGAAATATGCCTTGCACTTATTGTCCACAAAGCAAACATGCACAGAATATATACAGCTTGGGTTTGAAGACGGAAGTGAAGTCGAAGTTTAGTATTATAAAAGCTGAGAACTTAGAAAGTGATCGTGATTGTGTTTGTACGTCAAGTGTCAACATGTTTATTATTTACTAATTTTGTACATTAAATAAGTGAGTGGAGTCTATATCTGTCCTATGTGTATTAGAAAGCCAAGTATCTCATATGTAAAAATAGATCGTCAGGAGCGCCGTACTTCATTAAAATAGGTAAAGAAGAACAGAACGGAAGCATGACATTTGTTCTTAATCTAATAAAGAAAGCCATTGCAAAAAGGACTTCACTTGTGTCTACGCTGTAATCAAGAAAGACTGCTGTTTTGATTGTAGTTGGCAAATTAAGAGATGTTGAAAATGTATATGAGGGTCACATGTGACATACTACATTTGTCCTTTAATGTGTATCCCTCAGTGGGTAATATAGAGTGTATTACGAGGTACCATTTCTGATTTTATGTACTTAGTAATTGTCGCTCATTTTAAGTTGTTGCTCATAATTCAAGTGCAACACAAGGTTCAAGTGTGTCACTAAGGTTGAAGTGTGTGACTGTAGTCACTGGGTGTTACTGGGGGTCACCAGGTCTAACGGATTACAGTATATGTCGAAAGTGTTAGTCGACGTGTATGTACGAGGGAGCTAGTTTCGATCGATGTCGATGACTTTTTCAAAGTTACAAGGAACACGGTGACCCGCTGACATGGCTGCGCCAAATGTGTACGGTTGCCTATGTGGACGCGAACCAAATTTTCGAGTGTTAAATGTATGAAAAACCAAAGCCGACGACTAAAATAGATCGCGATCGACCATAAGGTCGGATCATAAGGCGTTTACACGTTTTTATCGGATACGTCGATTTTACACGTATGAAACGAACCCAACCAACCAAAACGCACGTATCCCATAACTAGATATAACACTGGATTCACCTGCTTGATCACTAAAAATGGACCTGTGTATTGTGCTCGAAGTTTCCTCTTGCCCGTGAAATATAGATTCTCTGTTGACAAGAGTACTGTGTCGCCCACATGGAACGTCACTTCCCTCTGGTGCTTGTTGGCATGCTTGACTTGCACTTCTGTGCCTTTCTTATATACGTCTTGGCCATGTCCCAAGTCTTAGCCATCTACTCCATAAACGCTTGTATAGTACAAACCTGAGTCTCCTTGGCCTTCTCGAGCAAGATATTTCCCGAATAATATACTTCTCTTCCATGAACCATAGCATCAAGAAAATATCAAGAAACTCCTGAGCTCTTGCAGAGTTCTATTGAACCTCTCCCTCTGCCCGTCTGTCTGAGGATGATAGGAAGTGCTCTTACTCAACTTAGTCCTCATCAAAGTAAACAATGATCGCCAAAAGTTGCTCGTACCCGTAGAATCCGAGTCTAAAATAATCACTTTTGGCTATCCATGTAGCCCGAAAATGTGATTAAAGAATAGCCGTGCCACATCTGTTGCCTTAGAAGTCTCCTATGTAGGAATTAAGTGAGCTATCTTGCTGAGTCCATTAGACATAATCCATACTGCATCATGTCCTTAACTATTGACTGGTAAAGCTGTGATGAAGTCCACAGCAAGGGATACTATGGAATAGGCAGGAGTTGCGAGATAAGTCCAGACCATGAGGGACTGGCGAGTACCTCAATTTGTGTTGGAAGTTAGATCCTTCCTTTAATTGGCTAACTATTACAGGAAATTTAGTAAAATTATTCCACAAAGACCAGTGAACTGAGTGACCTTACTAAAAAGAGATATAGGTAATGTGTGGGGGGAAGAGCAGCAAGCCGCCTCCCAGACCCTAAAAGATGCTTTGTGCTCTGCTCCAGTAATTATTGTTTATGACCCCAGTGTCGTAAATAGGCACTCCTGACTCTATTTGTTTATGTCAATTTGGTGTGCTTGCATGTGTGTGTGTATGTGTGTGTGTGTGTGTCTGTGTGTTTGTGTGAATGCATGGAGATGACTTGTAATATAGTCAAAGTGGGTGGACTGTCGACGTGTCGATATTATGTTGATTGTGTAGATGTGTAGGACGCTTGGACAATAGGTTTAGAGTGTCGAAGAGTTCGAGGTAAGTGAGTAGCCGCCAAGTGAATACTAGCGTTGTAGGAGACATTGTGTGGTGAACTCTTGAGAGTAAGAAAGAAGAGTCTCCGTGGACCTAAGAGTGTGTGTCCAAGATCTATGCTAAGTGCTTGATCTGCTCAGGTCTATTTGGCCTTGTCTGTGTGACAAGCTGAGACTATGTGACTAAGGGAAGAGAGTAGAAATTTGTGTGTCTGAGAGGAAGTGCGGTAAGACGGAGAGTTGGATGAAGAGGATTTCCAACATGGTATCAAAGCAGGCAAATCGAGGGTGCCACACTTTGATGGGAAGAGCACGGAGTACTTTGTGTGGTCAATGAAGTGTATGGCGCAGCTAGCTTAGTATGAGCTGAAGGGCATTATACTCGGGACATAGACACTGCCAAACGAATTGGTAGCAAGAGCACCAGCAGCTGATGTGGTAATGAGAGGGAAGGAGCGTGCGAAGTGGCAAAGGAAGAAGGCACATGCTTTCTTCCTTTTGATCAAGAGGTTGGGGACAAAACCTCTGTTGAGAATGTGCAGAGTGACAACCAAAAGTGAAGTGTGGGATGCGTTGAGAATACTTCATCAGTTAGTCAGCACAGCCAGCAAGCCGATGTACAAAAGGCGGTTCAATCAATCTGCAATGGAGGATGGAGAAAGCATACAGGGTTACTTCTCTCGCATGTTGAAGTTGAGTCAAGAGTTGCAAGCGATTGAAGCTGTGATGAATCAATTCGTTATATATTTAATTAATTGCATGCATAAATACAACACTAAAAAAGTATTATGTCAATATACTCACAAGCGCAAGTCCATTTAAATGAATGTATGTCGATGTAATGCGAGATTACTCACTTTGTCAAAAAGGTCAGCAGGATGACTTTTGTATCATAGTATAGTTTGCTAAGATTTATATATCAATTATATATAGAATGTAATATCAGCAGGATGACATATAGTAAGCTCGCTTGATATTAGTCAGTATACTTAGCTTCAGTACGCTGAGGGTAGATATATTCATTTATTCATGTGATCGTAGTATACTGAAAGTCGGAAGGTCGACTAAGATTTGGTAAACCGATGTCCTACCAGTGTGGTTAACTCCTGGGTAGGCGGAGCCGTCGTCAGTCAACTGAACAGTTAGGACTTCAGTCAACCGACCAATTAATATGGTCGTTATACCTAGATTCGTGGGTCCCAACTTAACGGGTTTCCCACGAAACGGCGCACCTGCGCCGTGGTCAACCAGGTGGTCACTAGGTACATACCAGGCTGGGATCTCGTGGTCCCTCATTCTAGACAGTAGGCTTTACAGTCGGATTTCTACGTGCAAGTCATGTGTGCACTTTTTGTGTTTGTTCTAATGACCAGCCTTCACATAAATTGACATGGTTGCTTTGTCTGCGCTCCAAATGGAGCGAATTAAGACTTTTCGAAAAGGTCTCGTTGAGATGCATCCGTTTTTGTTAGGTTTGCTTAATTTGAAGTAGTATTGGCAGAGTTATTCCCTCTGATATTTCGGGGTCACACAGCGGACAGAGTCCATGGTTTTGCACCTAAGTCAGTGGGATGTGTTTTAGCTACATTATGGTCACCTAAATGAGAGCGCCTTTGCTATTCAGTCCCATGATGTTGTGCATGTGCTATACATGCTTGCATGTCTGGTAGGCAAGAGGCCATGAGTTTCTAAAGGAGAAGCTCAAGTCGTCAAGCTCGCCTCTTACTTGGGCCTCGTATTAGTGTGCAACTATGGCACACTACGATAAGTGAGTAAAGGGGTGTAGATGAGTAAATGGAATTCATTATAAGGGCGAAGATTGCTCCCTGATTTTACACGCTTCCACCTATCTCTGATCTTATATATTTAAATGAAATATATTAATCTTGAATAAGCAAGATTCATTTCAGAAGCTGAGGTGGAAGAAGCAGACCGAGTGATCCAGCTGCTGATGAGGTTGACCTGAGTTCAATATGACCAAGGAAGTGCTGCTGAATATGGATGTGAATGCAATGACACTGAGAGTGGTGGAGATTAGACTGCTGAAGAATGAAAAGGAGATGTAGATGGTGAAAGTGAAGAAGGCAGCAGCAGCAGATCTAGCTCTGCAAATGGAGGAGATGAACTTGGCCAGCACAAGTCAAGGAGGAAGAGGGCCATCCAACAGAGGTGGCCATTAAAGAGGAAGCGGCAGAGGAGGAGTGAGGGCATGCTACCACTGTGAAAAGCCTAGGTACTTGGCGTCGAGCGGCACAGACTATGTCTGTAACGGGTGTGATGAGAAGGGCCACATTGCCAGGAACTGCCTACAAAAGAAGAGTGAAGGTACCTTCTCTCATGCCCATGAGAATGTACATGCTGTCACTGTTGAGGAAGCATACACATGTGCTGTAGAGGTGGATAGAAACAGGTGGTATGTAGAATCAGGAGCATCCAGGCATTGTACGTCTCGGAGAGACCTTTTGTATAACTACAAGGTGTGTCAGCCTAATCCATCAGGTGGAAGATGGAAATTTGCTGCAAGAAATTGGCACAAGGAAGGTACACTCTGAGACCGGGTTGGACTGAAACGCCAAAAAAAGCCCCAGGTGTTGATCTCCGGCCAACTCTGTTTGGATTTTTCAACGCTAAGCCATGGAAAGTGGAGAAAATGACACCTCCACTGCAGGCAAATATGGTATTTCTTGGTGTTTCTACGCTAAATGCCAAAGAAATTGCATGGGAACGATCTCCACGTGATCTCCAAATGTGAAGCGTAGACATTTGCATCGCCTCGAAGATGTTCACCATGCAATTTTGGACTAAGTATGGGCACCGTCTTCTGATTGGTCGTTGTTGACTTTGAGTTTGACGTTAACGTTATCATGGACGAGGTGGTCACGAAAGTCCAAAACAAAATTAGAAGAACGTGAGTGAACTTAGTTTCAGCTCAGCTTTTTGAGGATGAGCGGTTAGCCAAGGAGGTAGAAGAGGCAGAAAACAGGAGGACCTCTGATGGAAGGACAGTAACGGAGCAGATGGCAGAAAGGGCCAGTCTCCAAAACCAACCTCCTGATGTGCCTACCATTATACCTCTTCCTCAGATTCGCTGACAACTGAGTGCAACGGGCATAACTGGAGCGGCAACAATCGGGAATACTAATCAAGCTAATGTTGCTACTGCTGCGTTTGTTGGGCTACCACCTCAAAATGTAGATAAGAAAGCATTATTTGTGCAAATGCAATCGCAAATGACGAGCATGTATCAGTCCCAACAGGAGGACAAAAGGATCATGATGGCATTGCTGCATGACAGAGACCAACTAGGATCTCAAAGCACCGGTGGTGGTGGCAGAGGGCCTACTAAGCCTAAGCCAAAACCTCCTCAGGACTATGACCATGAGGGAAACAAAAAGAATTACCTGATCAAGTTTCTCGCTGATGTTGAGCAGTGGCTGGAGAACTACCCAAATTGCAGGACTACGAGAAGGTCAGGCACACTGGTGCTCTACTGAAAGGCGGTGCAGCAAACTGGTGTCTGTATTGGAAAAGAGAGCGTAAAGCTCAACAACTCGGTGACCCTACTTGGGTAGACTTTGTTGAGAAGCTGCATGAGAAGTTTGATGTTATCAATTAGCAGAAGAAAGCTATCTATGCAATTATCTCCTTAACATTGAAGCAAACCACTTCAGTTGCTGAATTTGCCCAGAAGTTCCAGGAGAACATGATGAAGCAGCCAGAATTGCTTGAGCGGTATATGATAGCATACTTCAGGTATGGCTTGAAATCCGAAGTCTCTGGTCATTTTGCTGAAAAGAAGTATGAGAAACTGGCTGACTTGATTCAGGACGCCTGGAATCAGCAGCAATTCAATCACAAGTGCCAGAGTAATGCTTTGGTGTCTAAGATTGTCAAAAAGCCCCATGGTTCCTACAATGCAATTGAAGGAGATCAAGCTGAGAATAATCGAGGATATAAGTTTGAGTATGAGTATAATGCTATATAGTTGGATACTCTCGAGGTGGCTATGGAAGAGGTGGTGGTAGGACTAAGCCGAGACCAGCCTCAGCAAAATCTGTTTGCTTCCATTGCCAGGAGTTGGGCCACTACAGGGAGCAGTGTCTTAGAAAGCACCTTCCAAAGGTCAAGAGAAGGGATCAACCTTTTAAGAAACAACATGAAATAAATCGACTTACCAAATAGGCGATTAACAATTAATAAAGATCTTTATATCAGCAAGTAATCTTTATGGAATTTCCGTTAACTGATTAAACGGCAAAAGAACAACACACTAGTAGTGAACAGCACTCGTAAATCAAATGCAAGTAAACTAGCATCAATAATGCAATCAGTAAACTCATACATAAGCAAGGTTAGAAGACAGTGCGTATCAATGGCTTCTCGCCTTGGATTCACATCTCTCTCAGTAAGCTGTACAAGGGAGTTGGCCTCGTTTCCAAATGCCGAACTCGAGAGCAATGCCTAGCATATGTACATGGAATGAGTTTACTGTTCAACGGCCAGTGCGATGGCACCGCCTACCCGGGAGTTAACCACGTTGGTAGAACCTCGGTTAAGCAAATCCACCGCCATCTCCCATCATCCCAAATCGCCATCCATCATAGGGATGTCATCTTGCCATTCATCTGGCATACCACACTTAGATGCATATCGAGGCAATTCGCTGCTATCGAGTACGGAAGTCAGCTGGCTGTCAAAGAATGTGTCAGCAAGTTGACTTAAGCTGACTTCAGCCTGCTGCTTTCGGCTGAGTCATGAAACTGATATTAAATATAAAGTTCAGCAGACTGATTATTAACTAAGGTTCAGCAGGCTGAACTTATTAAATTGTTATATTTAAATGAATATTATATCAACCAATATACTGATTCATTACACTCGGACCGTAATAAATTGGAATCTTTGACAATTGGTCGCAACCCCAAACAAACCATATTGTGCGATTGTCACGTTATGCTGACCAATCAACGAGCAACGTAGGACATGAGCTAAGGGTACATGCCCTCTCCGCGAGGGAGATCCCGGCAGGCGTCTCGCTATTTCTCTAGCAGCCCTCTTGTCTGCCCTGTCTGACTGGGTCTCTGTGCCTGAAGATGGGCTCTGTACTCTGGCAGTTCCCAGCCAAGTGATATCCTCCTCTTCAGCGAGTTGCTGCAGGGCCAACCCCGTCTTCTCCCTTACAGGGGATGTGGCAGGTGTCAGGATCACGGCGGGGCTGGTGTCCTCCTCCTCGCCTTCCTCCTCGTCTTCCTCTGACTCCTCCTCCTCTCCGTCCCCGGGTTACTCTGAGACTTCTGGGGTCTCCTCTGTCAGCTGCTCCAGTTCTTCCCGAGAAAAGAATATCCCACTGACCTTCCCCTTTTGGGTGCTGGTGGGGGCTGCTGAGTCCGGACCGCATACAGGTCCTTTTCCCCCCTGCTTGCTTGCCCATTTGGCATAAGCGTGCTTCCCTTTTGAGAATGACTCTCGGGCCCTGCTTCTGTCCTCCTGCATTTCTTGGCCCATGCAGTCTCTGACTCCGTCCAATCTTGGGTCCCAAGCCGCAATGTGAGGGGGCAATACTATGTTCCCCTTTAGGTCTGTCAGGAAATCCTCATGCGTCGCCCTGTCATTCTGCTGGTCTCTCATGTCGATGGTCATCCACCGCCAACCGGTGGGCTTTTGGAAGAAGGCAGGGTCTGTCCTTTTAAGAGTACGAGGGTACCAGTGCCCTGCGAAGTCCAGGTGACTGGTTTCCCTCGCCAAGAATTCCCAGCTCCTTCTCTCCACCTCATTATACATGGCCTTGAAGCTGTTATGGGCTGTAGAGTCCTTAAAGCTGTCCGCGTCCATGGAGATCATCTTGATGACCCTATCTTCCCGCCAGATACCAGGAATCGATACAGCCCCTGCTTCGTTCACCTGGGCCATTGCCTTGGCCTCTCTGATCGTATATCCTACCATCCTGGCGTAATCGTGGTAGAGGAGGAGCCCCGTGCTGACCTCTATATACTTGTCAAAGTTTTTGGATGTCTCCCCTTCTCTCTGGAGGATGTCCTTCTGGGACTCACTGCAACTTCTCTGAGCATACTTGAAGGCCTCCTGTAGTAGATCAAAGCCCTTGCCCAGTACTGTGTAGCGGTAGTTGCTGATTCTCCTTTGCTCTTCTTCAGCCTGCTGCTTTCGCTTCTCCTCACCTTGCCTCTCCTCCTCTGCTTTCTTGGCCTCCTCTGCAGCTTTTTTGACCATTTCTTCCTGCCTCAGTCTGGCCTGTTCCTCCTCCTCCTTCTTCTTCTGTGCCTCCCGCTGTTGTTGGAGTCGTTGTGATTTTCGAGCGGTGATGGAAGATGATTCGATGTCTCCACGGAATTGCAAGTATTCTGCATGTGCCTCTTCCGCCCTTCTCTTCCTCTTGAGTTCTGACTTTTGAGTCATCCTGCTCAATCATAAACACAATGCAGTTAGTGAAGTTATGATATTTTGCCGCTACCGAGTGCTTTGATGAAGAGGAACGCGATGTGGAGAGTTCCTAAGGTGAAATATTTGGTGTGAGTGAATATGAGGGAAAATGTAGTGATTTGAGTTATTATATATTAGTATGCATAACCGTTAGTTTATATTAGTACGCATGACCGTTACATCTTTGGCCTCAAACCCAAGGTGGCAAAGGAAGTGGAGTTACGCGACTTGACGGACTTCTCAAAGATCATTGAAGTGGCCCAAAAGGTGGATACCTTGGATTTCAAGCACTCCGTGCCTTCATCTTCACGGGTACCGACGACGCGGGTGTACGCAGCTCCTTCCACATCCGAATCTGGACCCACACCCATGGAAATCGGAGTTATTAAAAGGGACCCCGCGGCTGCCCGGAAGAGTGGAAGACCCTCCAATGACACTTATGATGCAAGAAACCAGCAAGGAGTGAAAGCAAGACTCTCCCCGGCTGAAAAAGAAGCTCTCATGACGGCTGGACTATGCTTCTATTGCAAGGAAAAGGGCCATCGTGCACTTTCATGCCCCAAAAAGTTGTCAAAAAACGGACAGCGCCGGTAGGCCAGGAGCCTACCACCCCAAGACCCACTTCACGAGAAGGCAACACGCCAAGTGAGGTGGAGACCCCCGTTGAAGACGACGTTCCAGCCCCAATGAGTTTGAGAGGTTACCTTGGAGGAGAGAAGGTCCACATCTTGGTGGATAGCGGAGCTCAAGGCAACTTCATTGCTGCAGATTTTGCCACCAAGCACGGTATTACTATGCGAACTCTTGACCACGACGAGGAGATTATGATGCCCGATGGATTCTCCTATACTACCCCTTCCAAGAAGACGTACCCCTTGGCACTCTCTATCAAGTCCTTCAAGGATAGAGTAGTGTTCTCCCCCATGCAATTGGGCAAGTACGACGTCATCCTAGGGACGCCTTGGTTGACCAAGCACAACCCCCAAGTTGATTGGAGGACCGGTACTATCAAGATCAAGAATGACATCACTTCAAGAATCTGTATTTTGCGCGCAATCCAGAATATCCAGACCCAAGACATCCAGAAGCCGGCACACGAGATACTATTGTCCGCCCTCCAACTCAAGAGACTTGTGAGGAAGGGACACGAGCTTCTTTTGGCCTTGATCACGCCAAAAGACATCAAGAAAGACATCGAGAGTCAAGAAGGCAGCCCCGTTCCCAAGGAGATACAAGAAGTCTTAGAGGACTACAAAGAAGTGTTCTCCCCGGAATTGCCCAAGGGCCTACCCCCCAAAAGATTCGTAGACCACAAGATAGAGTTGGAGCCCGGAAGCAAGCCCATCTCTCGGCCTACGTTCAAAATGTCATACACGGAGCTAGACGAAGTCAAGAAGCAAATCAAGGAGCTACTGGAGCATGGCTTCATTCGACCTAGCAAGTCGCCATTTGGAGCCCCGGTGCTATTTGTCAAGAAGAAAGATGGTACCTTGAGGATGTGTGTGGACTATCGCGCCCTCAACAAGATCACCATCAAGAATCGATACCCGCTGCCGCGCATGGATGAGCTCATGGACCGGCTGGTTGGAGCCAAGTACTTCACGAAGATTGACTTACGGAGCGGCTACCACCAGATTCGCATCGCAGAACCGGACATAGAGAAGACGGCATTCAGGACAAGATATGGACATTTTGAGTTCATGGTCCTGCCATTTGGACTCACCAACGCGCCAGCAACTTTCATGACTATGATGAACACCATATTTCAGCCCATGTTGGACAGATTTGTGGTGGTATTCATCGATGACATCCTTATCTACAGCAAGACCCTTGAAGAGCATGCGAGACACTTGAAAGAAGTCCTTGAAGTATTGAAGCAAAACAAGCTATTTGCGAAGGAGTCAAAGTGCGAGTTTGCCAAACAAGAAGTGGAGTTCCTAGGTCTCCACGTGACTGCTGATGGCATCAAGATGGACCCCAAGAAGACCACGGTGGTGGAGGAATGGCCAACCCCCACGACCAAGAAAGAACTCCAGTCATTCTTGGGATTTGCCAATTGGTACAGAAAATTCATCCAAGGCTTCTCGCACATAGCAGCCCCCCTGACAGATCTACTCAAGAAGGACAGGCTATATACATGGACCGAGAAAGAGGAAGAGGCATTTCAAGAGTTAAAGCGAAGATTGACCACATCCCCGGTGCTCACACTCCCAAGTCCAAACCCAGATTGGCCCTTCCACGTCATCACCGATGCATCTTCCTATGCAATAGGAGCAATCCTGCTTCAAGACCAAGGCAAGGGACTGCAGCCCATCGCCTACGAGTCAAGGAAGCTAAATCCAGCCGAGCAAAATTATACAACCACGGAGCGAGAGGCATTGGCGATTGTACATGCCTTGAAGGTTTGGCGCTGCTACGTTGAAGGACGCAAAGTACTGGTCACCACGGACCACGAGGCGTTAAAGCACCTCCAAACGCAGCCGTATCTCTCAAGGAGACAAGCAAGATGGAGCGGATACTTGCAACAATACAACATCACGATTCAGTACCAGCCCGGCAAGACAAACCCGGCTGACCCCCTCTCAAGACTGCAATTAAATGCAGTGATGGTATCCCTGAAGACAGATCTGGAAGCTCGATTTTCAGCCGCCTATGAAAGAGACCCTTACTACAAGAACGGAGAAGCAGCCTTGGACCCATGCAAGAAGCAAGAAGGCAATTATTGGGTGAGGCAAGATACGGGCCAGAGATGTGTTCCTAATGACTTAGACCTCCGGCTCTTGCTTCTACGAGAAGCACACGACAACCCTCTTGGAGGACACTTTGGAATCCTAAGGACCACGGGCGTTCTAGCTAGGACTTATTGTTGGCCAGGCATGTCTAAGCAAGTCAAGGAGTACTGCAGGAGCTGTGACACATGCCAAAGAATCAAGCCATCATCGCAAAAGGCGGGAGGACTCCTCCAACCACTACCAATCCCCGAAAGACAATGGACGGACATCTCAATGGACCTTATCGTGGACTTGCCCGTGACACCTCGAGGCCATAATGCAATACTCACGGTGGTGGACAGACTTACCAAGATGGCTCATTTTATTCCCACGACGACTAAGGCTACAGCACCACAACTTGCAAGACTCATCTTTGACAACATCTTCCGACTCCATGGACTACCATCAAGAATTGTGTCAGATAGAGATCCAAGATTCACAAGCCATTTCTGGAAAAATCTCTTCAAGAACTTGGGTACATCGCTGGATATGTCTACTGCCTACCACCCACAATCAGATGGGCAAACCGAGCGTATGAATCGTACCCTAAAGACCTCTCTAAAGGCCTACGTGTCTACCCTCGAGCAAGACTGGGACATGTACTTGACCCCCCTCGAGTTTGCCTACAACAACACTACGCAGGCCTCTACCCAAGAGTCCCCATTCTTCCTCAACTATGGCTTCCATCCGACCACGCCACTGAGCTTCACGGCTGGCCATGATGAAGTACCTGCAGCCACAGATTTTATGGAGACATTAGAAGCAGCCCTTACAGCAGCGAAGAAAGCTCTACAACACGCGCAAGATGCTCAAGCAAGAGTGGCGAACAGATCCAGAAGAGAAATTACGTACAGAGTGGGTGACAACGTGTTACTATCATCCAAGAACATTTCCCTGAACAACAGGCCTGCCGGCAGCAAGTTCTCTCCCAAGTATTTGGGACCCTTCAAGATTATCCAGCAAGTCAACCCCGTTGCTTTCAAGCTAGAACTTCCCCAGACTATGCACATCGACCCCGTATTCCACGCTTCCCTCTTCAAGCCATATGTGCAACCCGACAACAAGTTCCCAGGACGTGTGACAACCCCACCAGCCCCAACAATAGTGGATGATCATTTGGAGTACGAAGTGGAAGACATAGTGGCTATGAGAAATTTCAGGAGACAGCAGCAATACTTGATCAAGTGGAAAGGATATCCAGATTCGGAGAATAGTTGGGTGGCGGCGCACTACCTTGACAAAGTTCAGAGAAAGTTGAAGCGCTTCCATGCCGCCAACCCCCATCTTGGACCAGCCCCAAGTCTCTCTACTAGAAGCCCGAAGACTTCAGGGAGGCAGCCTGCCACCATCAAGAAGCAGCAGAAGACCCCTTGGAGGCAGCCTGCAAGAACAAGAAAGAGGAAAAATTGACATTAGACACTCTTCTCTTCTCGCAGTTTCTGGACAGAAAACTAAAACTGCTACTGGTAATAGGTCTCTGCATAATAAATTCTGAAAATTTACCTGGCTGTAGTCCATGAGTAGCCGGTCATTTAGAGTCCAAGTTTGCTCAATTTGGAGCACTGGTGAGAGAGATATGATGCTCTAAGTAGAAGGGGGTCAGGCTGCTGGCATTGTTAGGGCAGAATATGCCTTCTGACATTGTGCCCTCCCCTGAACTTGGAATGCTCTGAAACTCAAGACTCTGGTAGAACATCTTACAGCGCCCAGTTTGAGACTTAGTTTGCAGAATTTGGAGAAGTATAGAAGGACTTATGATTTTCAGAAGTTTCTGCACAGATTTGGAGGAGTGCCTACTCTCTCAGCTCTCAACGACACTCCAGAAATGAGAATGCTCTCAAATTTGGTGACCCGGTAGAGTTCTCCGACGCGGTCCGTCTGGCACTCGAATTTTCAGATTTGGAGCAGTTCTGTGGCCGCTATGAATTTTTGAGTTCGTGGCAGATTCTGGGCCAACTTGTACAATTTTCTTTATCATTAAGGAGTAGGCTAGCCAATAAGGTCACACCACCTACGACCTTGCCTAGTCTACCTTACATGTGTAGCACCTGACTTGGCGCCTTTGACTAGTCCTCTTCACATGTGTGGCATCTGACTTGAAACTGTTGACTAGTTTGCTCCACATGTGTAAGACCTGACTTGACGCGCCGAGACGTCGCTTTTTCTATCGGGGGGGTGATGTAGTGATTTGAGTTATTATATATTAGTTTGCATATATTTTAATGTTTTCAAATATATTTGGAGTAGTATTGTGTGGAGTCAAGTGTGAATAGGTACTCTAGTAACTTGGTTCATGTCCTTTGAACCTTCCAAGGCATTTTCGAAGTTAGAGGAAAGACCTAGAAGAACTCCATGTGGCAAAAGTCAAATGTGCCATTTTTAGGTCAAAAGGACATGTGTACATTATTCTAGAAAGAGGTGGCAAGTTTTGGGATGTGTTGGGTGCCAACACATCAACATACACCTTCCTATAAATTACTTGTGTAGCAAGTATATAAACAAGAGCTAGAACATAGAAAGACATTCCAGAATCACTCTTGTACTTGCCAAAATCCAGAAATATATTAACTTTTAAGAAGCCATCTCTCTTTCAAGAAGCTACCACTTGTGTTCAAAGATCCTTGTCTTGAATAGATAAAGTATTATGTTTTACTAAGGACTCTATCTATCTGTTTCACTGCAGAAAATTGAGTTAGAGAGAAAGTGAGTGTGAGCGCAGGTTGAGTGTGTAATATGGTTATCAGAGATTTTCCGACTGATCCCAAAACAGAATACCACTCCGTCCGACTTAATTTTAAAGGTGGCCTGCCTGTCACAACTGTCACTAACTGTCACATCCCCCTCCAACTTATCTGGAGACAAGAACTCTTGTCACCTTCCCATGTCTACTGAAGGGACAATTAGGGCGGTGCCCCAGTTATCCGAAGGTGGAACCATTTCAACGCCCCTTTGGCATTGGTCAGCTGGTCTTTAAATTCCCAAGTGTTCCCAGAGGCATCGTAACCCTTCCATCGGATGAGATACTTCATGACATATTTAGAGAATCAACGAACCGAGCGAGCGTCTAAAATCTCATCGACCTCATATTCCTCAGGGTCGCCATCCCGGACAGCGGGGACCAGTCCCGGTTGGACAGGTGACCGACCTGTGACCAGTGTATCACCTTTGATGTATGGTTCCAGGAAGGAGACATTAAAGACCGGGTGACCCTTGTAGTCCGCTGACATGTTCAGTTTGTAAGCATTCTGACCTACACGACGCACTACCGAATATGGACCAACCCAGACAAAGCCAAGCTTTTTCTTGACCACACCGCGGAGGTACAGGTGCTGAGAATGCAGTTTGACTCAATCGCCCTTAGAAAATGTTTGCTCCCGACGGTGTTGATTAGCGTATTTTTGGTGATTTTCTTGGGCTTTGTGCTGGTTTTGTTGGAATTCTGACAGTTTGTCAACAAACTCCTGAGTTAACTGGAGGAAGACCGGATTGTCAATCCCTTCAGGGTCAGTTAAAGACTCCCCCAGTACATCTAAAGGAGACTTAGAGACTCTAGCCAGGCTGAGTTCAGAAGGAGTCTTGCCCGTTGACGCGTGCACCGCACTGTTGACCGCAAACAAGTCATCCCAATTATCTTTTTTTTGGTTATATATGCTCTCAGCACCTCCTGCAGACCTCGATTAGTTCTTTCAGTTTGCCCATTAGTCTGAGGGTGGTTTGCTGTGCTGAGCAGCTGTTTGACTCCCATTAACCCCATCAAAGCTCTCCAGATTTAGAGGTAAATTTTGAGTCTCGGTCTTAGATGATATGAGAGGGTAGCCCATGTTGGCATACGACATGGTTGTAGCACTGTCTCGCTGTTTCGAGTGCAGTTACTTTGACAGTTGTGGGGATGAAAAGGACCATTTTTGACAATTTATCCACGACTACCAGTATCGAATCATGCCCATTAGCAGTTCGTGGCAGTGTGACCACCCAGTCCATGGATATAGTTGCCCAGCGTCCCGCTGGGATGGGCAGCGGTTGCAAGAGACCTCTTAATGGTGTGTGCCTAGACATATTTCTTTGACACNTTTCTCTGACACTGATCACAGGACTTGACATATTTCAAGACCTCTCGGGGCAACCCCTCCCAATGATAATGTTTTGCCAGTTTGCCAACAGTTTTGGCCTGCCCCAAATGCCCACCCAGTAAAGTGTCATGTGCTTGACTCAATAAAAGAGACCTTATTTCCAAGTTATTAGGAATGACCAGCTTCAGCCTGCCTGAAGTGGTTTCAGTCACCCAGACCCCGCCCTTCAGTTTATACTCGAGTGCAGTAGCACGATACACACCAGTAGTGGGGCTGGGCTCAAATGTTGGATCAGAAAGGTAGGCTTTCCTAAGTTGTTCAAGGAAGGACTTTTTCACCTTTAGTGAAGTGAGTGCACACAGGACTTTATCTACAGCATACTGACTAAAGCTCCTTTCTTGGAAGTCAGGTCTTCTAGAGAGTGCATCAGCAGGATTCAACTTCCCTGGTTTGTAGTCGATCTGGACTTGGAACTGCTCCAGCATTTGGCTCCAGCGGTTCTCCCTCCTCGACAGCTTGGACTTCTTCTGAAAGTGGGTCAGAGCTAGATGATCTGTAATCACCTTAAAGGCTTTACCGTATAGGTATGCTCTCCACTGTTTGAGCACATGAATGATAGCTAGCAGCTCTTTATCATGCACTGAGTAATTAATCTCCGCTATATTAAATTTCATAGACTCGTACAACATAGGGTGCCATTCCTGCCTTAGCTGACCATCCTTTGTGGTTTTGTCCGCAGGCTGCAACAAAATAGCACCTGAAAGGGGCAAAGTGCCCTAGTGGAAGCGTAGTGACTCACGAGGAAAGGAACTAGTTGCCATCATACTAGAGAGTGCAGCAGGATATCACTAACAATGCTTAGGAGAAATACTCAACATTTTGAGTAGCAAGAAACTGCTCACAAATGATGTAGGATGAAAGGCCTTGTCATTACAAACCCGTAAAAATCTACAGAAGTGAAAACTGATAAGAAACAAAGAAGTTATGCCAATTTATAATTTTCTGCCTAAGTGCTCCTCCCTAGGAGGAAGCTACGGATTTTCCTAAGTGTTCGTCAAATCGTCCCTTCCAGAATATTCGTGAGTAAGCCAGATCAGTCTAATCTGACGTGTCGGGCCGAATTGACGTCCACATACATGCATCGACATTACTAGAATATTCTATCTTAGACGCGCTAGGCTAAACCGAAACTTCTAGGTGAATCGACCTAGTCGGCACTCCGCGTCAGCCGAACTTACGTGAAGGTTCGAGTTCATCCTAACGGGCCTGATCGCTCGACGCTGTCGGTCGATCCGACGGTCGCGCTCACCGCGAATTAAGGACAGTCGTCAACCGACCTCAAAACTAATTGAACTTCAGAAATCCGTAACTCTCTCAATACTTGACCAAATTCGATGAACTTTATATCAAAATGACCACAAAAATGCACTCTACACTACTATACAATCAAAACGCACTTTCATGAAACTCAGAAATGCACTTTGTAAACCTATGACCTTACATCATCCCCCTCCTCAAGATGCGACGTCCTCGACGCATTCTGCAGATAACGTCTCAACTTACTCTTACAATGAGTCAGGTTGGCCTCTGGCTCCCAAGTGTTGTCGTCCGCAGGGTAGCCTTTCCACTTGACCAGATACTCACGGACAAATCGTTGACCTCGCTTGACTCGTCGATCGCCGACAACCGCCTCCACTTCATACTCCAATACATCATCGATCTCGACCGGTGGTGGCGGTGTAGGTAGTCGTCTAGGATGTCCTTCATTCGGGTCAACGTATGGCCGTAGACAACTGACATGGAAGACATCATGGATACGCCAGCCTGAAGGAAGTTCCAACTTGTAGGCCACTGGATTCACCTGCTTGAGCACTACAATGGGACCTGTAAACCGTGCCCGCAGTTTCCTCTTGCCTGTGAAAGGTAGGTTCTCTGTGGACAAGAGTACTTTGTCGCCCACATGGAATGTCACTTCCCTCCTGTGCTTGTTAGCATGCTTGACCTGCTCTTCCTGTGCCTTCCGAATACACGTCTTCGCCATGTGCCAAGTGTTGGCCATCTGCTCCATAAAAGCTTGTGTAGTAGGAACTTGAGTCTCCTTGGCCCTCTCCAACAAGATGTTCCCTGGATGATATACTTCTCGCCCCTAAACCATAGCGAATGGTGACTGCTTGGTCGATCCCTGCATGCTGTTGTTGTAGGCAAACTCCAGTCGTGGCAACTTTTTGTCCCACTCTGAAGGGTCCTCCATAGTGAAACTCTTGAGCACCTCTTGCAGAGTTCTATTGAGGCTCTCACTCTGCCCATCTGTCTGAGGATGATAGGAAGTGCTCATACTCAGCTTGGTCCCCATCAAAGTAAACAATGACCGCCAACAGTTGCTAGTGAACCTTGGATCCCGATCTGAAACAATCACCTTCGGCAACCCATGTAGCCTGAAAATATGATCAAAGAATAGCCGTGCCACATCTGCTGCCGTACAAGTCTCCTTCATGGGAATGAAGTGAGCCATCTTGCTGAGTCTGTCAGACACAACCCATACTGCATCGTGCCCTTGACCACTGACTGGTAACGATGTGATGAAGTCCATAGCAATCTGCTCCCAAGGATACTCTGGAATAGGCAGGGGCTGCAATGTACCTCCCTTCTTTTGATTTGGTGTCTTGTTTCTCTGGCACGCATCGCAACTCCTGATCCACTCCTCGATGTCCTTGTCCATATTTCTCCAGTAGTATTCCCGCTTCAGCACGCTTGCCGTCTTCTCGCTTCCAAAGTGTCCAGCATATAAGCAGTCATGATGCTCCGCAAGTAGTAAGTCTCGTAGCTCCTTGATGTCAGGTACCACCACTCTGTTGGAATCACCATAATACCATATGCCGTCTTTCTTCTGCATACTCGAGTTGGACTCAGCTGCTCCACCATCAGCGAACTCTGGGTCCTCCTCATAACCGCTTTGAAGCTTCTCCTTGAAATCCATATTCTCCTTGATGACTGAGACAGCTGCAAGGTCACACCTCCTGGATAAAGCGTCTGCAGGGTTGATCTTCCCAGGTAAGTACTCAATCTTGTGGTCGAACTGTTGCAGAAACTCCATCCACCTTGCTTGTCTTGGTGTCAACGTTGGCTGCGTCATAAACTTCTCCAAGCTCTTGTGGTCGGTCTTGATAAACACCTTCCGGCCGTCCACATAACATCGCCAAATCCTCAAAGCCTGGATATAGCCAACATCTCTCGTTTGTGTGCTGCATAGTTCTGCTCCGCAGGGCTCAACTTTCTGCTCTCATATGCCACAGGCTGCAATCCTTTGCCCTGGTCCTGGAGAAAAATGGCTCCCACTGCAAAGTTTGATGCGTCTGTGATGATGGTGAAAGGAAGCTCTAGACTGGCAATTGCCAACACAGGTGCCTGTGTTAACAGCTCTTTAATCTTCTCGAAGGCTTGCTGCTCCTTGTCACCCCATAGCCACTTCTCCTGCTTCTTCAACATGTCCGTGAGCGGTGCACACACCTTGGCAAATCCTTCAATGAAACGTCGGTAATAATTCGCCATGCCGAGGAAACTCCTGAGTTGATGAATATCAGCAGGTACCGGCCAATCTCTGACTGCTTGCACCTTCTTCTGCTCCACCTTGACTCCTTCAGCTCCCACTATGTGTCCAAGAAACTCGACCTCCTTGAGACAGAAGTCGCACTTGCTCATCTTCCCATACAGCTTTTGATCTCTCAAGACCTCCAACACCTTCCTCAGATGCCCCACATGCTCCTCCAAGGTCTTCGAATAGATCAGGATGTCGTCCAAAAATTCAACCACAAACTGGTCCAAATAGGGTCTGAAGATACTATTCATGAGTCCCATGAATGTAGCAGGTGCATTAGTCAATCCAAAAGGCATGACTGTGAACTCGAACAAACCATAGCGAGTTCTGAAAGCAGTCTTCTGAACGTCTCCTTCCGCAATCCGTACCTGGTGATAGCCACTCCTCAAATCGATCTTCGAGAAATACTTCGCCCCGACAAGCCTGTCAATCAACTCGTCCACTCGTGGAAGTGGGTACCTGTTCTTGATGGTGACCTTGTTGAGTGCCCGGTAGTCGACACACATCCTCATAGTCCCATCCTTCTTCTTCACAAATAAGACTGGCGCTGCAAATGGAGACTCGCTGGGTCGGATGAATCCCTTCTCCAATAACTCCGTCAGTTGCTTCTTTAACTCATCCAACTCCGCAAACGATTGTCGATAGGCGGGTCTCACTGGTGGCTTGCTCCCTGGTTCCAACTCAATCTTGTGCTCCATAGCTCTCTGTGGAGGTAATCCTGTAGGTAGTTCCTCAAGAAACACGCACTTGAACTCCTCCAACAGCGCCTTAATTTGGGCAGGCATCTCAGCAGGCTTCTTCTCTTGAGCAGTTGGGCTCTGCTCCTTCTGAGCAAGGGGATCAGACACCACTACTTGCTCCTCCGGCGATGTACATTCGCCCAGGCTGTTAGGATTCACGCTTGCTCCATCTGATGACCTGGCCAGGGCCACCGAAATAAGGTACATTTCCTTCACCTGATTCGCCCTGCATAGCTTCTTAACTTGCAGGCTCGACAGAAGACAGTTACTTGTGGTCGTATCTACCTCCACCTGTTTCGCTGTCTCCATTCGACCATCACGCCCTTGGACTTTCACTTGTCCTGTGCTCCAGTGCACTTGAGGGTTGGCTTTCCTCAGCCATGGTCGGCCCAATATCACCTCATGGTGACCCAATTCTGCCTGCTCCATAACTTCCTTACTCCGGTGCCCCGCTACTTCCACGTGAATAGCTTCCGTAGGTGCACCACACTTGAGTCTCTGCCCATTCGCCAAAATTGCCTCCTTAGGCTCATAATGCTTCTGCACAGGGATTCGCCACTTTTTCACCAGCTTCTTGTGCACGAAATTTGCACTTGCGCGACTGTCGACCATATTCTTCGCATTATTGCCGTCGACCACTCCTTCCACGATGATAGGCTTGTCAACGTCTCGTCCTTTGCTTCTCGGCAGGCTCCTGGGGATAACCTCCTTGTGAGTTCTCGTCTTCACGCCAGTAGACACCCCAGAACGACTTACTGGCGTCCTCCTTTTTCCTGCTGTTGAGGTTGCTTCGCCTTCACATGACAGTCTCGAGCCAGATGTCCAAGCTTGCCGCAACTATAGCACGGTCCTCTCGGCTTGAAATTCTGCTGCCTGCGCTGGTACTGCACAAGTCCCAACTCCATGGGTACTGGACCTTGAACACTCGTGCTTGGCGCTTGAGATCCAAAGTGTCGATATCCTCCAAAGTTGTGGCTGCCCCACTGCCTCTGACTATACTCCACAGCGTCGACCCTTGTTGCCAATGCCATCATTTCTCCAAGACTGGTAGGGTCCTTGAGCGCCACTTCCTTGGCCACAGTTGGCTTGAGTCCCCTCTTGAACTTGTCCATCATCTCCGACTTGTGCATGGATGGACATTGAAGCACCAGCTCGTTGAAGCGCGATACATACTCTTGAACGCTTGCTCGTTGACGAAGGCGCACCAATAGATCTCGAGCGGTAGTCTCGGGCGCAATAGGTTGAAATTGCCTCTTCAAGCCTTCAAAGAGCTGATCAACACTAGCAGGGACTCCAGAGAACTGCTCTTCTCGTTCATACCAAGCTCCAGCACTCTTCTGCAGCAAAGTTATGACAAAGGCGACTTGCCTGTCGGGCGTGAGCGCAGAGTACTCCATAAATTTCTTCACTCCAAAAATCCATTGATGAAAAGGCGGCGATCCACGCTCTCCAGTATAAACTTCAGGCTTAGGCGCACGCACTCCTGATGCGGGTGGAATAACTGGTTGCACCACTGGGTTAACATGAATCGGTGGTACAACAGGTGCAGGTGCCGAACTCGTCGAAGCGGCGTTCCCCATAACAACTCGCACCATTCTCTCCACCTCCGCGCGCATATTTTGTTGAAACTGGGTGTAGACTTCTCCTCCAATTGCATTTGCCATTTGCCTTAGCATCGCCTGCATCTCTTGTTGCTCTCTGGTCATTGTTGGTGCTGCCTGCTGCCCCGCGCGCTCAACATGCTCGACATGTTCGCCTCCTCCAGCTGCCGGCTGCGACTCCATAATATAATATGCAAACTAGCCCTGCTCCGATACCAGATGAAAGGGGCAAAGTGCCCTAGTGGAAGCGTAGTGACTCACGAGGAAAGGAACTAGTTGCCATCATACTAGAGAGTGCAGCGGCATATCACTAACAAAGCTTAGGAAAATTACTCAACATTTTGAGTAGCAGGAAACTGCTCACAAATGATGTAGGATGAAAGGCCTTGTCATTACAAACCCGTAGAAATTTACAGAAGTGAAAACTGATAAGAAACAAAGAAGTTATGCCTATTTATAATTTTCTGCCTAAGTGCTCCTCCCTAGGAGGAAGCTACGGATTTTCCTAAGTGTTCGTCAAATCGTCCCTTCCAGAATATTCGTGAGTAAGCCAGATCAGTCTAATCTGACGTGTCGGGCCGAATTGACGTCCACATACATGCATCGACATTACTAGAATATTCTATCTTAGACGCGCTAGGCTAAACCGAAACTTCTAGGTAAATCGACCTAGTCGGCACTCCGCGTCAGCCGAACTTACGTGAAGGTTCGAGTTCATTCTAACGGGCCAGATCGCTCGACGCTGTCGGTCAATACGACGGTCGCGCTCACCGCGAATTAAGGACAGTCGTCAACCGACCTCAAAACTAATTGAACTTCAGAAATCCGTAACTCTCTCAATACTTGACCAAATTCGATGAACTTTATATCAAAATGACCACAAACATGCACTCTACACTACTATACAATCGAAACATACTTTCATGAAACTCAAAAATGCATTTTATAAACCTATGACCTTACAGTACCCATGGCAAAGTGAGAAGCATCAGTGACCACCTGCACCAGTTTGCTGGGGTCATACACGGCTAGCACTGGGGCAGAACAAAGGGCATCTTTAAGGGTCTGGAAGGCAGCCTGCTGCTCTTCCCCCCACACATACCCTATGTCTTTCTTAGTAAGGTCAGTCAGTTTACTGGCCTTCGTGGAATAATTCTCAATAAATCTCCTATAGTAATTAGCCAACCCGAGGAAGGATCTAACTTCAGAGACAGACTGTGATACTGGCCAGTCCCTTATGGTCTGGAGTTTCTTAGGGTCCACACTGATGCCCTTTTTACTGACAACGTGGCCTAAGAATTCAATACTTTCCTTAAAGAAATCACATTTGCTCATTTTAGCATAAGACTGATTTATTCTCAGAGTGTCCATGACTGTCTTTAAGTGTTCAGCGTGCTAAGTCTCATCTTTAGAGAAAATTAAAATATCATCCAGGAAAACTTGCACAAACTTATCCAAATAAGGCCTGAAAATGTCATTCATAGCACCCATGAAGGTCGCAAGAGCATTAGTCAGTCCAAATGGCATCACGTTGAACTCATAGTGTCCATAGCGTGTGCGGAAGGCAGTCTTGTGCTCATCCCCCTTAGCAATTTTGATTTGATGATAACCACTCTTGAGATCTATCTTACTGAACACCTTAGCACGAGACAGGGTATCAAGCAAGTCCTCGATTCTGGGTAAAGCATACTTGTTCTTTACTGTAATTCTGTTCAGAACTCTGTAATCCACACATATTCACATACTGCCATCCTTTTTCTTAACAAATAGGATGGGTACGCCGTAAGGTGATTTACCGTGAGAAGTATAACCATTTTTCTCAAGCTCTGCAACCTGTGTTTTTAGCTCCTCGCTCTCCACATAAGACAAGCCATAAGTGCGTTGCCAAGGTGGCTGACTAACCGGTAATAAATCAATCCGATGATCTACTTCTCTCTTAGGGGGTAGTCCTGGAGGCATATTAAATACATCCGTGTACTGAGTAACAATTTTCGCAGCAGTAGGGTGCTCCGGAGGGCTTACCTTTTTCTCAACCACTTCTTCAGGTTGAGGAGGTACCTCTCTTAGCAGCAAACAGAACATTCTGTCTTCCTTCTGGTTCCAGCTTTTTATGAACTCCATTGCATTCAGCAACTTGCATCCTTCTGGAAGCCTCTTCTTTTTCCTTCATTTGCCATCCACACAGGACAAGAGGAAGAGCACTGGTGGGTGCCAAGTCAGTCTGCCCATCACTGGCTCCTCTCACTTTAACTGTACCTCTGCTCCAACACACTTCAGCTTGATGTCTATTAAGCCAGGACCTGCCTAGCACGAGATCATAAAAGCCAGTGTTGAGTACCTCAAATGTAAGCGTTTCAGTTAGAACTGCAATGCCAGAACTTAACTGGACCTCAATAGGCTTGGTTATAACTCCTCCCGGGATACTTGAGGCATCTCCAAGGAATATTTTTCTATTCCCTTGGGTGACAGTAGGCAGCCTTAGCCGCTTAACTAAGTCCTTGTGGATAAAAGTATGTGACGCCCCTCCGTCAACAAATGCCCTCACCTTCCTACCTGCAATCATGCAATGCAGTAGGATAGGGGGGACTGTCTTTTCCTGACTTTCGCATTGTTCTCCTGACGTAGCAAAGAAATGTTGGACATCAGGTGGAACAAGAGCATCCAGAGTGTGCACTCTCTGGATGTCTATATTGCTGATGGTCTCCTTTATCTGGTTGTCAGGCATGCATAGTGAATCCAGTTCAGCAGGACCCATAATACCTGCTACGAGGGCAGCTAGTGACGACTCACTATCTCTAGCATCCTCACAGTCAGAAGACTGGATTACTGACTGTTGCGGTCTTTTAAAGGCCGGTCTTTTCTCTCAACTTTAGGGAGGTGCTTGTTTGGACACTACTCTCTGAAGTGACCTAGCTGCTGGCAGTGAAAGCGAATCGATTTTGCTGAGGCTGGTCTCGGCTTAGTCCTACCACCACCTCTTCCATAGCCGCCTCGAGGGAAACCACTTCTACCTCTAGACTGGATGGCATTATACTCATACTCATATCCATCACCCTGATCGTCCTCAGCCTGGTCTCCTTCAATTGCATTGTAGGAACCGTGGGGCTTTTTGACAATCTTAGACACCAAAGCATTACTCTGGCGCTTGTGATTGAACTGCTGCTGATCCCAGGCATCAGCATCTTGGATCAAGTCAGCCAGTTTCTCATACTTCTTCTCAGCTAAATGACCAGAGACTTCGGATTTCAAGCCATACCTGATGTAAGGTCATAGGTTTATAAAGTGCATTTTTGAGTTTCATGAAAGTATGTTTTGATTGTATAGTAGTGTAGAGTGCATTTGTGTGGTCATTTTGATATAAAGTTCATCGAATTTGGTCAAGTATTGAGAGAGTTA
>WELA01013098.1:0-32209 GCA_009602735.1 Mesotaenium endlicherianum | reverse complement strand
TGGTCTGCTTCAGTGTCAGGGAGATCATCGCATAGATAGCTTTCTCCTGCTGGTTGATGACATCAAACTTCTCATGCAACTTCTTGACAAACTCTACCCACGTAGGGTCACCGAGTTGCCGAGCCTTACGCTCTCCTTTCCAGTAAAGCCACCTGTCTGCGGCACTGCCTTTCAGTAGCGCACCGGTATGCCTGACCTTCTCGTAATCTTGCAGTTCTGGGTAGTTCTCCAGCCGTTGCTCAACATCTGCGAGAAACTTGATCTGGTAATATTTTCAGTTTCCCTCAGGATCATATTCCTGGTGAGGTTTCGGCTTGGGCTTACTAGGGCCTCGGCCACCACCACTAGTGGTTTGAGACCCCAGTTGGTCTCTGTCCCGCAGTAGAGACATTATGATTTCTTTGTCCTCCTGTTGGGACTGATATATGGTCGCCATTTGCGACTGCATGTGAACGAACAATGCTCCCAAGTCTACACTCTGGGGTGGTAGTCTAGCAAATGCAGCAGCAGCATTGGCATCTACTCGCTGAGTAGTGTCCTCAAGAGTCCCTCTCGCTCCTGCAGCAGCAATACTTGCCGCATTCAGCCGATCACGGATTTGACCTAGGGTTACATTGAGTTGTACAGCAGGAGGTGGGTTGAAAACATTGGCCCTTGATGCCATAAGTTCTTCAACAGTTCGCTCGTCAGCTGGCTGTCCTTCCCTCCTTTCTGTATCTTCAGCGGCCTTTGCTAATTGTTCAACTTCTAATCTGGCTCTCTCCTCCTCAGCTTGCTGTGCTGCGACTGCGGCAGTAGCAGCTGCCTCATCTGCTGCCTCTCTAGCTGCAGTATCTGCCACTGCTTCAGAATAGGTACGGGTTCCCGCTACATGGCTTTCCGCCTGGTTTTCGACATTCTCGTTATCCTGGTTCTCCATGTCTCGGGAGTTGCTAGTTTGAGACCTTGTCCTTACCATACAAAGAAGACTGTGATAACCGCTCCGATACCACTGAAATGAATCGACTTACCAAATAGACGATTAACAATTAAATAAGATCTTTTTATCAGCAAGTAATCTTTATGGATTTTTCGCTACCTGATTAAACGGCAAAAGGACAACACACTAGTAGTGAACAGCAATCGTAAATTAAATGCAAGTGAACTAGGATCAATAATGCAATCAGTGAACTCATACATAAGCAAGGTTAGAAGACAGTGCGTATCAATGGCTTCTCGCCTTGGATTCAGATCTCTCTCAGTAAGCTGTATAAGAGAGTTGGCCTCGTTTGCAAATGCCGAACTTGAGAGCAATGCCTAGCATATGTACATGGAATGAGTTTACTGTTCAACGGCCAGTGCGATGGCACCGCTTACCCGGGAGTTAACCACGTTGGTAGGACCTTGGTTAAGCAAATCCACCGCCATCTCCCATCATCCCGAATCGCCATCCATCATAGGGATGTCATCTGGCCATTCATCTAGCATACCACACTTAGATGCATATCGAGGCAGTTCGCTGCTACCGAGTACAGAAGTCAACTGGCTGTGAAAGAATGTGTCAGCAAGCTGACTTAAGCTGACTTCAGCCTGCTGCTTTCGGCTGAGTCATTAAACTGATATTAAATATGAAGTCCAGCAGACTGATTATTAACTAGAGTTCAGCAGGCTAAACTTATTTAATTGTTATATTTAAATGAATATTTTATCAACCAATATACTGATTCATTACACAAGAACAGTCAGTAATCCAGTCTACTGACTGTGAGGATGCTACAGATAGTGAGTCGTTGCTAGCTGCCCTCGTAGCAGGTAGTATGGATCCTGTTGAATTGGATTCACTATGCATGCCGGACAAGCAGATATAGAAGACCATCGGCAATATAGGACTTTAGAGAGTGCACACTTTGGATGGTCTTGTTCCACCTGATCTTGTTCCACTTGACATTGTATGATTACAGGTAGGAAGGTGAGGGCATTTGTTGCGGAGGGGCGTCACATACTTTTATCCACAAGGACTTAGTTAAGCGGCTAAGGCTGCCTACTGTCACCCAAGGGAATAGAAAAATGTTCCTTGGGAATGCTTAAGTTTTCCGGGAGGAGTTATAATCAAGCCTATCGAGGTCCAGTTAGGTTCTGGCATTGCAATTCTAACTCAAACGCTTATAGTTGAGGTACTCAACACTGGCTTTTATGATCTTGTGCTAGGAAGGTTCTGGCTTAGCAGACATTAAGCTAAAGAGTGTTGGAGCAGAGGTACAGTTAAAATGAGAGGAGCCAATGATGGGCAAACTAACTTGGCACCCACCAGTGCTCTTCCTCTTGTTTTGTATGGATGGCAAATGAAGGAAAAGAAGAAGCTTCCAGGAGGATGCAAATTCCTGAATGCATTGGAGTTTATCAAAAGTTGGAACCATAAAGAAAACAAAATGTTCAGTCTGCTGCTAACAGAGGTATCTCCTCAACTTGAAGAAGTGGTTGAGAAAAAAGTGAGCCCTCCGGAGCACCCGACTGCTGCAAAGATTGTTGCTCAATATACTGATGTTTTTAATATGTTTCCAAGATTGCTCCCGTAGAGGGAAGTAGATCACAAGATTGATATATTACCTGGGAGCCACCTACCTTGGGAACGTACCTATGGCTTGTCTTATGTGGACAGCAAAGAGTTGAAAACACAGATTGCAAAGCTGGAGAAAAATGGTTATATTTTCCCGAGTAAATCACCTTATGGCACACCTATCCTATTTGTTAAGAAAAAAGATGGTAGTATGCGAATGTGTGTAGATTACAGGGTTCTTAACAGAATTACACTAAAGAACAAGTATGCTTTATCCAGAATCGAGGACTTGCTTGATACCGTGTCTGGTCCTAAAGTGTTCAGTAAGATAGATCTCAAGAGTGGTTATCATCAAATCAAAATTGCTGAGGGAGATCAACAAAAGACTGCCTTCTGCACACGTTATGGACGTTATGAGTTTACTGTGATGCCATTCGGACTAACTAATGCTCCTGCAACCTTCATGGGTGCTATGAATGACATTTTCAGGCCTTACTTGGATAAGTTTGTGCAAGTCTTCTTGGATGATATTTTAATTTTCTCTAAAGATGAAGCTCAGCATGCTGAGCACTTAAAGACAATCATGGACACGCTGAGAAGGAATCAGTTATAGGCTAAAATGAGCAAGTGTGATATCCTTAATGAAATTATTGATTTCTTGGGCCACGTTGTCAGTAAAGAAGGCATTAGTGTGGATCCTAAGAAAGTCCAGACCATAAGGGACTGGCCAGTACCACAGTCTGTTTCGGAAGTTAAGTCCTTCCTTGGATTGGCTAACTTTTACAGGAGATTGATTGAAAATAGTTATACAAAGGCCAGTAAATTGACTGATCCTTTCTGTCAAGGGTTTAGCAATTTCGCTACAATCCTTCACAAATTTACGATAGTATCCGCTTAGCCCTAACAGAGCTTTCAGCTTAGACACATTCGTGGGTGCAGGTATCTTGTAAATGGCTTCAGTCTTTACAGCCTGAGGGGACGTAGCATTGTTCCCAATCTCATAACCTAAGTAAGGCACATGTGCCTCAAAGAATCTGCACTTTCCAAGATGCGATGTCATCTGAGATTTCTCTAGACGCTGGAACACTTGTTCCAAGTGCTCAAGGTGCTCCTCTAGGGACTTGCTGAATACCACTACGTCATCAATGTATGGTTTTGCAAAATCCAGCCCCTCCGGCACTTTATCTATAATTGTAAGGTCATAGGTTTATAAAGTGCTTTGTTGAATTTCATAGAAGTATGTTTTGATTGTATAGTAGTATAGAGTGCATTTTTGTGGTCTTTTTGATATAAAGTTCATCAGATTTGGTCAAGTATTGAGAGAGTTATGGATTTCCAAAGTTTAATTAGTTTTGAGGTCGGTTGACAACTGTCCTTAATTCGCGGTGAGCGCGACCGTCGAATTGACCGACAGCATCGAGCGATCTGGCCCATTAGAATGACCTCGAACCTTCACGTAAGTTCAGCTGACGCGGAGTGCCGACTAGGTCGATTCACCTAGAAGTTTCGGTTTAGCCTAGCGCGTCTAAGATAGAATATTCTAGTAATGTCGATGCATGTATGTGGACGTCAATTCGGCCCAACACGTTAGATTAGACTGATTTGGCTTACTCACGAATATTCTGGAAGGGACGATTTGACGAACACTTCGGAAAATCCGTAGTTTCCTCCTAGAGAGGAGCACTTAGGTAAAAAATTATGAATAGGCATAACTTCTTTGTTTCTTATCAATTTTCAATTCTGTAAATTTCTACGGGTTTGTAATGACAAGGCCTTTCATCCTAATACATTTGTGATCAATTTCTTGCCACTCAAAATTTCAAGTAATTTTCCTAAGCTTTCTTAGCAATATGCCGCTTCACTCTTGAGTATGATTGCAACTAGCTTTGTTCCTCGTGAGTCACTACGCTTCCACTAGGGCACTCTGCCCCTTTCATTTGGTATCGGAGCTGGGCTAGTTTGCATATTATATTATGGAGTCGCAGCCGGCAGCTTGAGGAGTTGAACATGTCGAGCATGTCGAGTGCGCGGGGCAGCAGGCCCTACCAGTCTTGGAGAAATGATGGTATTGGCAACAAGGGTCGACGTCGTGGAGTATAGTCAGAGGCAGTGGGGCAGCCACAACTTTGGAGGTTATCAACACTTTGGATCTCAAACGCCAAGCACGAGTGTTCAAGGTCCAGTACCCATGGAGTTGGGACTTGTGCAGTACCAGTGCAGGCAGCAGAATTTTAAGCCGAGAGGACCCTGCTATAATTGTGGCAAGCTTGGACATTTGGCTCGAGACTGTTATGTGAAGGCAAAGCAACCTCAACAGCAGGAAAAAGGAGGACGCCAGTAAGTCGTTCTGGGGTGTCTACTGGCGTGAAGACGAAGACTCACAAGGAGGTTATCCCCAGGAGCCTGCCGAGAAGCGAAGGACGAGAAGTTGACAAGCCTATCATCGTGGAAGGAGTGGTCGACGGCAACAAGGCGAAGTGTATGGTCGACAGTGGCACAAGTGCAAATCTTGTGCACAAGAAGCTGGTGAAACAGTGGCGAATCCCTGTGCCAAACCATTATGACCCTAAGGAGGCAATTTTGGCGAATGGGCAGAAACTCAAGTGTGGTGCACCTACGGAAGCTATTCACGTGGAAGTAGCGGGGCACCGGAATACTGAAGTTATGGAGCAGGCAGAGTTAGGTCACCATGAGGTGATATTGGGCCGACCATGGCTGAGGAAAGCCAACCCTCAAGTGCACTGGAGCACAGGACAAGTGAAGGTCCAAGGGCGTGATGGTCGAATGGAGACAGCGAAACAGGTGGAGGTAGATACGACCACAAGTAATTGTCTTATGTCGAGCCTGCAAGTTAAGAAGCTATGCAGGGCGAATCAGGTGAAGGAGATGTACCTTGTTTCGGTGGCCCTGGCCAGGTCATCAGATGGAGCAAGCGTGAATCCTAACAGCCTGGGCGAATGTACATCGCCGGACGAGCAAGTAGGGGTGTCTGATCCCCTTGCTCAGAAGGAGCAGAGCCCAACTGCTCAAGAGAAGAAGCCTGCTGAGATGCCTGCCCAAATTAAGGCGCTGTTGGAGGAGTTCAAGTGCGTATTTCCTGAGGAGCTACCTGCAGGATTACCTCCACAGAGAGCTATGGAGCACAAGATCGAGTTGGAACCAGGGAGCAAGCCACCAGTGAGACCCGCCTATCGACAATCGTTTGCGGAGTTGGATGAGTTGAAGAAGCAGCTGACAGAGTTGTTGGAGAAGGGATTCATCCGACCCAGCGAGTCTCCATTTGCAGCGCCAGTCTTATTTGTGAAGAAGAAGGATGGGACTATGAGGATGTGTGTCGACTACCGGGCACTCAACAAGGTCACCATCAAGAACAGGTACCCACTTCCACGAGTGGACGAGTTGATTGACAGGCTTGTCGGGGCGAAGTATTTCTCGAAGATCGATTTGAGGAGTGGCTATCACCAGGTACGGATTGCGGAAGGAGACGTTCAGAAGACTGCTTTCAGAACTCGCTATGGTTTGTTCGAGTTCACAGTCATGCCTTTTGGATTGACTAATGCACCTGCTACATTCATGGGACTCATGAATAGTATCTTCAGACCCTACTTGGACCAGTTTGTGGTGGTATTTTTGGACGACATCCTGATCTATTCGAAGACCTTGGAAGAGCATGTGGAGCATCTGAGGAAGGTGTTGGAGGTCTTGAGAGATCAGAAGCTGTATGGGAAGATGAGCAAGTGCGACTTCTGTCTCAAGGAGGTCGAGTTTCTTGGACACATAGTGGGAGCTGAAGGAGTCAAGGTGGAGCAGAAGAAGGTGCAAGCAGTCAGAGATTGGCCGGTACCTGCTGATATTCATCAACTCAGGAGTTTCCTCGGCATGGCGAATTATTATCGACGTTTCATTGAAGGATTTGCCAAGGTGTGTGCACCGCTCACGGACATGTTGAAGAAGCAGGAGAAGTGGCTATGGGGTGACAAGGAGCAGCAAGCCTTCGAGAAGATTAAAGAGCTGTTAACACAGGCACCTGTGTTGGCAATTGCCAGTCCAGAGCTTCCTTTCACCATCATCACAGACGCGTCAAACTTTGCAGTGGGAGCCATTCTTCTCCAGGACCAGGGCAAAGGATTGCAGCCTGTGGCATATGAGAGCAGGAAGTTGAGTCCTGCAGAGCAGAACTATGCAGCACACGAGCGAGAGATGTTGGCTATTATCCAGGCTTTGAGGATTTGGCGATGTTATGTGGACGGCCGGAAGGTGTTCATCAAGACCGACCACAAGAGCTTGGAGAAGTTTATGACGCAGCCAACGTTGACACCAAGACAAGCAAGGTGGATGGAGTTTCTGCAACAGTTCGACCACAAGATTGAGTACTTACCTGGGAAGATCAACCCTGCAGACGCTTTATCCAGGAGGTGTGACCTTGCAGCTGTCTCAGTCATCAAGGAGAATATGGACTTCAAGGAGAAGCTTCAAAAAGGTTATGAGGAGGACCCACAGTTTGCTGATGGTGGAGCAGCGGAGTTCAACGCGAGTATGCAGAAGAAGGACGGCATATGGTATTATGGTGATTCCAAGAGAGTGGTGGTACCTGACATCAAGGAGCTACGAGACTTACTACTTACGGAGCATCATGACTGCTTATATGCTGGACACTTTGGAAGCGAGAAGACGGCAAGCGTGCTGAAGCGGGAATATTACTGGAGAAATATGGACAAGGACATCGAGGAGTGGATCAGGAGTTGCGATGCGTGCCAGAGAAACAAGACACCAAATCAAAAGAAGGGAGGTACATTGCGACCCCTGCCTATTCCAGAGTATCCTTGGGAGCAGATTGCTATGGACTTCATCACATCGTTACCAGTCAGTGGTCAAGGGCACGATGCAGTATGGGTAGTGTCTGACAGACTCAGCAAGATGGCTCACTTCATTCCCATGAAGGAGACTTCTACGGCAGCAGATGTGGCACGGCTATTCTTTGATCATATTTTTAGGCTACATGGGTTGCCGAAGGTGATTGTTTCAGATCGAGATCCAAGGTTTACTAGCAACTTTTGGCGGTCATTGTTTACTTTGATGGGGACCAAGCTGAGTATGAGCACTTCCTATCACCCTCAGACAGATGGGCAGAGTGAGAGGCTCAACAGAACTCTGCAAGAGGTGCTCAGGAGTTTCACTATGGAAGACCCTTCAGAGTGGGACAAGAAGCTACCAGGGTTGGAGTTTGCCTACAACAACAGCATGCAGGGATCGACCAAGCAGTCACCATTCGCTATGGTTTATGGGAGAGAAGTATATCATCCAGGGAACATCTTGTTGGAGAAGGCCAAGGAGACTCAGGTTCCTACTACACAAGCTTTTATGGAGCAGATGGCCAAGACTTGGGATATGGCGAAGACGTGTATTCGGAAGGCACAACAAGAGCAGGTCAAGCATGCTAACAAGCACAGGAGGGAAGTGACATTCCAAGTGGGCGACAAAGTACTCTTGTCCACAGAGAACCTACCTTTCACAGGCAAGAGGAAACTGCGGGCACGGTTTACAGGTCCCTTTGAAGTGCTCAAGCAGGTGAATCTAGTGACCTACAAGTTGGAACTTCCTCCAGGATGGCGTATCCATGATGTGTTCCATGTCAGTTGTCTACGGCCATACGTTGACCCGAATGAAGGACATCCAGGACGACTACCTACACCGCCACCACCGGTCGAGATCGATGATGTATTGGAGTATGAAGTGGAGGCGATTGTCGGCGATCGACGAGTCAAGCGAGGTCAACGAGTTGTCCAAGAGTATCTGGTCAAGTGGAAAGGCTACCATGCGGACGACAACACTTGGGAGCCAGAGGCCAACTTGACTCATTGTAAGAGTAAGTTGAGACGTTATCTGCAGAATGCGTCGAGGACGTCGCATCTTGAGAAGGGGGATGATGTAAGGTCATAGGTTTATGAAGTGCATTTTTGAGTATCATGAAAGTATGTTTTGATTGTATAGTAGTGTAGAGTGCATTTTTGTGGTCATTTTGATATAAAGTTCATCGAATTTGGTCAAGTATTGAGAGAGTTATGGATTTCCGAAGTTTAATTAGTTTTGAGGTCGGTTGACGACTGTCCTTAATTCGCGGTGAGCGCGACCGTCGGATTGACCGACAGCGTCGAGCGATCTGGCCCGTTAGAATGAACTCGAACCTTCACGTAAGTTCGGCTGACGCGGAGTGCCGACTAGGTCGATTTACCTAGAAGTTTCGGTTTAGCCTAGCGCGTCTAAGATAGAATATTCTAGTAATGTCGATGCATGTATGTGGACGTCAATTCGGCCCGACACGTCAGATTAGACTGATCTGGCTTACTCACGAATATTCTGGAAGGGACGATTTGACGAACACTTAGGAAAATCCGTAGCTTCCTCCTAGGGAGGAGCACTTAGGCAGAAAATTATAAATAGGCATAACTTCTTTGTTTCTTATCAGTTTTCACTTCTGTAAATTTCTACGGGTTTGTAATGACAAGGCCTTTCATCCTACATCATTTGTGAGCAGTTTCTTGCTACTCAAAATGTTGAGTAATTTTCCTAAGCTTTGTTAGTGATATGCCGCTGCACTCTCTAGTATGATGGCAACTAGTTCCTTTCCTCGTGAGTCACTACGCTTCCACTAGGGCACTTTGCCCCTTTCATCTGGTATCGGAGCAGGGCTAGTTTGCATATTATATTATGGAGTCGCAGCCGGCAGCTGGAGGAGGCGAACATGTCGAGCATGTTGAGCGCGCGGGGCAGCAGGCAGCACCAACAATGACCAGAGAGCAACAAGAGATGCAGGCGATGCTAAGACAAATGGCAAATGCAATTGGAGGAGAAGTCTACACCCAGTTTCAACAAAATATGCGCGCGGAGGTGGAGAGAATGGTGCGAGTTGTTATGGGGAACGCCGCTTCGACGAGTTCGGCACCTGCACCTGTTGTACCACCGATTCATGTTAACCCAGTGGTGCAACCAGTTATTCCACCCGCATCAGGAGTGCGTGCACCTAAGCCTGAAGTTTATACTGGAGAGCGTGGATCGCCGCCTGTTCATCAATGGATTTTTGGAGTGAAGAAGTTTATGGAGTATTCTGCGCTCACGCCCGACAGGCAAGTCGCCTTTGTCATAACTTTGCTGCAGAAGAGTGCTGGAGCTTGGTATGAACGAGAAGAGCAGCTGTCTGGAGTTCCTGCTACTGTTGATCAGCTATTTGAAGGCTTGAAGAGGCAATTTCAACCTATTGCACCCGAGGCTACCGCTCGAGATCTATTGGTGCGCCTTCGTCAGCGAGGAAGCGTTCAGGAGTATGTATCGCGCTTCAACGAGCTGGTGCTTCAATGTCCATCCATGCACGAGTCGGAGATGATGGACAAGTTCAAGAGGGGACTCAAGCCAACTGTGGCCAAGGAAGTGGCGCTCAAGGACCCTACCAGTCTTGGAGAAATGATGGCATTGGCAACAAGGGTCGACGCTGTGGAGTATAGTCAGAGGCAGTGGGGCAGCCACAACTTTGGAGGATATCGACACTTTGGATCTCAAGCGCCAAGCACGAGTGTTCAAGGTCCAGTACCCATGGAGTTGGGACTTGTGCAGTACCAGCGCAGGCAGCAGAATTTCAAGCCGAGAGGACCGTGCTATAGTTGCGGCAAGCTTGGACATCTGGCTCGAGACTGTCATGTGAAGGCGAAGCAACCTCAACAGCAGGAAAAAGGAGGACGCCAGTAAGTCGTTCTGGGGTGTCTACTGGCGTGAAGACGAGAACTCACAAGGAGGTTATCCCCAGGAGCCTGCCGAGAAGCAAAGGACGAGACGTTGACAAGCCTATCATCGTGGAAGGAGTGGTCGACGGCAACAATGCGAAGTGTATGGTCGACAGTGGCGCAAGTGCAAACTTTGTGCACAAGAAGCTGGTGAAAGAGTGGCGAGTCCCTGTGCAGAAGCATTATGAGCCTAAGGAGGCAATTTTGGCAAATGGGCAGAGACTCAAGTGTGGTGCACCTACGGAAGCTATTCACGTGGAAGTAGCGGGGCACCGGAGTAAGGAAGTTATGGAGCAGGCAGAGTTGGGTCACCATGAGGTGATATTGGGCCGACCATGGCTAAGGAAAGCCAACCCTCAAGTGCACTGGAGCACAGGACAAGTGAAAGTCCAAGGGCGTGATGGTCGAATGGAGACAGCGAAACAGGTGGAGGTAGATACGACCACAAGTAACTGTCTTCTGTCGAGCCTGCAAGTTAAGAAGCTATGCAGGGCGAATCAGGTGAAGGAGATGTACCTTGTTTCGGTGGCCCTGGCCAGGTCATCAGATGGAGCAAGCGTGAATCCTAACAGCCTGGGCGAATGTACATCGCCGGAGGAGCAAGTAGTGGTGTCTGATCCCCTTGCTCAGAAGGAGCAGAGCCCAACTGCTCAAGAGAAGGAGCCTGCTGAGATGCCTGCCCAAATTAAGGCGCTGTTGGAGGAGTTCAAGTGCGTATTTCCTGAGGAGCTACCTGCAGGATTACCTCCACAGAGAGCTATGGAGCACAAGATCCAGTTGGAACCAGGGAGCAAGCCACCAGTGAGACTCGCCTATTGTCAATCGTTTGCGGAGTTGGACGAGTTGAGGAAGCAGCTGACAGAGTTGTTGGAGAAGGGATTCATTCGACCCAGCGAGTCTCCATTTGCAACGCCAGTCTTATTTGAGAAGAAGAAGGATGAGACTATGAGGATGTGTGTCGACTACCGGGCTCTCAACAAGGTCACCATCAAGAACAGGTACCCACTTCCACGAGTGGACGAGTTGATTGACAGGCTTATCGGGGCGAAGTATTTCTCGAAGATCGATTTGAGGAGTGGCTATCACCAGGTACGGATTGCGAAAGGAGACGTTCAGAAGATTGCTTTTAGAACTCGCTATGGTTTGTTCGAGTTCGCAGTCATGCCTTTCGGATTGACTAATGCACCTGCTACATTCATGGGACTCATGAATAGTATCTTCAGACCCTACTTGGACCAGTTTGTAGTGGTGTTCTTGGACGACATCCTGATCTATTCGAAGACCTTGGAAGAGCATGTGGAGCATCTGCGGAAGGTGTTGGAGGTCTTGCGAGATCAAAAGTTATATGGGAAGATGAGCAAGTGCGACTTCTGTTTCAAGGAGGTCGAGTTTCTTGGGCATGTAGTGGGAACTGAAGGAGTCAAGGTGGAGCAGAAGAAGGTGCAAGCAGTCAGAGATTGGCCGATACCTGCTGATATTCATCAACTGAGGAGTTTCCTCGGCATGGCAAATTATTATCTACGTTTCATTGAAGGATTTGCCAAGGTGTGTGCACCGCTCACGGACATGTTGAAGAAGCAGGAGAAGTGGCTATGGGGTAACAAGGAGCAGCAAGCCTTTGAGAAGATGAAGGAGCTGTTGACACAGGCACTTGTGTTGGCAATTGCCAGTCCAGAGCTTCCTTTCACCATCATCACAGACGCGTCAAACTTTGCAGTAGGGGGCATTCTTCTCCAGGACCAGGGTAAAGGATTGCAGCCTGTGGCATATGAGAGCAGGAAGTTGAGTCCCGCTGAGCAAAACTATGCAGCACACGAGCGGGAGATGTTGGCTATTATCCAGGCCTTGAGAATTTGGCGATGTTATGTGGACGGTCGGAAGGTGTTCATCAAGACCGACCACAAGAGCTTGGAGAAGTTTATGACGCAACCAACGTTGACACCAAGACAGGCAAGGTGGATGGAGTTTCTGCAACAATTCGACCACAAGATTGAGTACTTACCTGGGAAGATCAACCCCACAGACGCTTTATCCAGGAGGTGTGACCTTGCAGCTGTCTCAGTCATCAAGGAGAGTATGGACTTCAAGGAGAAGCTTAAGAGAGGTTATGAGGAGGATCCAGAATTTGCAGATGGTGGAACGGCTGAGTTTAATGCGAGTATGCAGAAGAAAGACGGCATATGGTATTATGGTAATTCCAAGAGACTGATGGTACCTGACATCAACGAGCTACGAGACTTACTCCTTGCGGAGCATCATGATTGCTTATATGCTGGACACTTTGGAAGCGAGAAGACGGCAAGCGTTCTGAAGCGGGAATAGTACTGGAGAAATATGGACAAGGACATCGAGGAGTGGATCCGGAGTTGCGATGCGTGCCAGAGAAACAAGACACCAAATCAAAAGAAGGGAGGTACATTGCAGCCCTTGCCTATTCCAGAGTATCCTTGGGAGCAGATTGCTATGGACTTCATCACTTTTTTACCAGTGAGTGGTCAAGGGCACGATGCAGTTTGGGTTGTATCTGATAGACTCAGCAAGATGGCTCACTTCATTCCCATGAAGGAGACTTGTACGGCAGCAGATGTGGCACAGCTATTCTTCGATCATATTTTCAGGCTACCTGGGTTGCCGAAGGTGATCGTTTCAGATCGGGATCCAAGGTTTACTAGCAACTTCTGGCGGTCATTGTTTACTTTGATAGGGACCAAGTTGAGTATGAGCACTTCCTATCACCCTCAGACATACGGGCAGAGTGAGAGGCTCAACAGAACTCTGCAAGAGGTGCTCAGGAGTTTCACTATGGAACACCCTTCAGAGTGGGACAAGAAGCTACCAGGGTTGGAGTTTGCCTACAACAACAGCATGCACGGATCCACCAAGCAGTCACCATTCGCTATGATTATGGGAGAGAAGTATATCATCCAGGGAACATCTTGTTGGAGAAGGCCAAGGAGACTCAGGTTCCTACTACACAAGTTTTTATGGAGCACATGGCCAAGACTTGGGATATGGCGAAGACGTGTATTCAGAAGGCACAGGAAGAGCAGGTCAAGCATGCTAACAAGCACAGGAGGGAAGTGACATTCCATGTGGGCGACAAAGTACTCTTGTCCACAGAGAACCTACCTTTCACAGGCAAGAGGAAACTTCGGGCACGGTGTACAGGTCCCTTTGTAGTGCTCAAGCAGGTGACTCCAGTGGCCTACAAGGTGGAACTTCCTTCAGGATGGCGTATCCATGATGTGTTCCATGTCAGTTGTCTGCGGCCATACATTGACCCGAATGAAGGACATCCAGGACGCCTACCTACACCGCCACCACCGGTTGACATTGATGATATATTGGAGTATGAAGTGGAGGCAATTGTCGGCGATTGACGAGTCAAGCGAGGTCAACGGCTTGTTCAAGAGTATCTGGTCAAGTGGAAAGGCTACCATGCGGACGACAACACTTAGGAGCCAAACGCAAACTTGACTCATTGTAAGAGTAAGTTGAGACGTTATCTGCAGAACGCGTCAAGGACGTCGCATCTTGAGAAGGGGGATGATGTAAGGTCATAGGTTTATAAAGTGCATTTTTGAGTTTCAAGAAAGTATGTTTTGATTGTATAGTAGTATAGAGTGTATTTTTGTGGTCATTTTGACATAAAGTTCATCGAATTTGGTCAAGTACTGAGAGAGTTCAGGATTTCCAAAGTTAAATTAGTTTTGAGGTCGGTTGACGACTGTCCTTAATTCGCGGTGAGCGCGACCGTCGGATTGACCGACAGCGTCGAGCGATCTGGCCCGTTAGAATGAACTCGAACCTTCACGTAAGTTCGGCTGACGCGGAGTGCCGACTAGGTCGATTTACCTAGAAGTTTCGGTTTAGCCTAGCGCGTCTAAGATAGAATATTCTAGTAATGTCGATGCATGTATGTGGACGTCAATTTGGCCCGACACGTCAGATTAGACTGATTTGGCTTACTCACGAATATTCTGGAAGGGACGATTTGACGAACACTTAGGAAAATCCGTAGCTTCCTCCTAGAGAGGAGCACTTAGGCAAAAAACTACAAATAGGCATAACTTCTTTGTTTCTTATCAGTTTTCACTTCTGTAAACTTCTACGGGTTTGTAATGACAAGGCCTTTCATCCTAGTACATTTGTGAGCAGTTTCTTGCCACTCAAAATGTCAAGTAATTTTCCTAAGCTTTCTTAGCAATATGTCGCTGCACTCTTGAGTATGATTGCAACTAGCTTTGTTCCTCGTGAGTCACTACGCTTCCACTAGGGCACTCTGCCCCTTTCAATAGTCCTCTGAAAGATGGCTGGGGCATTTTTCAACCCAAACGGCATTACCGTCCATTGCCAAAGTTCCCTTTGAGCCCAGAAAGCGGTCTTACCTCGATCCTCTGTTTTCACAGGGATCTGGTTGAACCCTTGGCGTAGATCGATGATGCTGAACACCTTCCCGGTGGTAGCAATTGCAGAAATCTGCTCTGGTGTAGGCATCACATAGCTGTCTGGCTCCGTGTGAAGGTTTAGTCGTCTGTAGTCCCCACACATTCGAGTGGCTGTATAATTGCCATCCTCGTCCTTCTTGGCAATTACTATCGTGGGAGTTCCTTGTATTGAGGTTGATTTCTCAAGCTTGTGCAGCTCCTGGCAAGTTTTCTCCACACAGTCCCATTCGGTCTGACTGAGCTTATGCGGCCCAAGTCTGACTGGGCTATTAGTAGTTAGTGTGATCTCACACACACTGGCAGTGATTTTACCAATCTCCTCTTTGGTAAAAGCAAACACCTTGCGATGCTTCTTCAGCAGCCTTACTACTTGTGCACTCTGTTGGGCTGAGACCATGTCTTCAATGGTGAAGATCTCAGTTGCTGGCTGCTTTTCCCCAACACAGGCATCCAGTAGTTGCTATTCTTTGGGTCCGGTTGGGGGCTTTCCGCCCTCATCCTGGCCTTCGGGCTTTCCTGCCTGATTGTTAGGCGGTGGAGTGGCAGGCTTCGCAGCTTGCTCCTCCGCTATCTCAGGCTTGGCGGCTTGCTTCTTAGGCCTCTTACCTTTCCCGATAGATTGTCGCCTTTCTGGTTGCGTGGTGTAGGTCAGGCGCCTCCGGATGGGCTGCCTCAAGAATCTTTCTTCATCGGCCGCAGTCCAGTTGGTCCCTGTTCCTCCTTCTTCACATGGTGGGAGTGGGTTTGGCAAGGGCCACCCTGCTGGATCTGCTCTGGGGTCGATTGTCCAACCCCATTCGCGCTCAATGGTAGCTATGCGCGCAACGGTTGTGCCAAACTCCTCCCTGGCTGGTGGTGTAATCGTCCATGCTTGTGTCATAGTCTGCGATCTTTGGGCAGCAGCTAGTTGTGCGTATACAGCATTTTCTGCTGTCAAGCGGCTTATGGTGCTTCTTAGCTCTACCAGTTCCCTTTCCGACACTGCAGGTGTCCTAGGGGCCGAACTATCCTTCTCCCACGTTCCAGTGGTTGAAGGGCGCACCATGGGAATGTGTATTCGCAATGTCATGGCTTTGCAAATTAAGCCATCCTCTCCCTCTCTCTGCAGAATCTCTAGGATAGGTTGCGAAGGAGGAGCCGTGGTTCCTTTCGAAACCCCTTTTCTCTGAGTTGTTCCCTTGTACCTGAGGTAACGCATCAGCATCCGCCTGAAAGGTGCATTCCCTTCCCGGGCAACCTTTCTTGGTCTGCTTGCGCGACCGTGAAGATTCCCTTGTGTTGGTTCCACCTTAGCGGTGCAGGCAGCCACTTCCCGCGGCTGTTGAAGCTGATGTGGGGTAGCTTCTGGTGCTGGCAGTTTGTCGATTGGAGTGCTTGATGTAGGCGACCTTAGATCGTTGTAAAGATCGGCCGGGCTGGGTCCTTCCATCATCAATTGGTCGTTCACCCAGTCATCCGTTATGAGTTCTTGTAGCTCCAATAGATCCAATTCTGGGGTAGGAAAACGTGGAATTGCTTCTTGAATCTCCTCTTCATTGGTGACTGACGGCAGGTCAAACCCTGGAAGGTCTAGCATCTCTGCCTCATCTTCAGCTGGTTTCTCCACTCCGGGTGGTGGCATTTCTCCTTCATTATCGGTGTTGAGTTTTGCCAAGTTGACGATGGCCGATTGCAGAGCGCTTGCCGCCTTAGCCACTTCCTGTTCCTGGTGTTGTCGGGCGCCTGCGTCCAGCAGCTGCTCCATGATTTGCCTTGCAATGTGTTCAGCTGTTTGACTGGCTGAACCCTGCTGTTGCCCCTTAGCTTTTGGCTCTGAGCTCATCAGGGCAAGTGTTGTGGACAGTTTCTTGTCCAACACCTCCTGGCGTTCTTCGAATATTACTTCGAGACATATGGTCTTCGCAGACCCTCCAGAATCTCCTGAGTTTTGGCTACTCTCTTCGACCCATTCACCAAGATTGCACTGGCGTTCTTGCCTTGGTGCTGCTTGCTATGGAGAAGACGATAGACACTTTTGATTAGCTTCCCAGCTACTTGAGCTTTCCTGCCAATAGTCTCCATGCCCAGCTTCCCTTGGGCTGAGGGGGGTGTCATACCCTGACCTGGCTTCTTCACATCTTAATGTCGTTGTTCCGGGAGGTGAGCACCCAAAAATCTGGCTGTGAGTGGCGTTTCTTACAGATAATGGGGTGTCATGCATGTCGTCCTCCACTCCTGGCAGCGGTGCTGCTTGCTCAGGTGCCTGATCCCTCATGGGTGTATCCTCTCTTTCCAGAGGTGCTTGTAATTCATTGGTCCGGTTATCAATCCGCTCCAATAGCTCCTGACATCTCATTAGTTCTCCTATCCTATCTCCCTGGTATGCTTGGTTTACAGCGATTGCCGCTGCGTCTCTTCGCACCCAGTATTCTTCTTGTTGCTGATGTGCCGTTCTGATAGCCCTTTGGTCAGATGTTGGCACCACATTGTTCCCAATTGTTACTGGTCTTGGTCTCGGCATAGGCTGGTCAGTGAAGGTCAATTGTTGCCATGTCATGATTGTTTCCACCAACCAAGTCATAGAGTGCTGCCCGATCATGTTGCCAAAAATCTTTGCAACCTCACCCGATCCTACAGCGCCAGCTATATGCTGAGCTATGTTGTCGGGTATTCCCAGGCATTTGCCCTTTTCCACCGCAGTGGGCTCTCTCCACACGGCGTCTCTTTTATACATGTCTTTGACCATTCTTGGTCCACCTCCTCTGAAGGCTCGAGATCCTGGATATGCTGTAAAGGTAGGCAGTACCACTCTTAGCTGACCTGGTTCATTGATGACCCACTGTAGATAGGAATCCCTCCAGGTTACTGGTTTGGTATGCACCGCCAGTGCCTTTTCCACTGTCAATGCTGCTGGTGATTGCCGTGTAATGTCCTCCATTTCTCTCAAGACCTCAATGGACATGCCGCGGGTCCAAAATATCCTGGCCCTATGAGACAATCCTCCGTGCTTGGCGTTGTTGATTAGCACATGATGGCCCAAAGTGGAGTTGAAAATCAGCCATGGTTCCCCTGGCTTCATCTGCTTGTAGTCCATTCCTGGATGTACGTTTTCAATCACAAACACAGGTGGGTGATAGTGCTGACGTTCTGGCCCTATGAGACAATCCTCCGTGCTTGGCGTCGTTGATTAGCACATGATGGCCCAAAGTGGAGTTGAAAATCAGCCATGGTTCTCCTGGCTTCATCTGCTTGTAGTCCATTCCTGGATGTACGTTTTCAATCACAAACACAGGTGGGTGATAGTGCTGACGTTCCCGCAGCATGCTGATGATTTTCACCATCCATCCCTAGTGTTGCGCTCGTGGATCACTGAATCCCCTCCTGTTTCTAGCTTGAGAAAATGGCTGACAAGGGAATCCAGCAAAGATCCAATCAATCCTGTAACCATACAGGTATTCAAGTTTCACGTTCATAATGTTGCCTCCAGCAATGCGCTCGACATTGCCATATATAGGTGCCAACCTTTGAAAGTGATGCATTTGCCGCAGCTGTTTCATGACCTCTTAGAATGCTCGAAAAGCGTGGTCATCGTTGTCCACATACAAGACTTTGGCCACCTGTATTCCTCGCTGGATCAAGGCTAGGGTCCCAGAGCCAAGTCCGGCGAACAATTCCAACACCACCACTCCCCTTTTGCGGAAAGGATCTTCCATCCTGACAATGCCTTGCGGCAGCGGCTCTACTCCAGGCATCAGATTTACAGAGGAGGTAACTGGGTAGGCAGCAGCTCTTGCGGGCCGTGGTCCCTATTACTCACAGTTTTCAGCTGCTTCATGATCTGGGATTGCCATACCAAGGGTGTTGGCATGTTGATGCTTGTATAGCCTTCCTCTTCTTGCTTCATGAGGTAGTCGATGGCTTCTGGGTACCCGTCATTAACGTAACAGTCTTGCAGTCCGTAGTTTGCTTCTCCTGTGCAAACCATTTTCACAGGATTCTCTCCTGCCGGCTGTTTATCTGTTGACTGGTAAGTCACTCTCTGTTTCCGCAGATCAATGATCATACCCAAGGGAATCAGTGCTTCTGTTCCCAAGAGAACATCATAGTTCTCAGCTTCCGTCACTGTGCACTCCATGAGTAGTGACGCCTCTTCAAGTTTCCCTGGATTTACTGTGATTTTCACAGGCTTGCGGGTAATCCCACAAGACTTTGAAACTTGTCCTGAGGCAGTTCTCAACTGAAAAGGACTCTCTTCAAGGTCCCTTGTCGTCAAACCTAGAGCTTTCACAGCTCGTTTTCCCAAAATGACTGGCTGTGCACCTGTATCCAACAGAATGTTGGGAGCTGCCCAGTTGTTGAAGATCAATGCACCATCCTTATTTTGCACTCTCACGGTGCTAAAATTGGTGGGCAATGAGGCGCTATTTGCTCCTTCCTCACCTATGTCCAGCTGATGTCTGGCCTCTTCAACCGTGAATGGGTAGGTGATGTGCAAATCCGCGAGAGAAAGCAAAGGAGCATGCTGGATCCGGTGTTCCACCAGAGCCTTCAGCTTCTCCAGTGACAAATTGAATGTCTTGCGCGACCCGGGCCTGGTTTGTCGTAGCTGCGAGATCTCATTTTCATCCAAAGTCATCCGGAAAGTTTGAGGAAGCTTCCCTGCATTCCTTGGCACCAAACGGTTATGATCTGCCTGCTCGGCAGCCGTTGCATCCACAGCCCTTTCAGGGAGCCGCTTCTCGTCTTTGCAGACGGTCTTTTTTGCAATGTCTGCATCATAATAGACATTGGGCGCATTTAATTTTGCAAACTGTGCTTTCAACTCAGCAATTTCTGCACTCATAGCTTCATACTTCTAGTTACCCTTGCGATTACCAGAGCCACCCTTTTCTTTCTTTTTCTCTTTGTCTGCCTCTTTCGTGGCAGCATTTGCCCAGGGCGGCTTTAGATTTGGGTTCTTAGACCAGCACTCATCTTCCGAGTGTCCCTTCTTATTGCAATGTGCGCATATCTGCGCTTTGCTAGCGTATAGTTGCTTAGCATCTGGGTACGGAGTCTCTCTTCTGATGTCCAAATTTCCCGCAATTCCAACAACTCTCTGCTGTCTCAACAGTGTTGGCGTGCTTAGCAAACTTGTTGAAAGACCCGCTCTTTTTCTTAAATTGAAAAATTAGAGCTGTTGGCCTTAGGCGAAGAGAATGCCTCTCTCCTCTCAAGAGCCATAAGCGTCCTAGAAGCCTCTTTATACCATACTTTACCTTCTTCGATATTTCGTGCTATTTCAGCCGCCTCGTCGATGTCCCAGTCAATCCCGTGTTTTGCGGACAGATGTGGCCTGACTTCACGATCTGTCTCCTTGCCCAAGCACAACAGAAACTTGTCAGCCACTATTCTGGGCTCGTATATTTTTGCCTTTTTGGCGAGGTCTACCAATCTGGATTTGACCTCCATGACAGTCTCGTTCTTCTGACGAACAAAATGCACATAACGGTGCATCTTAAGACTGCGATCCTCTGGGAATCGTGCTTCAAGCAACTTGAAGAAACAACGCAGGCAATGCGTGGGGTCTAGCTGGTCATCCCCAGCCTCCATATCCTTACGGCAGCTAGCCAAGGCTTGCGCATGGCTTGCCTCTGTCGTGGCGCTATCGCTTTGCTGACCATTGAGAGGTGTAGCTCTGCGTATTACTCGTTCCTGAGCTTTAGCAATCTTATCAGACAGTTCTGCACACACCTTTCGCAATTCTGCGATAGAGCCGGCATCATCATCTTGAGTGGCTGCCTTCCGCTGGCCCTCAGTGAGTTGCCTCATGGCCTCTGTTAATTCTTGTGTTAGTGCAGCTAAGTCTATGCTCTCAACAGGTGCAGTTGTCACTGTTTTTCCTGAAGATAAAGCGGACATTCGGGCTTTCGGAGCCTCTTTCTGGATTTTTAAATCCCTAGCCCTTTCCTGTTCTTTAAACGCCCATTCCTGGGTGAGGTCTTTATCCTTCCGAAATTGGCAATATAACAACAGGGCATCCTTGTCCAAGTACTGAACCAAGCCTATAAATGCGACAGATTGCGTATAAGAAGAATCTTTCCGAATTTTGTCATAGAATTCTGCCCAATAGATCTCATCAAACTCTTCGAAAGTGAGACCATTTCCGCTGGTTCGTCCGCTAAAACACTTTGCAGACAGCTTGAACTTAGGATTTTCATCCCGATCATCTCCGGCCATTTCAAACGGTGAACAGGACTCACTGACTCTTCCCCACACGTCTTGCTCTCCGCCCAAATCAGGTGCAAAGGCTCGTCTGTTATTTGGGTTCTCACCGCTTGCGGAGTTATAACGAGACTCGTCTCTCGACGTTTGCTCACTCCACTGGTTGTCAGTATGCTCAGACGTCTCACTTTCTCGTGGACTCTGGCTAGAATCAAAACCTTCTGCAGGCTGCACAGAGTGGTAAAGTCTTCCACTCCTCAACCGCATATACAGTTGAATTTCTCCGGGTCCCTTTCCAAGTTGGACACCGGCAGCCTTCACAGGCCTCAATCCCCAACTGACTTGGGAAACCTTGTTCACCTGGACCAATCAACCGAAGTTCTTAGAAGTAGGACAGAAGCGTCTTACTTCTACACAAGCTTTCGCCCAAGTTGAGGGTTTACATAATGAACAAGTTGGTACTTTGCATAAATCACGTCTAAGCAGCTCAACAGGCAATGTCAAGTTCAGAGAAAATCGCCTTTCGAGGCTTTCGCTTAACTTCCACAAGTCACAGCTTACAAAACTCTGAACTGCACATCTATGCTGGCCTGGTCTGAGTTCTTCGCTCAACACCGCGCCTTAACAGCTCTTCATTGCTTGGCTGGGCTCACTTAGTTCCTTACCGAGAGCATTTGCTTGTTAATACTACTCTTGCTATCAGCAATTTGACATTTGAGACTTCTAAACTGACACAGCACTCACCATTTTAAGTGACCTTCGCACGCTGGTGGCGTTTGACCCAAATCTGTGCTAATCTCCTAACAGATTCTATTCTGCAGCTCTCTACTTACTACCAGTGAGATCCTCTCTTGGAACTCCTGAGGTCTAACCTTTCTATGATACACTTAGCTGCCTTCCTGTTAGCTTCCTTTGACAACGATGCGGGCAAGAATGAGGCAGCTTCAGGTAGGGCTCGTGCCTTTCACAGGCACCACACATTATCCTCTCTCGAGAAAGCCGGTGCTTAGCCACCGTGCTTAGCTTGCATGCCGTCTTTACCTGGCAATTCAACTCGAACTCGTAGTCACTCAGCATGCATGCACACCTCGTGAATGCCGCGCGTGGCTGCTTAGCTTCTCAGCTGACAGTCACGCCTAATTGGCTCATGGCTAAGAACTCCTGAGCGGTGTGTACAAGCAAATGCCACTTGCTCAAGGTTCCCAACCGGGCGGCCGTGATCTATCTTGGCATTACGGCCACGACCTGGCTTAATCTGCCAGTCACACAGTACTTGACTTTGTACCTGCTGGGCGGCTCATCACTGATCCCCAGCTCCTAGCCTCGCGGCTGTCTATGATGTCAAAACCTCTCCCATTCCTGGGTGTGGGGCACATTCATATTGCCAGTGGTCTCGACGTCGACATAACCGCTGACTGCGACGTAATCAGTCAAATCGTCGGAATGTCAACGTCGACTTTTTGTACCTGGGTGGCCGTAGCTTGCGCTGCGCGTGCAAAACCGTCAAACGGATAGTGGTCGCGACAGTTTTAATAAAAGTCACAAACATGTGTTAAGATTGATTGTTTTTGCACAAGAGCAAGAATTATTGAAAAAAATCGCAAACCAAAAATACTTAGATTGTTTTCGCCAAGAATGTCGTGCCTAACAGTGTCGGTCCCTCGGCACGTGTGTAGCCTTTCAGCACGTGTGCTGAAAGGGGCAGAGTGCCCTAGTGGAAGCGTAGTGACTCACGAGGAACAAAGCTAGTTGCAATCATACTCAAGAGTGCAGCGGCATATTGCTAAGAAAGCTTAGGAAAATTACTTGACATTTTGAGTGGCAAGAAACTGCTTACAAATGATGTAGGATGAAAGGCCTTGTCGTTACAAACTCGTAGAAATGTACAGAAGTGAAAACTGATAAGAAACAAAGAAGTTATGCTTATTTATAATTTTCTGCCTAAGTGCTCCTCTCTAGGAGGAAGCCACGGATTTTCCTCAGTATTCGTCTAATCGTCCCTTCCAGAATATTCGTGAGTAAGCCAAATCAGTCTAATCTGACGTGTCGGGCGAAATTGACGTCCACATACATGCATCGACATTACTAGAATATTCTATCTTAGACGCGCTAGGCTAAACCGAAACTTCTAGGTAAATCGACCTAGTCGGCACTCCGCGTCAGCCAAACTTACGTGAAGGTTCGAGTTCATTCTAACGGGCCAGATCGCTCGACGCTGTCGGTCAATCCGACGGTCGCGCTCACCGCGAATTATGGACAATCGTCAACCGACCTCAAAACTAATTAAACTTCGGAAATTCGTAACTCTCTCAATACTTGACCAAATTCGATGAACTTTATATCAAAATGACCATAAAAATGCACTCTACACAAATATACAATCGAAACATACTTTCATGAAACGAAAAAATGCACGTTATAAACCTATGACCTTACATGTGCCTTCGACCTGGTTGATGTGTCGGTGGCCTTCCTCACGTGTGGGGAAACATGGTCGATCGATCTTCGCAAGTATGTCGGTGACCAGCCTTACCAGGGTAAATCCATCCCTGGGCTCCTGAACTTGCACCATGCAACCATGACCAGTACTTAGGGCAACGTTCTCCTTCCCCCAGCTCTTACCGTCTGCTTATCCTAGGACTTTAGCAGAAAATTTAAAAAATACCTGCCTTGCCTTAATTCCTCTTACAAGGACAAAAATCTCTTACTTCCACATAGGCTTTATGCCTTAAGATTCATGGGTTCACAGGCGAGCAGATTGTAGTTTGCAGAATTCACACTCTAAGCAGCTTGACATACAATGTCAGGTTCACAAAACATTGCCCTTCGAGCTTTCGCTTAACTTTCACAAGTCACAGCTTACAAAACTCTGAAACTACACATCTATGCAGGCCTGGGTCAAGCTCTTCACTTAACACCGCACCTTAACAGCTCTTCACTGCCAGGCTAGGCTCACTCAGTTCTTCACTGAGAGCTTTATCTGTCAATACTACTCTCTCTCTTCGAGATGAGAATGCGACTTCGAAAAACTTGGTGTAGTGAAACAGATAGATGAAGTACTTAGTGAAATATAATACTTTATCTATTCAAGACTAGGATCTTTGAACACAAGTGGTAGCTTCTTGAAAGAAAGAATGGCTTCTTGAAAGTTAATATATTTCTGGATTTTGGCAAGTACAAGAGTGATTCTGGAATGTCTTTCTATGTTCTAGCTCTTGTTTATATACTTGCTAAATAAGTAATTTATAGGAAGGTGTATGTTGAAGTGTTGGCACCCAACACATCCCAAAACTTGCCACCTCTTTCTAGAATAATGTACACATGTCCTTTTGACCTAAAAATGGCACATTTGACTTTTGCCACGTGGAGTTCTTCTAGGTCTTTCCTCTAACTTTGAAAATGCCTTAGAAGGTTCAAAAGACATGAACAAAGTCACTAGAGTACCTATTCACACTTGAATCCACACAATACTACTCCAAATATATTTGAAAACATTGAAATATATGCAAACTAGTATATAATAACTCAAATCACTACATCACCCCCTCGCCAAAAAAAGCGACGTCTCGGCGCGTCAAGTCACGTCTTACACATGTGGAGCAGACTAGTCAACAGCTTCAAGTCAGATGCCACACATGTGAAGAGGGTAAGTCCAAGGCGCCAAGTCAAATGCTACATATGTAAGGNAGCTACATATGTAAGGTAGACTAGGCAAGGTCGTAGGTGGTGTGACCTTATTGGCTAGCCTACTCCTTAATGATAAAGAAAATTGTACAAGTTGGCCCGGAATCTGCCACGAATTCAAAAATTCATAGTGCCACAGAAGTGCTCTAAATCTAAAAATTTGAGTGCCAGACGGATTGCGTCGGAGAACTCTACCGGGTCACCAGATTTGAGAGCATTCTAATTTCTGGAGTGTCGTTGAGTGCTGAGAGAGTAGGCACTCCTCCAAATCTGTGCAGAAACTTCTGAAAATCATAAGTCCTTCTATACTTCTCCAAATTCTGCAAAGTAAGTCTCAAAATGGGCGATGTAAGATGTTCTACCAGAGTCTTGAGTTTCAAAGCACTCCAAGTTCAGGGGAGGGCAATGTCAGAAGGCATATTCTGCCCTACCAATGCCAGCAGCTTGACCCCCTTCTACTTAGAGCATCATATCTCTCTTTCCAGTGCTCAAAGTTGAGCAAATTTGGACTCTAAATGACCGCCTACTCATGGACTACAGCCAAGTAAATTTTCAGAATTTACTATGCAGAGACCTTTCACCAGTAGCAGTTTCAATNTAGCAGTTTTAATTTTCTGTCCAGAAACTGCGAGAAGAGAAGAGTGTCTAATGTCAATTTTTCCTCTTTCTTGTTCTTGCAGGCTGCCTCCAAGGGGTCTTCTGCTGCTTCTTGATGGTGGCAGGCTGCCTCCCTGAAGTCTTCGGGCTTGTAGTAGAGGGACTTGGGGCTGGTCCAAGATGGGGGTTGGCGGCATGGAAGCGCTTCAACTTTCTCTGAACTTTGTCAAGGTAGTGCGCCGCCACCCAACTATTCTCCGAATCTGGATATCCTTTCCACTTGATCAAGTATTGCTGCTGTCTCCTGAAATTTCTCATAGCCACTATGTCTTCCACTTCGTACTCCAAATGATCATCCACTATTGTTGGGGCTGGTGGGGTTGTCACACGTCCTGGGAACTTGTTGTCGGGTTGCACATATGGCTTGAAGAGGGAAGCGTGGAATACGGGGTCGATGTGCATAGTCTGGGGAAGTTCTAGCTGGAAAGCAACGGGGTTGACTTGTTGGATAATCTTGAAGGGTCCCAAATACTTGGGAGAGAACTTGCTGCCGGCAGGCCTGTTGTTCAGGGAAATATTCTTGGATGATAGTAACACGTTGTCACCCACTCTGTACATAATTTCTCTTCTGGATCTGTTCGCCACTCTTGCTTGAGCATCTTGCGCGTGTTGTAGAGCTTTCTTCGCTGCTGTAAGGGCTGCTTCTAATGTCTCCATAAAATCTGTGGCTGCAGGTACTTCATCATGGCCAGCCGTGAAGCTCAGTGGCGTGGTCGGATGGAAGCCATAGTTGAGGAAGAATGGGGACTCTTGGGTAGAGGCCTGCGTAGTGTTGTTGTAGGCAAACTCGAGGGGGGTCAAGTACATGTCCCAGTCTTGCTCGAGGGTAGACACGTAGGCCTTTAGAGAGGTCTTTAGGGTACGATTCATACGCTCGGTTTGCCCATCTGATTGTGGGTGGTAGGCAGTAGACATATCCAGCGATGTACCCAAGTTCTTGAAGAGATTTTTCCAGAAATGGCTTGTGAATCTTGGATCTCTATCTGACACAATTCTTGATGGTAGTCCATGGAGTCGGAAGATGTTGTCAAAGATGAGTCTTGCAAGTTGTGGTGCTGTAGCCTTAGTCGTCGTGGGAATAAAATGAGCCATCTTGGTAAGTCTGTCCACCACCGTGAGTATTGCATTATGGCCTCGAGGTGTCACGGGCAAGTCCACGATAAGGTCCATTGAGATGTCCGTCCATTGTCTTTCGGGGATTGGTAGTGGTTGGAGGAGTCCTCCCGCCTTTTGCGATGATGGCTTGATTCTTTGGCATGTGTCACAGCTCCTGCAGTACTCCTTGACTTGCTTAGACATGCCTGGCCAACAATAAGTCCTAGCTAGAACGCCCGTGGTCCTTAGGATTCCAAAGTGTCCTCCAAGAGGGTTGTCGTGTGCTTCTCGTAGAAGCAAGAGCCGGAGGTCTATGTCATTAGGAACACATCTCTGGCCCGTATCTTGCCTCACCCAATAATTGCCTTCTTGCTTCTTGCATGGGTCCAAGGCTGCTTCTCCGTTCTTGTAGTAAGGGTCTCTTTCATAGGCGGCTGAAAATCGAGCTTCCAGATCTGTCTTCAGGGATACCATCACTGCATTTAATTGCAGTCTTGAGAGGGGGTCAGCCGGGTTTGTCTTGCCGGGCTGGTACTGAATCGTGATGTTGTATTGTTGCAAGTATCCGCTCCATCTTGCTTGTCTCCTTGAGAGATACGGCTGCGTTTGGAGGTGCTTTAACGCCTCGTGGTCCGTGGTGACCAGTACTTTGCGTCCTTCAACGTAGCAGCGCCAAACCTTCAAGGCATGTACAATCGCCAATGCCTCTCGCTCCGTGGTTGTATAATTTTGCTCGGCTGGATTTAGCTTCCTTGACTCGTAGGCGATGGGCTGCAGTCCCTTGCCTTGGTCTTGAAGCAGGATTGCTCCTATTGCATAGGAAGATGCATCGGTGATGACGTGGAAGGGCCAATCTGGGTTTGGACTTGGGAGTGTGAGCACCGGGGATGTGGTCAATCTTCGCTTTAACTCTTGAAATGCCTCTTCCTCTTTCTCGGTCCATGTATATAGCCTGTCCTTCTTGAGTAGATCTGTCAGGGGGGCTGCTATGTGCGAGAAGCCTTGGATGAATTTTCTGTACCAATTGGCAAATCCCAAGAATGACTGGAGTTCTTTCTTGGTCGTGGGGGTTGGCCATTCCTCCACCACCGTGGTCTTCTTGGGGTCTATCTTGATGCCATCAGCAGTCACGTGGAGACCTAGGAACTCCACTTCTTGTTTGGCAAACTCGCATTTTGACTCCTTCGCAAACAGCTTGTTTTGCTTCAATACTTCAAGGACTTCTTTCAAGTGTCTCGCATGCTCTTCAAGGGTCTTGCTGTAGATAAGGATGTCATCGATGAATACCACCACAAATCTGTCCAACATGGGCTGAAATATGGTGTTCATCATAGTCATGAAAGTTGCTGGCGCGTTGGTGAGTCCAAATGGCAGGACCATGAACTCAAAATGTCCATATCTTGTCCTGAATGCCGTCTTCTCTATGTCCGGTTCTGCGATGCGAATCTGGTGGTAGCCGCTCCGTAAGTCAATCTTCGTGAAGTACTTGGCTCCAACCAGCCGGTCCATGAGCTCATCCATGCGCGGCAGCGGGTATCGATTCTTGATGGTGATCTTGTTGAGGGCGCGATAGTCCACACACATCCTCAAGGTACCATCTTTCTTCTTGACAAATAGCACCGGGGCTCCAAATGGCGACTTGCTAGGTCGAATGAAGCCATGCTCCAGTAGCTCCTTGATTTGCTTCTTGACTTCGTCTAGCTCCGTGTATGACATTTTGAACGTAGGCCGAGAGATGGGCTTGCTTCCGGGCTCCAACTCTATCTTGTGGTCTACGAATCTTTTGGGGGGTAGGCCCTTGGGCAATTCCGGGGAGAACACTTCTTTGTAGTCCTCTAAGACTTCTTGTATCTCCTTGGGAACGGGGCTGCCTTCTTGACTCTCGATGTCTTTCTTGATGTCTTTTGGCGTGATCAAGGCCAAAAGAAGCTCGTGTCCCTTCCTCACAAGTCTCTTGAGTTGGAGGGCGGACAATAGTATCTCGTGTGCCGGCTTCTGGATGTCTTGGGTCTGGATATTCTGGATTGCGCGCAAAATACAGATTCTTGAAGTGATGTCATTCTTGATCTTGATAGTACCGGTCCTCCAATCAACTTGGGGGTTGTGCTTGGTCAACCAAGGCGTCCCTAGGATGACGTCGTACTTGCCCAATTGCATGGGGGAGAACACTACTCTATCCTTGAAGGACTTGATAGAGAGTGCCAAGGGGTACGTCTTCTTGGAAGGGGTAGTATAGGAGAATCCATCGGGCATCATAATCTCCTCGTCGTGGTCAAGAGTTCGCATAGTAATACCGTGCTTGGTGGCAAAATCTGCAGCAATGAAGTTGCCTTGAGCTCCGCTATCCACCAAGATGTGGACCTTCTCTCCTCCAAGGTAACCTCTCAAACTCATTGGGGCTGGAACGTCGTCTTCAACGGGGGTCTCCACCTCACTTGGCGTGTTGCCTTCTCGTGAAGTGGGTCTTGGGGTGGTAGGCTCCTGGCCTACCGGCGCTGTCCGTTTTTTGACAACTTTTTGGGGCATGAAAGTGCACGATGGCCCTTTTCCTTGCAATAAAAGCATAGTCCAGCCGTCATGAGAGCTTCTTTTTCAGCCGGGGAGAGTCTTGCTTTCACTCCTTGCTGGTTTCTTGCATCATAAGTGTCATTGGAGGGTCTTCCACTCTTCCGGGCAGCCGCGGGGTCCCTTTTAATAACTCCGATTTCCATGGGTGTGGGTCCAGATTCGGATGTGGAAGGGGCTGCGTACACCCGCGTCGTCGGTACCCGTGAAGATGAAGGCACGGAGTGCTTGAAATCCAAGGTATCCACCTTTTGGGCCACTTCAATGATCTTTGAGAAGTCCGTCAAGTCGCGTAACTCCACTTCCTTTGCCACCTTGGGTTTGAGGCCAAAGATGTAGCGGTCAATCTTCTCCTCGAGAGACATGTTGGGGATCTCAAGAGTGAGGGCGTGAAATCTGGATGTATACTCTTGAACGGACGTCGTTTGCTTGAGATGGTGGAGCTTTCCTCGGGCAATCTTCTCCGCATTGATGGGCATGAATTGCTTCTTGAGGGCCTCACGAAAATCTGCCCATCTTGCATATGATGGTGGGGGCTCTTGGCCGAGCATGGGGTGCGCCATAGCTTGATATATAGCCGCTTGATAGTTACGCCACCATGATGTTGCTGCTCCTCTAAGTAAGGTAACGGCAAAGGGAACGTAGTCCTCCTCGGGTACTTCAAGGAATGCGAGGTACGTCTCCACTTGGTAGAGCCATAAATTCAGGTTGGCACCTTTCCCGGGGTTGAAAGTGTCGGGTTTGCCGGGCTTGATGAGTTTCCTTGCTCTCGTTGGCTCTTGTGGAGGCGCTTGAGCCGGGGCTGGATTTTGAGCATTGCTCGCAATAGGGGCAACCATGGCAGCCATAGCTTCTCTTGACGCTTGCACGGTTGCTTCATAGGTGGCCAAGCCCACTTGGTTGTGGACGGTCATTAGGAAGGCTGCCCACTCATTTGCGGGAACTCCTTGTGGTGGGGTCAACTTTGCTATAGCGGCTGCCACGGGATTTGACGGTGCTCCTCCTTGTGGTGCTTCTTGTTGTTGGAGATTTCCTTGAGTAGGCTCTCCCATCGACGCTGGAGGAGGGTGTGCTCCTCCTTGTGGTGCTTCTTGTTGTTGCAGATTTTCTTGAGTGGGCTCTCCCATCGGCGCTGGAGGAGGGTGTCTTGGAGAGGAAGGGCTTCCTTCGAAAGCTTGCTGTTGGTCTTGAGGATCGGCCATCTTCTTGTGCTACCAAAGTGCCTAGCTCCGATACCACTGTAGTGAAACAGATAGATAAAGTACTTAGTAAAATAGAATACTTTATCTATTCAAGACAAGGATCTTTGAACACAAGTGGTAGCTTCTTGAAAGAGAGATGGCTTCTTGAAAGTTAATATATTTCTGGATTTTGGCAAGTACAAGAGTGATTCTGGAATGTCTTTCTATGTTCTAGCTCTTGTTTATATGCTTGCTAAATAAGTAATTTCTAGGAAGGTGTATGTTGAAGTGTTGGCACCCAACACATCCCAAAATTTGCCACCTCTTTCTAGAATAATGTACACATGTCCTTTTGACCTAAAATTGGCACATTTGACTTTTGCCACGTGGAGTTCTTCTAGGTCTTTCCTCTAACTTCCAAAAATGCCTTAGAAGGTTCATAGGACATGAACCAAGTCACTAGAGTACCTAGTCACACTTGAATCCACACAATACTACTCCAAATATATTTGAAAACATTGAAATATATGCAAACTAATATATAATAACTCAAATCACTACACTTGGAAACTAACACACAACTCACCATTTTAAGGCTGCTTCACACACAGTTGTGGCGTTCGGCCGAATCTGTGCTAATCTCCTAGGAGATTCTATTCTGCAGTCCTCCTGCTTTCAATAGTGAGATTCCCTATTCGGAACTCCTACAATCCTAAATTATCTATGATACACTGAGAAGAATCTTCAGCGTCGGCAGAAGCGTGGGGCCTCGGCCCTCCAATGGCCTTGGGAACTCCTTCTTCTTCTTCGCGCCCTTCTTCTCCTTCCTTCTGCTTCTTCTGCTTCCTCTGCTTCTTGGCAAAAGTGCGTGAAAGTGAATGACATGTCTCAGGCAAGATTCGTGCCTTTCGCACGCACCACACAGCGTCAACTTTCGAGAATGCCGTGCTTAGTCACAAAGCTTAGCTGCATGTCGCTTCTGCCTAGCCATGCTCAACTCAAACTCGAAGTCACTCAGCATGCATGCACACCTCGTGACTGTCGCGTGTGGCTGCTTAGCTTCTCAGCTGGCAGTCACGCCTAATTGGCTCATGGCTAAGAATTCCCTGAGCGGTGTGTACAAGCAAATGCCACTTGCTCAAGATTCCCAACCGAGGGGCCGTAATCTATCTTGGCATTGCGGCCATGACTTGGCTTAATCTGCCAGTCGCGCAGTACCGGACTTGGTACCTGTTGGGCGGCTCATCACTGATCCCAAGCTTCTAGTCTCGCGGCTGTCTATGCTGTCAAAACCTCCCCCATTCCTGGGTGTGGGGCACATTGACATTGACCCCTTGCCAGTGGTCTGGATGCCGACATACCCGCTGACTGTGACGAAATCAGTCAAGTGGTCAGTGAGTCATCGTTGACTTTCCGTACCTGGGTGGCCGTAGCTTGCGCTGCGCGTGCGGCAACGTCAAACGGTTAGTAGTCGCGACAGCTGTCGTGCCTAACAGAGTCGGTCCCTCAGCACGTGTGTAGCCTTTCAGCACGTGTGCCTTCGACCTGGTCGATGTGTCGGTGGCCCTCCTCACGTGCGGGGAAACATGGGCGATCGATCTTCGCACGTGTGTTGGTGACCAGCCTTACCAGGGTTAACCCATCCCTGGCTCCTGAACTTGCACCATGCCACCATGACCAGTACTCAGGGCAACGTTCTCCTTCCCCCAGCTCTCACCGTCTGCTTATCCTAGGACTTTAGCATAAAATTTAAAAAATACCTGCTGAAATGAATCGACTTACCAAATAAGCGATTAACAATTAATAAAGATCTTTATATCAGCAAGTAATGTTTATGGTACTTTCCGTTTAACTGGTTTAACGGCAAAGAACAACACACTAGCAGTGCATAATACTCGTCAGTCAAATGAGAGTAAACTAGCATCAATAATGCAAATCAGTAAACTCATACATAAGCAAGGTTAGAAGACAGTGCGTATCAATGGCTTCTCGCCTTGGACTTAGATCCCTCTCAGTAAGCTGTACAAGAGAGTTGGCCTCGTGTCCGAATGCCAAACTCGAGAGCAATGCCTAGCATATGTACAT
>WELA01013072.1:85157-138298 GCA_009602735.1 Mesotaenium endlicherianum | reverse complement strand
TAGAGGGCTGTCCAGATCTAGGTCCAGATTTCCGTCTCCTGACCCTGAAGCCCCAGGAACAACCCCTTAAGGTGACAGACTGAAGAGGCAATCAGTAAGGGAGGCTGGTCAGGTTCAGTTCCCTTATTTAAAATTTTTGCAGTTTAATGTTGTCGAGGCGACAACAAGTTAAGTTGGAGGGATTGTAATGAATCAGTATATTAGTGGATATAATATTCATTTAAATATAATAGTTAATCAAGTTCAGCCTGCTGAAGTTTAGTTAGTAGTCAGTCTGCTGGACTTTACATAATTATCAGTACAATGATTCAGCTGGAAGCAGCAGGCTGAAGTCCATATGAGTCAGCTTGCTGACCCATTCTTTGACAGCCAGCTGACTTCCGTACTCAGTAGCAGCAAACTGCCTTCATATGCGANAACTGCCTTGATATGCGACTAAGTGCGATATGCTAGATGAATAGCCAGATGACATCCCTATGATGGATGGCTATTCGGGATGATGGGAGATGGCGGCGGATTTGGTTAACCGAGGTCTTACCAACGTGGTTAACTCCCGGGTAGGCGGTGCCATCGCACTGACCGTTGAACAGTAAACTCATTCCATGTACATATGCTAGGCATTGCCCTTGAGTTCGGCATTCGGAAACGAGGCCAACTCTCTTGTTCAGCTTACTGAGAGGATCTGAATCCAAGGCGAGAAGCCATTGATACGCACTGTCTTCTAACCTTGCTTATGTATGAGTTTACTGATTTGCATTATTGATGCTAGTTTACTCTCATTTGACTGACGAGTATTATTCACCGCTAGTGCGTTGTCCTTTTGCCGTTTAAACAGTTAACGAAAAGTACCATAAAGATTACTTGCTGATATAAAGATCTTTATTAATTGTTAATCGCCTATTTGGTAAGTCGATTCATTTCATTCTAGCTTGAAAGCAACGGGGTTGACTTGCTGGATAATCTTGAAGGCTCCCAAATACTTGGGAGAGAACTTGTTGCCGGCAGGCCTGTTGTTCAGAGAAATATTCTTGGATGACAGTAACACGTTGTCACCCACTCTGTATGTAATTTCTTTTCTGGACCTGTTTGCCACTCTTGCTTGAGCATCTTGCGCCTGTTGTAGAGCTTTCTTCGCTGCTGTAAGGGCTGCTTCTAATGTCTCCATAAATTATGTGGCTGCAGGTACTTCATCATGGCCAGCCGTGAAGCTTAGCGGCGTGGTTGGATGGAAGCCATAGTTGAGGAAGAATGGGGACTCTTGGGTAGAGGCTTGCGTTGTGTTGTTGTAGGCAAACTCCAGGGGGGTCAAGTACATGTCCCAATCTTGCTCCAGAGTAGACACGTAGGCCTTGAGAGTGGTCTTTAGAGTACGATTCATACGCTCGGTTTGCCCATCTGATTGTGGGTGGTAGGCAGTAGACATATCCAGCGATGTACCCAAGTTCTTGAAGAGATTTTTCCAGAAATGGCTTGTGAATCTTGGATCTCTATCTGACACAATTCTTGATGGTAGTCCATGGAGTCGGAAGATGTTGTCAAAGATGAGTCTTGCAAGTTGTGGTGCTGTAGCCTTAGTCGTCGTGGGAATAAAATGAGCCATCTTGGTAAGTCTGTCCACCGCCGTGAGTATTGCATTATGGCCTCCAGGTGTCACGGGCAAGTCCACGATAAGGTCCATTGAGATGTCCGTCCATTGTCTTTCGGGGATTGGTAGTGGTTGGAGGAGTCCTCCTGCCTTTTGCAATGATGGCTCGATTCTTTGGCATGTGTCACAGCTCCTGCAGTATTCCTTGACTTGCTTAGACATGCCTGGCCAGCAATAAGTTCTGGCTAGAACGCCCGTGGTCCTTAGGATTCCAAAGTGTCCTCCAAGAGGGTTGTCGTGTGCTTCTCGTAGAAGCAAGAGCCGGAGGTCTATGTCATTGGGAACACATCTCTGACCCGTATCTTGCTTCACCCAATAATTGCCTTCTTGCTTCTTGCATGGGTCCAAGGCTGCTTCTCCGTTCTTGTAGTAAGGGTCTCTTTTATAGGCAGCAGAAAATTGAGCTTCCAGATATGTCTTTAGCGATGTCGTTTAATTGCAGTCTTGAGAGGGGGTCAGCCGGGTTTGCCTTGCCGGGCTGGAACTGAATCGTGATGTTGTATTGTTGCAAGTATCCGCTCCATCTTGCTTGTCTCCTTGAGAGATACGGCTGCGTCTGGAGGTGCTTTAACGCCTCGTGGTCCGTGGTGACCAGTACCTTGCGTCCTTCAATGTAGCAGCGCCAAACCTTCAAGGCATGAATAATCGCCATTGCCTCTCGCTCCGTGGTTGTATAATTTTGCTCGGCTGGATTTAGCTTCCTTGACTTGTAGGCGATGGGCTGCAGTCCCTTGCCTTGATCTTGAAGCAGGATTGCTCCTATTGCATAGGAAGATGCATCGGTGATGACGTGGAAGGGCCAATTTGGGTTTGGACTTGGGAGCAGGGTTATGCCGTACGCTAGTACGCTAAATACGCTTTGTACGCTAGTTCGCTAAATTGGATACGTAAAAAAATGGCTTAGTACGCTTATTACGCTTAATACGTGCTAATGTCGAGGTGACGACGTTAAGTTTGAGCGTCGACGATAAGTCCTGACGATCACACATGTGAAAGTACAATTCTACTTTTTTAAAGTAAGCCGAGCAGCAACATAAAAAAAATTCAGCACGCAAATGTTTTTATCAATGAACAAAAAATGTAGTTTTTTTTCCCCCCCATCCACACGTTCGGCTGACGGTTGCTGGCAGCGAGGTGTGAGCGACGCAGACTATAATGAGAGTAAGTAACTACTATGTCCATTAGAAATGATGTACAATTAATTGATAACCAAATGCATATTACAATCCATATTTGATTTAGGTAATATTGGATTATTTTATCTTTCATTTGTGGTTTATGTTTCCCAACTAGCTGTGCCTCAACTTTACTTCTTCTCTCCTTCTCCATGAAAAACTCATCAAGGTTGTTATAATAAGCAATATGATATTCATTACACATAAAAAGCGATTGAAATACGTATTTTACAATGAGAAGTGTCTATGCGCAGTATTACTCAAGTTGCGCCTTATGTACTTGGTCGATATACTATGACTGCTTTTTGGGCAATAAATGTGCAAAGAGACACATCCTAGCACTTCTTTTGTATTTGTTAACGTTATTGCAACTAAAATTATTGTCTCACGACATAATATTACATGGTTGCAAAACAAAGCTCATACAAATGATATGCAAAGCCTACCTTCTACTTTTCCCAGCTGACAAAAGGTAAGTAAAAAAATTTGCAATCTAGTTGAGCTCATAAAGCTCAGTCGGTCACATCAACTTGTAAGTGAATCGACACTTGTCGCGGGGAGGCAGCCGTTGCAGATGCAGCCCGAGCTTAAAACCAGCTGCTGTCACTGCCACCCCCTGCCACACACAGACACAAGTCAAACCAGAGACGTTGCCTGCACACCTCCCACAGGTCAAACTTGAAATGTTGCTTGCACACCCCCCGCACAGTCCCGGTCCTCGACAGCCCCCGCACACACCAGTCCAGAAGCGAGCACCTGCTGCCACAACACATGCAACAATATATACATTCACAGATGCACGCACGCTTGCACAAGAACAGAGATGTGTGCACCCAGAGCCTCCCATGCACACACTTTTGCACAAAAACACATGAATGGACACACAGGATGCACACACGCCTGTGTGCTCAGCTGCTAAGCGCATTGGGAAGCTTGAACAAGCACCACGAGTGAGCGAGGACGAGAGATACTTGTTTTACACACACACCAAGCACGCGCGCACACATGCACACCAAGACACGAAACGCATACATACACGCACAAATGCACACACAGACGCACCAAAAAAATACAATTATACACACATGCACACACGTGCACAAGCACAGACGGAGACTTGCACAGGCACCTGCCTGCCCCGCCGCTGACACCCACACACGCACAAAAATCCACCCACTTGCAGGTGCCCACGCACAGCACACGTGCATTTGGTCCAAATCCCCCCCCCCCTTCCCCACGCACCAACACCAGACCAGAGGCGTGCAGCCGCAGCCGTTGAACCCCGCACAAATGAAACCAAGGGGGGGACAGCCGCTGCCATTGGGCCCCCACGCACAGCGTCTGGACAGCAGCTAGGAGAGTTGCAACCGCGACCCATGTGGGAGAGGGGGCATCACAAAACACTACTGCTTCTTCACCCGACGCGCACGCTTCACCCTTTCGCCCACACACATGATTGCCCACTCCCCCGCCCGCTCTCTGGTCTGCAAAGCACACACACTGCCGCACATTTACGCACACCCCCTGCTCGCCCGCACACGCACACAGGAGTGCAAGCACACAGACTTGTGCGCGCACGCGCCTGTCAGCCGGCACGAGCGCACACAGTCACGTGCCTTCATGCAGGGGCACGTGCGCGCACGTGCGCGCCACCCCCCCCTCACACTTGGCCAGGGCGGGTGCCGCCACTGCCGTCGGAGCCCCGCACACAACCCCCAGACAGCCCACCTCCTACACCGAAGCAAGAGGGGTTGGCGGCTATCGCTGCCCCCCGTATGCACCAGACCGGGGGGGGGTGGGGGGCGCCAGCTGCCGTCGCCCCACCCCCCCCCCAACAGAAGCAGGGGGGGACAGGCAATGTGGGTGCCCCGCGTACTAACCCCTGGACAGCCACTCCCACACGCCGGGGGTGGTGCCCGTGACCCCTGCAGAAGAGCGCCCCCGCCCAGTGGAATCACCCCCAGCACACACCTGTGCACAGGAAGCCAGAGGGGGGCAGGCGCAGCATACACTGCTGGCTTTGCCCCAAACAGAGGCGCGTCACATGCTGCCGGCCAGCAACAGTGCAGGCTAGGAGTCTACACACACAAACCTACGCCGTGAAAAACACGACTGCTTGTTGGACCCCCCCCCTCCCCCCAACCCCGTCGGTGCCGTACAAGGTAAGAATGGGGAGGATGCGTACAACTTACCTCCGACCCCACCGACCACGAGTTGCACTTACTTGAGGCGCTTGCTGCAGCAAACCTCACGCCCGTTGAAAATACCCTCGGGAAAGCTGCCCTTCACCATCTGCATATAACGATGACAACACCCTGCACCTCTTTCTGTCAAAACCAGGACCATGGCCGAAGTTGGCTTGGCCGCAGGCCCAACAGTGGGGACCAAGAAGTACTGCCGAGTCCATTAGGCCCACGAAGTGCTCCCGTGGGGCGTCGAGCTCAAGCTGGGGCTGCACTTAGAGGAGGATTGAAGACCAAGAAGCAGCTCTGTAAGCTCATGCATAGTCGTGCATGCGCTGGCTACTACTGACTGCAGGGTAAGTGCCTAGCAAGCAAAGGAACTAGACTGATCGGCGGTGCTCACTCCTGCAACACTTGAGGCTTAGAGGTTAACAAACCCCCACCCCACCCAAACCCCCACCTCCCGTACCCCCACCCCCACCCAGATCCCCACGTGACCCATCACTTGCACGGACAACACCAACAGTGCAGTCTTATATATGCTAGCGAAGAAGGCAGCCGACATGTCGTGACATATGCAACAGAAAGAGCTGTATCAATGTCTTGTCTTGGAGTACGTCGTAAAAGTAGGTGGGTCGAGTCTTGCTTATGCAATAGGTATGCCTTGGAGACTGTCATTTGGTTTGAGATGGGGGGTAATGTATCTGTGCACAGAGGGTCGAAAACCGCGGAAGCTAGAGCTCTAAGGGTAGGCCTTCCTTGCTCACGACTGCTTCTTGTTTCTGGCAATCTATGTATCCGTCATGAAGCAATTTGCCGCCGTTGCTACAAAAAGTTGGTACTTTTGGAAAGCTTTTATTGGTCTCTTGTCGATCGATCTCGATCGACAAGTTTTTGGGAAAAAATGAAACACAAAGCCAAACCTGGCGGACAAAACGGATGTCGGACGTCTCTTGGACGTCGCGCACGTGCGGATAGAAAATTCGTACGCTTAGTACGACGAACTAACTCAGTACGCTTAATTAAGCGTACGAGGGTCGGCTAGTACGGCGTACGGCGTAACCCTGCTTGGGAGTGTGAGCACCGGGGATGTGGTCAATCTTTGCTTTAACTCTTGAAATGCCTCTTCCTCTTTCTCAGTCCATGTATATAGCCTGTCCTTCTTGAGTTGATCTGTCAGGGGGGCTGCTATGTGCGAGAAGCCAGAACGTAGAGAGGCATTTCGAAATCTCTCCTGTACGTGACAAATTCCAGAAATACATTAACTTTCCAAAAGTCATCTTTTTTTCAAGAAGCTACCACTTGTGTTCAAAGATCCTAGTCTTGAATAGATAAAGTATTTCACTTATTAAATACTTTATCTATCTGTTTCACTACAATTGTGGAGTGCAAATAGAGAGGCCTCTAAGCAAGGCTTTATTGAGGGATGGTTTCAAGATTTTAAGGCTCCAGGATCAGGGGACTGAGATCTGGAGCTAGACCTGGACAGCCCTCTAGTTCTGTTATCTGACCTCCTAAAGAACCCTGTCTGTTCTGAATGTTGTAAATCCTCTTCATCTATCTCTTCTTCTCACCGCACTTTCTCTCAGGTGGTCACACAGACAACTTCTTCTCTCTTCAAGTCACACAGACTTAGCTGGTCAATGAAACAGCGTCTTTTAGTCACACAGACATGACCACACAAACCTGTAGCAGATCAAGCACTTAGCATAGATCTTGCACACACACTTTTCCCAGAGACTCCTCTTCTTTCTTACACTCAAGAGTTTACAATACATCTTCTTTCACAATGCCTATATTCACTTGGCAACTGCTCACCTACCACACACTCATCGACACTTCAGACTTAATGTCCTACAACCCTGCACTTCTACACAATCAATACAATGTCAACACATCGACAGTCCACCCACTTTGACTATAAAACAAGTCTACTCTATGCATCGACATACACACATGCGAGCTCACCACTGATAGGCTTGCATGTCTGCATATCAAAGCTTTCTGGAACTGTCTGCAGGTAAGCTGGTTGCCCGAGCATGATGACCCTCTTGGTCCTGTCTCTCTTCACCTGTATGCCAAGTACAAACTCCACCTATCCAAGATCCTTCATATCATATGTGCTGCTCAGCACATCCTTCATCTCTTGGATCTTCTCCATCTTCTTCCCAACTGGCAGCAGATCATCCACATACAGTACCAACATCACTCTATCTTCTCCACCACCCTTCACATAGAGGCTGCTGTCTGCATTCGACCTCACAAATCCTTGCTCTAACAGGAAACAGTCAATCTTCTGGTTCCACATTCTGAGACTCTACATCAAACCATATAGAGACTTCTTCAGCTTACGCATTTTCTTGAGAAACCTGGCATCAACAAATCCTTCAGGCTGCTTAATGTACACTTCCTCCTCCAAATCCCCATTCAAGAATGTAATCTTCACATCCATCTGGTGCATCTCCTTATCCTCCACAGCTGCGATCTGAGCCACCACCCTCACAGTAGCGATCTTGGCAACGGGGGCAAACGTCTCATGATAGTCTATCCATCTGTCCGTGAATATCCCTTGGCCACATACCTTGCCTTGTTACTGTCCACAGATCCATCAGCTTTCCTCTTCTTTCTGTAAATCCACCGACCACCAACAACCTTCTTGCCAAGTGGCAGATCCTCTAAGTCCCACGTGTAACTCTTCTACAATGACTCTATTTCCTCTGCTGAGGCCTTCCTCCACTTCTCTGCTGCTTCTGTCTTCATGGCTGCCTCATAGGACTTTGGCTCAGAGTCATTGACCATATAGGCAACCTCACACTCCATCTCATCTTGTACCAGCTTCTCCACGAGTTCCACATAATCGTCCACTCCAAACTTCACAAGCTCACACTTTGTCTGGTAAAGCTTTTCCTTGCTGCATGACCCTCTCCACTGGTTGAGGCCTCCGCACCAGATACTAACCTACAGCTTCTCCCAGCTCCATCTGCTACAGCAGGCTCCTTGCCTGCTCTTCTCCTTGGTCTCCTCTGGTTGCACTTGAAGGTCTCTCTCCAACAAACTTCAATTCACTGTGAGAGTCAGAGGCAGCTCCCTCTTGCTCAACACCCCTCTCCACTTCAACCTGATGTCCTGCAGCTGGCTACTGCTCCTTAGATTGTACCTGAGCTCCCTCTGGAGATGCAGCCAGTCCAGACTGCACTACTTCTGGTAGTGCAGCTAGTCCAGGCTGCACTGCTACCTCCTCGTGCAGATCTTCTGGAACATACCCCTCATACTGGTTCACAAGATGCATCACCCTCTCGTTGAAGACAACGTCCCGTCTCACAACCATTTCACCCGTCCTGACATTCAGGAGCCGGTATCCCTTGCTCTCACCTGCATCTTTCACAAACATACATCTCTCCAACTTTGGCTGCAGCTTGTTCCTCTTCTCAATGGGGATATGAGACCACACCTCAAAATCGAACACTCTGAGTTCTTGCTTTTTCTCACTCCACACTTTTTCTGGAATTTTCTCTCCAAGACATAAGAATGGCAACTTGGCACAGACATATGCTGCTGTCTTCACTACCTCAGCCCACAGGCTCACATGCATGTCTGCAGCAAACAGCATAGCCCTTGTTGACTTAATCAGCGTCTTGTTCTTCCTCTCGGCCACCCCATTTTACTTAAGAAGAATAGGCCACCGTGTGTTGATGCCTGATTCCCTCCTCCTTAAGGTACTTTGAGAAGTACCGAGTCACATACTCTCTTTCGATGTTGGTTCTCAGGGTCTTGATCTTTTTCCCACTCTGGTTCTCCACCACTGCCTTGTCCTTCAAGAACTTTTCAAATGCCTGGTCCTTGTGTTTCATAAAGTACACCTCTTTCTCCCGGAAATAATCATCAGTGAAGGTGATGAACATCTTATTCCCTGTTCTCCTGGCAGCAGTACTTGCAGACCCCCAAACGTCCGAATAGACCAACTCCAAGGGCTCTGTGGCCCTCTTTACCTCTCCTCCTCTTGGAAATGCTGCTCTCGATTGCTTTCCTACCTGGCACCCTCTGCAGAACTCCAAGCTCTGCCCACTGAAACCTGGTAGTCCTCCCTGCTTATCCTTTGACATCTTCTTCAAGTGCTGCTCACTAATATGTCCCAAACTCTGATGCGACGGGTTGATTTTCCCACTCTTCTTCTCTTCAACCTGGGCCACTCCTGCTGATTCAACCGCTTTGGCCTCCAGGGCCTGCAATCCACGCACCACCTCAGCTTCTCACTTCAATTGAAACAAACTTCCCTTGACTGCTGCTTTATGTGCTTTAAGGACAACTTCTCCCTTTTCAATAAAAACTAAGCAAAAAGAGCCTTCAAAAACCACCTTGTTCCCCAAAGTAGTAGTCTTCGACACAGACAACAGATTCTTCACTAAGCCAGGGTTGTGCAAAACATCCTGCATTATGAACTTCTCTTGCTTCCTGCCAATCTTCGAATGCACAACTACCTTACCTGTGCCAATTTCTTGCAGCAAGTTTCCATCTCCCACTCTGATAAAAACAGGTTGATACAACTTGTAGTCATGCAAGAGATCTCTCGGTGACGTGCAATGACTGGAGCCTCTTCAGTCTACATACCACCTGTTCCTATCCTCCTCTTCAGCACATGTGTATGCTTGATCAACAGTAGCAGCATGCGCATTCTCCTCATGGGCACGAGAGTATGTACCTTCACTCTTCCTCTGTGGGCAATGCTTGGCAATGTGGCCCTTCTCATCACATCTGTAACAGACAAAGTCTGTGCACCTCGATGCCAAATGCCCAGGCTTTCTACAACGATAGCACAACCTCACTCCTCCCCTCCCTCTCCCTCCTTGATGGCCACCTCTACTGGATGACCCTCCTCCACCTCGACTTGTGCCGGCCAAATTCATCTCCTCCATTTGCGGAGCGAGATCCGATGCTGCTGCTTTCTTCACTCTAACCATCTCCATCTCCTTTTCAATGTTAAGCAGTCTGGTCTCCACCACTCTTTGTGTCATGGCATTCACATCCATGTTCAGCAGCACCTCTGTCATATTGAACTCAGGTCTCAAACCCATCAGCAGTTGGATCACTTGGTCTGCCTCTGCTACCTCAGCTTCAATAGCTTGCTTTTCTCGACTTAGCTTCAGCATACGAGAGAAGTGCTTCTGAATGCCTTCTCCATATCTGTTGCAAACGGATTGAATCGTTTCTTGTAGATCTGCTTGCTGGCTGTGCTGACTAGCTAACGAAATGTGTTCAATGCATCCCACACTTCTCTACTGGTTCTCGGTCTTCACACTCTTAGCAGAGGCTCCATCCACAAGCTCTTCTTTAGGAGGGAGAAGGCATGTGCCTCCTTTCTCTTCCACTTCGCGCGCTTCTTGTCTCTGGTCGACACGTCTGCTGCTGATGCTCTTATTGCCAACTCTGCTGGCAACGTATGTGCCGTGAGAACAATGTCCTTCAACTCGTACCGTGCTAATTGCGCCATACACCTCATTGACCACACAAAGCACTCTGTACTGTTCTCATCAAAGTGCGGAATCCTCGAATCGCCTGCTTCGATACCATGTCGTAAATGCTCTTTATCCATCTCTTCTTCTTATCGCACTTTCTCTCAGCTGGTCACGCAGATAGCTTCTTCTCTCTTCAAGTCACACCGACATAGTTGGTCACACAAACAGCTTTTTTTAGGCACATAGACAAGACCACACAAACCTGTAGCAGATGAAGCACTTAGCATAGATCTTGCACACACAATTTCCTCGTAGACTCTTCTTCTTACACTCAAGAGTGTACAATACATCTTGTTTCACAATGCCTATGTTCACTTGGCGGTTGCTCACCTGCCACACACTCATCGACACTTCAGACTTAATGTTCCACAACCCTGCACTTCTACAACAATGTCAACACATCAACGGTACACTCACTTTGACTACAAAACAAGTCTACTCTATGCATCGACACACACACACACATGCGAGTTCACCAAAACGACACAAGCCAATAGAGACAGGAGTGCCTACTTACGACATTGAAGGGAGACCACAAAGGGAACGGAGAATTGCCGCTTGCTCTTCAACCACCTGGACACAGAAACCAGTAGGATGCTAAAATACGTTGGCAAGGGGCACATATCCCTGGCTGAAGGGGGTGGCCAACATATCGGACGGTCAACTTAGGTCAGCTTGCTGACACATTCTTTGACAGCCAGCTGACTTCCGTACTCGGTAGCAGCGATTTGCCTAGATATACATCTAAGTGTGATATGCTAGATGGATGGCCAAGTGACATCCTTGGGCAATTCGGGATGATGGGAGATGGTGGTGGATTTGGTTGACCGAAGACCTACCAACGTGGTTAACTCACGGGTAGGTGGTGTCATCGCGTTTGCTGTTGAACAGTGAACTCATTCCATGTACATAGGCTCGACATGTTGTAAATAGACACTCCTCGATCTATTTGCTTTATGTCGGTTGAGTGTGCTTGCATGTGTGTGAGTTGATGCATTGAGTAAACCTGCGAATAGTCAAAGTGGGTGGATTGTTGATATGATCACCACAGGACTTTGTCGACGTGGTAATATATATAGGCTTGTTAGGGATAAAGTGTGATTAGGATGGTCGATGTGATAGTGTTAGGCGAGCAGTCGCCAAGTGAATATAGGCGATGTAGGAGACATTGTATGGTGAACTCTTGAGTGTAAGAAAGAAGAAGAGTCTCCAAGAAAAGTGTGTGTGCAAGATCTATGCTGAGTGCTTGATTTGTTTCAGGTCTGTGTGGCCTTGTCTGTGTGACTAAAGGAAGCTGTCTCTGTGACCAGCTAAGTCTGTGTGACTTAAAGAGAGAAGAAGCTGTCTGTCTATGTGACCAGCTGAGAGAAAGTGCGGTAAGAAAAAAGATGGATCAAGAGGATATACAACACGACATTGCTCTCGAGTTCAGCATTCAGAAACAAAGCCAACTCTCTTGCACAGCTTACAAAGAGAAATTTAAATCCAAGACGAGAAGCCATTGATACGCGCTATCTTCTAGCCTTGCTTACGTATGACTTTACTCATTGCAATATTGATGCTAGTTTGCTTGCATTTGACTTGCGAGTATTGTCCACTGCTAGTGTGTTGTCTTTTGCTATTCAATCACCTAAGAGAAAATACCATGAGGATTACTCGCTAATATAAGATTTTTATTCATTGTTATTCGTCTCTAAATAAGTTGATTCATTTCAGTGGTATTGGAGTCGTTATCAGAATAGTCGTGTATGGTAAGGACTAGGTCTCAAAGTAGCAACTCTTCAAAAATGGAACGTGAAAACAATGGTAACATTGTAGAAAGGCAAGACGAAAGTTGGGTCTTTGGACCTCGTACCTACTTGGAAATGCTGCACGCTCCAGGAGCTAGAGAAGCTGCTGAGCAGGCAGCAGCTCTTGCTGCAATAGCAGCCGAGTTGACCAAGGATGATGGTTTAGCGGAAGTGGTAGAGGAGGCAATGAACAGGATGGCCCTTGATGCAAGGACTGTTGAAGAGCAGATGGCAGAAAGGGCCAATCTGTGAAACCAACCTCTTGCTGTGCCTACTAACGTACCTCTCCCTCAAATTCGCACATAGCTAAGCACAACAGGCATAGCCGTTGCGGCAGCAATCGGGAATGCCGAAGCTGCTACTAACAGAGCAAATGTTGCTGCTGCTACGGTTGCTGGGCTACCACCTCGAAATGTAGATCTGGAAGCCTTATTTGTTCAGATGCAGTCGCAAATGGCAAGTATGTATCAGTCCCAACTGGAGGACAAAAAGGATCATGATGGCATTGCTGCGTGACAGAGACCAATTGGGTTCTCAAACCACTGATGATGGTGGCAGAGGGTTTAATAAGCCTAAGCCAAGCCTCTTTAGGACTACGATTCTGAGGGATACAAAAAGTATAACCTCATAAAGTTTCTCGCTGATGTTGAGCAGTGGCTAGAGAACTACACAGAGCCGCAAGATTACGAGAAGGTCAAGCACACGGGTGCTTTACTGAAAGGCAGTGGAGCAGACTGTTGGCTATATTTGAATGGAGAGCGTAAGGCTCAGCAACTCGGTGACCCTACTTGGGTAGAGTTTGTGGAGAAAGTGTATGAGAAGTTTGATGTCATCATTCAGCAGGAGAAAGCTATTTATGGAATGATATAACGTCATAGGTTTATAAAGTGTATCTTTGAGTTTCTTGAAAGTATATTTTGATTGCATAGCAGAGTAGAGTGTATTTTTGTGGTCATTTTGATGTAAAGTTCATTGAATTTGATTAAGCATTGAGAGAGTTATGGATTTCCGAACTTTAATTAGTTTTGAGGTCGGTTGACGACTGTCCTTAATTTGCGGTGAGCGCGACCGCCGGATTGACCGACCGAGTCGAGCAATCTGGCCTGGTACAGTGAACTCTAACCTTCACGTAAGTTCGGCTAACGCGGAGTGCCGACTAGGTCGAATTACCTAGAAGTTTTGGTTTAGCCTAGCGCGCCTAATATAGAATATTCTAGTCATGTCGATGCAGGTATGTGGACGTCAATTCGGCCTGACACGTCAAATGGGACTAATCTGGCCTAATCACGATTATTCCAAAAGGGACGATTTGACAAACACTTCGAAACTTTCGTAGCTTCCTCCTAGAGAGGAGCACTTAGGCAAAAAACTATAAATAGGCATAATTTCTTTGTTTCTTATCACATTTCACTTTTGTAGATTTCTACGGATTTGTAATGACAAGGCCTGTCATCCTAGATCATTTGTGAGCACTTTCTTGCTAGTCAAAATGTCAAGTAATATTCCAAAGCTTTTTCAGTGATATGCCGCTGCACTCTTTAGCATGATTGCAACTAGTTCTTTCCCTAGTCACTACACTTCCACTAGGGTACTCTGCCCCTTTCAAGTGATCTCCTAAATACTGTTGCAGACCACTTCAGTTGCTGAGTTTGCTCAAAAGTTCCAAAAGAACATGATGAAGCAGCCAAACTTGTCAGAGCGGTATAGGATAGTAAACTTCAGGTATGGCTTGAAATCTGAAGTCGGAGGTCATTTTGCAGAAAAGAAGTATGAGAAACTGGCTGACCTGATTCAAAACGCTGAAGCCTACGATCAGCAGCAATTCAATGACAAGGGCTAGAGTAATGCTTTGGTGTCTAAGATTGTCAAAAAGCCCCACGGTTCCTACAACGCAATGGAAGGAGACCAGGTAGAGGATGATCAGAGGGATGAGTATGAAAATGAGTATAATGCCATGCAATCTGAAGGGAGAGGTAGTTACTCTCGAGGCGGCTATGGAAGAGGTGGTGGTAAGACAACGACGAGACCAGCCTCAGCAAAATTTATTTGCTACCATTGCCAGCAGTTAGGCCACTACTGACTGCAGTGTCCTAACAATAACCAATTAATGGTCAAGAGAACGGACCAACCATTAAACGACAGCAACAGTCAGTAATATTTCTTTGCTATGTTAGGAGAACAATACGAAAGTCAGAACAAGTCGGTCCCCCCCATCCTACCCAATGTATGATTGCAGGTAGAAAGGTGAGGGCATTTGTTGACGAAGGGGCGTCACATACTTTTATCCAGAATGACGTAGTTAAGCGGCTAAGGCTGCCTACTATCATCCAAGCAATAGAAAAATATACCTTAGTGATGCCTCAAGTATCCCGAGAGGAGTTATAACCAAGCCTATTGAGGTCCAATTAGATTATGGCATTGCAATTCTACCTGAAACGCTTACATTTGAGGTACTTAATACTGGCTTCTATGATCTTGTGCTAGGCAGGTCCTGGCGTAATAGACATCAAGCTGAAGTATCTTGGAGCAAAAGTACAGTTGCACTAAGAGGAGCCAATGATGAGCAGACTAACTTGGCACCCACTAGTGCTCTTCCTCTTGTCCTTTATGGATGGCAAATGAAGGAAAAGAAAGGCTTCCACGAGTAAGAAAATTGAAGAATGCAATTTGAGTTCATCGAAAGCTAGAACCAGAAGGAAGACAGAATGTTATGTCTGCTGCTAAGAGAGGTACCTCCTCAACTTGAAGAAGTGGTTGAGAAAGAAATTAAGCCCTCCAGAGCATACTGCTTCAAAAACTGTTGCTCAGTACACTGATGTTTTTAATATGCCTCCAGGACTGCCTCCTAAAAGGGAAGTCGATCATAGAATTAGTTTATTACCTGGGAGTCAACCACCTTGGCAACGCGCTTGTGGCTTGTCTCATGTGGAGAGTGAAAAGGTAAAAACACAAATTGCAGAGCTGGAGGAAAATGGTTATATTTCCCCCAGTAAATCACCTTACAGCGCACCCATTTTGTTTGTCAAGAAAAAGGATGGAAGTATGCGGATGTGTGTGGATTACAGAGCTCTATGTAGAAATATAGTAAAGAACAAATATTATTTTCCCAGAATTGAGGACTTCCTTGATACCCTAGCTGGTGTTAAAGTACTCAGTAAAATAGATCTAAAGAGTGCATACCATCAAATCAGATTTGCTGAGGGGGATGAACACAAGACTGCTTTTTGCACATGTTATGGTACTATGAAATTAATGTGATGCCATTTGGACTCACTAATGCTCCTGCAACCTTCATGGGTGCTATGAATGACTATTACTTAGATAAGTTTGTGCAAGTCTTCTTGGACGATATTCTACTTTACTCTAAAGATGAAGATCAGCATGCTGCACACTTTGAGTTATATGCTAAAATGAGCACGTGTAATTTCTTCAAGGAAAGTATTAAATTCTTAGGCCACGGTGTCAGTAAAGAAGACATCAGTGTGGATCCTAAGATATTCCAGACTATAAGGGACTGGCCAGTACCACGGTCTCTCTCAGAACTTAGATCCTTCCTTGGATTGGCTAACTATTACAGGAGATTCATAAAAGATTATTCTACAAAGGCCAGTAAACTGACTGACCTTACTAAGAAGGACATACGGTATGTATGGAGGGAAGACCAAGCTGCCTTGCAGACCCTTAAATATGCTCTCTATATTGTTATAGTCTTAGGTGTGTATGACTCCAACAAACTTGTGTAGGTGGTTATTTATCCTTCTGACTTTGCCATGGGCGTTCTTTTGTTGCAGCTTGCTGTCAAAATCACAAAGGATGGTAAGGTAAAGCAGGAATGGCATCCGATGTTATATGAGTCCATGAAATTCAATCTAGCTGAAATTAACTATTCTGTGCACGATAAAGAGCTGGTTGCTATCATTCATGTGCTCAAACAGTGGAAAGCATACTTAAGGTGATTACAGACTATCTAGCTCTGACTCACTTTCAGAACATGTCCAAGCTGTCGAGGAGGGAGAACTGCTGGAGCCAGATGCTGGAGTAGTTCAAGTTTCCAAGACCAGATTGACTACAAATCTAGGATGTTGAATCCTGCTGATGAACTCTCTAGAAGACTTGACTTGGTCAGCATGCGGTACACAAAGTCCTTAGTGCACTCACTACATTCAAGGTGAAAAGTCCTTCTTATAACAATTTAGGAAAGTCGACCATTCTGACCTTACATTTGAGCCCAGCCCCACTAATGGTGGGCATCCTGCTACTGCACTCCTGTATAAACTAAAGGTGGGGGTCTGGGTAACTAAAACCACTTCAGGCAGGTCATTCCTAAGAAATTAGAAATAAGATCACTAAGTTAAGCATATGACAATTTACTGGGTGGACATTTGTGGTAAGCCAAAATTCTTGGCAAATTTGCAAAATAATGGGGTGGGTTGCCCCTGAAGGTCTTGACATTTTTTAAGTCCTGTGATCAGTGTCAAAAGAACAAGTCTAGACACATACTACCCAAGGGGCTATTACGACCACTACCCATTCCAGCTGGCAATTAGGAAACAATATCCATGGCCTGGGTGGTAACACTACCAAGAACGGCCAATAGGCATGACTCGATACTGGTAATAGTGGACAAATTGACAAAAATGGTCATTTTCATCCCCACAACTGTCAAAATAACTGCACTCAAAATTGTGAGACGTTTTTACAACCATGTCGTATGCCAACATGGGCTACCCTCTAATATTATCTCAGACAGAGACTCAAAATTTACCTTTAAGTTTTGAAGAGCTTTGGGGTTAATGGGAGTCAAACAGGTGCTCAGCAAAGCCAACCACCCTTAGACTGATGGGCAGATCGGAAGAACTAGTAGTTTTGCAAGAGGTGCTGAGAGCATATATTCACCAAAAACAAGATAATTGGGATGACTTGTTGCCTCAAATTCAATTTGCGGTCAACAGTGCGATGGACGCGTCAACGGGAAAGACTCCTTACGAACTTGGTCTGGGTAGAGTCTCTTTGGATGTGCTAGGGGACTGTTCAACTCACTCTGAGGGGATTGACAATCCAGTGTCTCTCCAGTTTACTTGGGCGTTTGCTGACACCCTGTCAAAAGTCCAACACAATGTGCACTAAGCCCAGGATAATTAACAAAACTACGTTAATCAACACCGTCGAAAGCTGACATTTTCAAATGGCGACTTGGTCAAACTGCATTCTCAACACCTGTACCTGCCTGGCGTGGTCAAGAAAAAGCTTGGTCCGATCTCGGTTGGTCCATATTTGGTGGTGTGTCGTGACCCGGAATGCTTACAAATTGAACATGTATGCGGACCACAAGAGACACCAAGACTTTAATGTCCCCTTCCTGGAACCATATATCAAAGATGACAAATTGTTCACAGGTCGATGACCTGTCCAATTGGGATCGGTCCCCGCTGTCAAGCACGGTGACCGTGAGGATTATGAGGTCAAGGAGGGCGTTGAAACAGTTCCACCATTGTGCGACTGGGGCACCTCCCTAAGTATCATTTCAGTTAACATGGGAGGGGACAGGAGGTTCCTATCTCCATTGAAGTTGGAGGGGAAATCTGCCAGTAATTGACAGTTACTGTGCGAGAAAGGGACATATATTAACAGTAAAGTGTCAGCATAGTGAAGATGTGACAGCCACGCCCACATTAAGCAAAGTTGGCAAAATGTAAAAAGTACCAGCACATTAACAAATCACTTAAGTCACCACGCACACAGATTCATCCGTTTGTTTTTCATCGCACTACAGCTCCGTTAACTCCTTAGTAACCACCCTATAAGGTACACAAACTTTCTATGATAATACAAACTTACTTCTCTCCCTGCAACTCTTGTGACAAAGATCCTACTAACTTGTGCCTTGTATACATGTGCAAGATGGCTCCTACCACACAAAAGGAAGAGAAAGCGTAAGGCAGAAGAAGTTAGGAGGTCAATGGAGCAATACCAGAAGGAGCTGGCGGTGACGTCCCTCACCAAGAGAGAATAAGAAAGGGTCCACAGACAACAAGAGGCGGCAGAGGAAGCACAAAGTACAAAGGAGCAAGAGGCGGAAAACCTCAGGAAACCAACAAGAAGAAGCGGCGGCAGCAGAAGAGGAGAGAAGAAAGAAGGCTGAAGCCGAGAAGCAAAAGAGCTTGGCCACTTATAGATATACGGTGATAGGTGGCCAAACCTTTGATAATCTGAAGGAAACAATACTAGCAGTTCAGGGGATGAACAAGCTGGAACAGAAAACAATGTTACAGAAAGAAGGAACTGAAGTCCTGGACAGGTATATAGAGACAAACACGGGTGTGGTCGTTTACGAAGATTATGCCGAAATAGTGGGGTATACACCAGAGCAGACACGGTTTTTTGCAGATGACTTGGAAGATAAGCCAATACCAGTGCCTTGCATAGTGGGGAATCAGAGGCTCAAGATGGTCAGCATGCAGCCCGATAGCTTTAAGGATGCGGTATTCTACCTCACATTACTGCCAACCAACAATGAAGTTGAGAGGAGGAGCTGGGAGTACTTGGCCAGGAAAAGAGGGCAGCAAATGTTTTGTCCCCACTGGTTCCGTTGTAAGCTGAAAAAGGCTGAGCAAGCCCACAATACTACCAGCAGCCCACAGACAGGAGGTGGATGATCGTCACGACAGGAAGCAGGAGTGTGACCGGGCCCACTCAGATGACTTTGATTATGGGCTGGGCGGATACCTCAACCTACCACCTCATATTGCCCCTTGGGACCCCGGGCGGAATGGATGCTTTAGTAATTTTAATGCTGAGACCAACGAGCACACGAGGATGGGAAGAGATTATTTCTCTAAGCGGAAGCATGCCTTTGTCAAATGGGCACAGAATGCAGGCCGGTTAAATATCAGCAGGCTAAAGGTTAAGCAATCTCCAGCTCATCCTAAGAAAGGGCGGTCCGTAGATTTTTCCATGTCTATTAAGGAGCAGGATGACTTAGTGGTTGAGACCCCTACCCTCTCAGAGGAGGAAGATGATGAGGATGAGGAAGAAGAACAGGCAAAGGGGAAGCATCAGGAGCTGGTACTCATGAGACCCAGGGGCACGCAGAAGCAGGGAATCGTGGAGCGCCGAGATGAGGTGTATGGAATGTGATCCCTTTCCTGGAGGCAGTTGGACCCCACACTTGAGTTCACTTACCTAAGCAGGAGAAGAAACTGATCTGAATATTCTTGGCAGCAGAAAAAGGCAAAAATCCCCAGAGGACTGGGGTCCCAGAAGAACAATACGCGGAGCAGCCAGAGGTATGCTGGCCAGCCCTTAGAGTCAAGGACATGTGCGTCTTGTCAATGTAATTCAGCGTCCTACCGGCATGCCTGTTTATGTGGGCATCAACTCCCAGGTGGTTGATGAGCAGGCTACAATCCTTTGTTCTCCTCGAGGCCCAACTTTCGACCAAACAGGGTTCTCTAGAAGGCCAGCTGACAGACCTAGAAGGCTGTCCAAATTTAGGTCCAGATCTCAGTCCCCTATTTCTAAAGCCCCGGGAACAACCCCCTAAACATCAAAACCATCCTCCAATCAAGCCTTGCTGGAGGTCTCTCTGTTTGCATCCTACAACAAAAGTGGATTGAGGGTGGAGGTGACAGTTCATAGTCACAAGTGATCCCCACAGCTAGGTAACAGTGTTGAAGCACGAGGCAGGCGGTGGGGGGTTACTTCTGGTAGTTCCGTGATTAGATAATTTTACAATTTAATGTTGTTGAGGCGACAACAATTTAAGTTGGAGGAATTGTAACGAATCCGTATATTGGTGAATATAATATTCATACATATATGATAGTGAATTCAATTTAGCCTGCTGAACTTGAGTCAACATTCAGTTTGCTGGACTTTATATAATTATCAATTTAATGACTCACCCGAAAGGAGCAGGCTGAAGTCAATGTAAGTCAGCTTGCTGACACATTCTTTGACAGCCAACTGACTTCTGTACTTGGTAGCAGCGAATTGCCTCGATATGCATCTAAGTGTGATATGCTAGATAAATGGCCAAATGACATTCTTAAGATGGATGGTGATTCGGGAAGATTGGCGATGGTGGTGGATTTGGTTATCGAGGTCCTACCAACGTGGTTAACTCCAGGGTAGGCGGTGCCACCGCACTTGCCGTTGAACAGTAAACTCATTCCATGGACATAGGCTCGACATTGCTCTCGAATTCGGCATTTGAAAACGTGACCAACTCTCTTGTACGGCTTACTGAGAGAGCCTTGAATCCAAGGCGAGAAGCCATTGGTACACACTGTCTTTTAGCCTGGCTTTTGTATGAGTTCACTGATTGTAAAATTGAGGTTTCTTTTTTTGGTTTTGCATTTGACTTGCGAGTATTGTCCACTGTTAGTGTGTTGTCTTTTGTTGTTTAGTTGTTTAATCAATTAATAGAAAATACCATAAGGATTTCTCGCTGATATTAGAATCTTCTTACATTATTAATCGGCTATTGGTAAGTCAATTCATTTCAGTAGGGGTCTCCTATCCCAAGTCATCCTTGCTCCCTGGTGGACATGGAGAAATCTACCGACCGACCTTTCTTAGATTAACCTGGGGGTTGTCTGGCCTTCAACTTGCTGATATCTATCCAATCTGCATTCCATGCCCATTTGACAAAGGCATGCTTCCCCTTAGACAAGTAGTCCCTGTCTTTCCTTTCGTACTTCATGGTTTCTGCATTCATGTTACTCGGGCATCCGTTAAGCTTGGGGTCCCACAGAGCAATGTGAGGTGGCAGGATAAGGTAGCCATCCAGTCCATAGTAGCAATCATCTAGGTGGGCTCGTTCATAGTGCTGCTTCCTGTTAGTGACGGTCATCCACCTCCAGTCAGTGGACTACTGGTAACACTGTGGCCCATGTTTAGCCTTTTTGAGCTTACAAGAGAACCAGTAGGAAGAGAACATCTCGTGTCCTGTTTCCCTTGCCAAGTATTCCCAGCTCCTTCTTTCAACTTCATTGTAGGCTGGTAGCAACGTCTGGTAAAATACGACGTCCTTAAAGTTATCGGGCTGCATGCTCACCATCGTGGTGAGTCTGTGATCCCCCACTATGCCAAGTTCTGAAACTGACTCATCTTCTGAGCCACCTGCAAAGAACCGCGCCTGCTCTGCTGTATACCCCACCATTTTGGCATAATATTTGTAGAGGAAAACGCCTGTGTGTGTCTCAATATACCTATCTAGAGCTTCAGCCCCCTGCCTTTCCAGCACTATTTGCTGGTCGATTCGGTTGATATCTAGGAGCGCAAGTAGTGCCTCCTTCAGTTTTTTAAAGACTTGGCAACCCACCACCGTGTATCTGTAAGTAGCTAGCCTCTTGTAATGAATTTGTATATTGGATAAATATAGTATTCTCTTAGATAACATAGTTAAACAAGTTCAACCAGCTAAACTTTCTTTGATATTGAGTCTCCTTGATATTTCATGCTTAGCTAAATGACTTAGCAGAGAGCAGCAGGATGTAGTCCATTAGGTCAGCCTGTTGACTTGTGTCAGCTTGCTGACACATTCTTTGACAGTCAACTGGCTGCCGTACTCGGCAGCAGCGAACTGCATAGCTATGCATCTAAGTGTGGTGTGCTAGATGAGTGATCAGATGACACCCTTTAGGTGGATGGGGAATTGGGATGATGAGAGATGGCTGTGGATTTGGTTAGCTGAGGTCTTACCATCGTGTTTAACTCCCGGGTAGGCGGTGCCATCGCACTTGCCTTTGAACAGTATATTCATTCCGTGTACATATGCTAGGTACATGTAATGATTTAGTTTATTATTTATTTAATAAATTGCATATTTGTTACTAAATAAGTATTATGTCACATATGCGAACTCATCTAAATGAATGTTTGTCGATAGAATGCGAGTTTACTGGCTTTGTCGAATAGACCAGCAAGATGACATTTTGTATTATAGTTTGCTCAGATTACCTGTATAGATGTAGGACATAATATAAGTACGTTGATGTGGAGTAAGCTCTCGTATAATAGTAGGGTTTAGTAGTGAGTATACTTGGACCCTGTACACTGAGGATAGACATAAGATTTAGATAATTATTTATAGATTGGCACATTTGACCTATGTATACTGAAAGTCGGGAGGTCGATTGCGATTTGGTAAATCGATGTCCTACCAGTGTGGTTAACTCCTGGGTAGGCGGAGCCGTCTTCCGTCAATTGAACAGTTAGGACTTCAGTCAACCGACCAATTAATGTGGTCGTTATACCTAGATCCAAGGGTCCCAGCTAATCGACTTCCCACAAAACGGCGCACCTTGCGCCTTGGTCAACCAGGTAATTACTAGGTATATAGTAGGCTGAGATCTTGGGGTCCCTCATTCTGGACAATAGGCTTTCAGTAGGATTTCTACTTGCGAGTCATGTGTGCTGTTTTGGGTTTGTTCTATTGACCAGCCTTCACAAAAATTCACATGGCTGCTTTGTCTGTGCTCCAAATGGAACCAATTAGAACTTCTTGGAAAGGTCTTGTTAAGATGCATTCGTTGTCGTTAACTTTGCTTAATTTGGAGAACTATTGACATACTTATGCCTATTGACATTTCGGGGTCACACAGGGGATATATTCCATGGTTTTTCACCCAAGTTAGTGGGATGTGTTTTAGCTACTTTATGGTCTCCTGAACGAGAGCGCCTTTGGTATTCAGTCCCTTGATGTTGTGTATGTGTTTCTACATGCTTGTAAGTCTGGTAGGCAAGAGGCCATGAGTTTCTAATAGAGAACCTCTACTCCCCAAGCTCGCCTCTTTCTTGTGTCAGTGTGCAACTATGGCACACTACGGTAAGTGAGTCAAGGGCTATAGATGAGTAAATGGAATTCATTGTAAGGGCAACGATTGATCCCCAATTTTACACGCTTCCACCTGTCTCTGATCTTATACACTTGAATGAAATACGTTTATCTTGAATAAGCAAGATTCATTTCAATAAAGCTTTCGCATTCAAAAACAAGGTCAACTCTCTTGTACTGCAAATTGGGAGGAATTTGAATCCAAGGCAAGAAGGCATTCATACGCACTGTTTTCTAGCCTTGCTTATGTATGAGGTTATTGGTTGCATTATCAATGCTACTTTACTTGCATTTTACTCGCAAGTATTGTTCACTGCTAGGAATTGTCTTTGTTGTAAGTAGGCACTCCTGACTCTATTTTGCTTGTGTTGGTTCGGGTGGCTCGCATGTGTGTGTGTTGATGCATAGAGTAAAATTGTTTTGTAGGCAAAGTGGGTGGACCGTTGATGTGTTGACATTGTGTTGGTTGTGTAGAAGTGCTGGGTAGTAGGACATTTTGGTTTGAAGTGTCGATGAGTTTGAGGTAGGTGAGCAGCCGCCAAGTGAATATAGGCGCTATCAAAGAAGGTGTATGGTGAACTCTCGAGTGTAAGAAAGAAGAAGAGACTCCGAGGAAAGTGTGTGTGCAAGACCTATGCTAAGTGCTTGATTTGCTGCAGGTCTGCGTGGCCTTGTATGCGTGACTAAAGGAAGATGTCTGTGTAACCAGCTAAGTCTGTGTGCCTTGAAGAGAGAAGGAGTTGTCTATGTGACCAGCTGAGAGAAAGTGCGGTAAGAAGAAGAGATGGATGAAAAGGATTTAGAACAATCTTTTGCTATATATTTAGTGTACAAAAATTACCATAAAGAGTATTCTTTGATATTGAGATCTTTATTTATCGTTATTTGTCTGTTGGTAAGTCGATTCATTTAAGTAGTATCAAAGCAATGATTACAGTAGTCGTGTATGGTGAGGACTAGGTCTCAAGCTGGCAACTCTTGGAAAATGGAGGGTGAGAACAATGATAACAATGTAGAAGGGCAGGACGAAACTCGCCTCCTTTGACCCCGTACTTACTTGGACACGCTGCAGGATGGAGGAGCTAGAGAAGCTGTTGAGCAGGCAGCAGCTCTTACTGCAATAGCAGCCCAGTTCACTAAGGATGATGGTTTAGCCAAAGAGGTAGAGGAGGCAGTAAACAGGTTGGGTCCTGATGGAAGGATGGTGGAAGAGCAAATGGCAGAGAAGGCCAATCTTCGAAACCAACCTCCTGCTATGCCTATCTCTCCCTCAAATTTGCAGACAATTGAGCGTAACAGGCATTGCCGGGGCAGCAGCAATCGAGAATGCCGAAGCTGCTACTAATCAAAATTATTGATGCTGTTGCTGTGTTCGCTGGGCTACCACCTCATAATGAAGATCTGGGAGCTTAATTTGTGCAGATGCAATCGCAAATGGCGAGCATGTGTTAGGCCCAATAGGAGGACATAAGGATTATGATGGCAGTGCTGCATGACAACGACCAACTGGGTTCTCAAACCAGTGGTATTGGTGGCAAATGGCCTACTAACCCTAAGCCAAACCCTCCCTAGGAATATGAGCCTGAGGAGAAAATTAGGTATTACTGATGTTGAGCAGTGGTTGGAGAATTACAAAAAGGTAAGGCACACTGGTGCTCTACTAAGAGGCAGTGCATCAAACTGGGTAGATTTTGTCAAGAAGCTGCATGAGAAATTTGATGTTATCAATCAGCAGGAAAAGCTATCTATGCAATGATCTCCTTGACACTGAAGCAGACCACTTTAAATGCTGAGATTGCTCAAAAGTTCCAGGAGAACATGATGAAGCAGCCGAAATGCAAGAGCGGTATAAGATAGCACACTTTTGGTATGGCTTGAAATCCGAAGTCTCAGGTCATTATGAAAGAGGTGGTGGTAGAACTAAGACGAGACCACGCTTAGCAAAATCTACTTGCTACTATTGCCAGCAGCTAGGCTACTACAAAGATCAGTGTCCGGTTAAAGGTCGAGAAAAAGGATCAGCGTTTAAAAGGACAGCGACAGTCAACAATCCAATCTACTTCCTGTGAGGATGCTAGAGATAGTGTGTCGTCACTAACTGCCCTTAGGGTTTAGGGTTTAGAGTTTAGCCCTCGTAGCAAGTATTATGGGTCCTGCTGAATTGGATTGACTATGTATGCCTCAAAAACAAATAAAGGAGACCATTTGCAATATAGATCTCCAGAGAATGCACACTCTCGATGATCTTCTTCCACCTGATGTCCAATATTTCTTTGCTAAGTCAAGAGAACAACGCGAAAGTGAGGAAAAGTTAATTTTCCCTATTCTATTGCATTGTATAATTGCAGGTAGGAAGGTGAGGGCATTTGTTGACGGAGGGGCATCACATACTTTTACCCATAAGGACTTATTTAAGCGGCTAAGGCGGCCTATTGTCTCCCAAAGGAATAGAAAAATATTCCATGGAGATGCCTCAAGTATCCCGGGAGGAGTTACAACCAAGCCTATTGAGGTCCAGTTATATTCTGGCATTGCACTTCTAACTGAAACGCTTAGGTTCGGAGTACTCAACACTGGCTTTTATGATCTCGTGGTAGGCAAGTCCTGGCTTAACAGACATCGAGCTGAAGTGTGTTGGAGCAGAGGTACAATTATAGTGAGAGGAGCCCGTGATAAGCAGACTAACTTGGCACCCAGAAGCGCTCTTCCTCTTGTCCTTTATGAATGGCAAATGAAGGAAAAGAAGAGGCTTCCAACAGGATGCTAATTGTTGAATGCAATGGTGTTCAACTGAAGCTGGAACCAGAAGGAAAATTGAATGTTATGTTTGCTGCTATAAGAGGTACCTTCTGAACCTGAAGAGGTGGTTAAGAAAAAGGTCAGCCCTCCAAAGCACCCTATTGCTACAAAAATTGTTGCTCATTATACTGATGACTTTAATGTGCCTCCAAGACTGACCCTTATGAAAGAAGTAGTTTATGGGATTGATTTATTACCTGGGAGTCAGCCACCTTCGCAACGCACCTTATTGCTTGTTCTATGTGGAGAGTGAAGAACTGAAAACACAGATTGCAGAGCTGGAGAAAAATGGTTGTATTTTACCCAGTAAATTACCTCATGATGCACCCATCCTATTTGTTAAGAAGAAGGACTGTAGTAAAAGAGATAGATAAAGTACTAAGTAAAATAGACTACTTTATCTATTAAAGAGAAGAGTCTGTAATCACAAGTGGTCGCTTCTTGAAAGAGAGATGACTTCTTGAAAGTTCAAATATTTCTCAAATATGGCATGTATAAGAGTGATTATGATATCCTTTTCTATGTTCTAACTCTTGTTCATATACTTGCTACATAAGTGTCACATCCCAAAACTTGCCACCTCTTTCTAGAATAATGTACACATGTCCTTTTGACCTAAAAATGGCACATTGACGTTTGCCACATGGAGGTCTTCTAGGTCTTTCCTTTTCCTTTGAATATGCCTCAGAAGGTTCAAAGGACATAAACCAAGTCACTAGAGTATCTATTCACACTTGACTCCACACAATAATACTCCAAATAAATTCAAAAGTATTAAAATAGATGCAATATATTCCAACTCCTTGACTTGTAGGCGATGGGCTGCAGTCCCTTGCCTTGATCTTGAATTAGGATTTCCCTATTGCACAGGAAGATGCATCGGTGAGGATGTGGAAGGGCCAATCTGGTTTGGACTTGGGAGTGTAAGCATCGGGGATGTGGTCAATCTTTGCTTCAAGTCTTAAAATGCCTTTTCCTCTTTCTTGATCCATGTATATAGCCTGTCCCTCTTGAGTAGATTTGTCAGGGGGGCTGCTACATGCGAGAAGCTCTCGAAAAATCTCCTGTACCGATTGGCAAATGCCAAGAATGAATGGAGTTCTTTCTTGGTCGTGAGAGTTGGCCATTTCTCCACCACCGTGGTCTTTTTGGGGTCCATCTTGATGTAATCAGCAGTCACGTGGAGACCTAGGAACTCCACTTCTTGTTAGGCAAACTCGCACTTTGACGCCTTTGCAAATAGCTTTTTTGCTTTAGGATTTTGAGCACTTCTTTCACGTGTCTTCCATGCTCTTCAAGGGTCTTGCTGTAGATGAGGATGTCGCCAATGAATACAACCACAAATCCATCCAGCAGGGGCTGAAATATGGTGTTCATCATAGTCATGAAAGTTGCTGGTGCGTTGGTGAGTTCGACTGGTAAGACCATGAACTCAAAATGTCCATATCTTGTCCTGAATGCCGTCTTCTCTATGTCTGGTTCTGCGATCCGAATCTGGTGGGCAATTCCGGTGAGAATACTTCTTTGTAGTCCTCTAAGACTTCTTGTATCTCCTTAAGAAGGGGGCTGCCTTCTTGACTCTCGATATCTTTCTTGATGTCTTTTGGCGTGATCAAGGCCAAAAGAAGCTGGTGTCCCTTCCTCACAAGTCTCTTGAGTTGGAGGGCGGACAATAGTATCTCGTGTGCCGGCTTCTTGATGTCTTGGGTCTAGATATTCTGGATACCGCGCAAAATACAGTTTCTTGAAGTGATGTCATTCTTGATCTTGATAATACCATCCCTCCAATCAACTTGGAGGTTGTGCTTGGTCAACCAAGGCGTCCCCAAAATGACGTCGTACTTGCCCATTTGTTTGGGGGACAACACTACTCTATCCTTGAAGAACTCGATAGGGAGTGACAAGGCGTACGTCCCCGTGGAGGGGGTAGTATAGGAGAATCCGTGAAGCATCATAATCTCCTCGTCGAGGTCAAAAGTTTGCATAGTAATGCCGTGCTTGGTGGCAAAATTTGCAGCGATGAAGTTACCTTGAGTTCCACTATCCACCAAGATGTGGACCTTCTCTCCTCCAAGGTAACCTCTCAAACTCATTGGGGTTGGAATGTCGTCTTCAACAAGCGTCTCCACCTCACTTGGCTTGTTCTCATGAAGTGGGTCTTGGGGTGGTAAGCTCCTGGCCTACTGGCGTTGTCCGTTTTTTGAAAACTTTTTGGGGCATGAGAGTGCACAATGGCCCTCTTTCTTACAATAAAAGCATAGTCCAACCGTCAGGAGAGCTTCTTTTTCAGTCGGGGAGAGTCTTGCTTTCACTCCTTGCTTATTTTATGCATCATAAGTGTCATTAGAGGGTCTTCCACTCTTCCGAGAAGCTGCGGGGTCCCTTTTATTAACTCCAATTTCCATGGGTGTGGGTTCAAACTTAGACGTACAATGGGATGCGTACACCCGCGTCGCCGATGCCCTTGAAGATGAAGGCACGAAATGCTTGAAATCCAAGGTATCCACCTTTTGAGCCACTTCAATAATCAATTAAAAGTCCGTCATGTCGCGTAATTCCACTTCTTTCGCCACCTTGGGCTTGAGGCCAGACATATAACGATCAATCTTCTTCTCGAGCAACATGTTGGGGATCTCAAGAGTGAGGTCATGAAATGTGGCTTTTCTCGAGCTTTTCTCGAGCAATTTTCTCCGCATTGAAGGGCATGAATTTCTTCTGGAAGGCTTCACGATCATCCACCCATCTTGCATATGATGGTGGGGGCTCTTGACCGGGTACGAGATGCGCCACAGCTTGATATACAGCCGCTTCATAAATACGCCACCATGATGTTGCTGCTCCTCTGAGCAAGGTAACGACAAAAGGGACGTAGTCCTCCTCGGGTACTTCAAGGAATGTGAGGTACGTCTCCACTTGGTAGAGCCACAGATTCAGTTTGGCTCCTCTCCCAGGATTGAAAGGGTCGGGTTTGCCGGGCTTGATGAGTTTCCTTGCTCTTGTACGCTCTTGTGGAGGCGCTTGATCCGGGGCTGCATTTTGAGCGTTGTTCGCAATATGGGCAACCATGGCAGCCATAGGTTCTCTTGATGCTCGCACGGTTGCTTCATAGGTGGCCAAGCCCACTTGGTTGTGGACGATCATTAGGAAGGCTGCCCACTCATTTGCGGGAACTCCTTGTGGTGGGGTCAACTTTGCTATAGCGGCTGCACGGATTTGACGGTGCTCCTCCTTGTGGTGCTTCTTGTTGTTGCTGATTTTCTTGAGTGGGCTCTTCTATCGGCGCTGGAGGAGGGTCTCTTAGAGAGGAAGGGGTTCCTTGAAAGACTTCCTGTTGGTCTTGAGGATCGGCCATTTTCTTGTGCTACCAAAGTGCCTAGCCTTGATATTACTGTAGTGAAACAGATAGATAAAGTACTGAGTAAAATAGAATACTTAATCTATTCAAGGTAAGGATCTATGAACATAAGTGGTAGCTTCTTAAAAGAGAGATGACCTCTTCAAAGTTAGTATGTTTCTGGAATTTGGCACGTACAAGAGTGATTCTGGAATGTCTTCCTATGTTCTAGCTCTTGTTTATATACTTGCTACATAAATAATTTCTAGGAAGGTGCATGTTGATGTGTTGGCACCCAACACATCCCAAAATATTGACTTGTTGAAAAATGAACAGAAGACTGCTTTTCGCACACGTTATGGACTCTAGGAGTTAAATGTGATGCCATGTGGACTGACGAATGCTCGTGCAACCTTTATGGGTGCTATGAATGACTTATAAGGCCTTACTTGGATACGTTTGTGCAAGTCTTCTTGGATGATATCTGAATATTCTCTAAAAATGAAATTGAGCATGCTGAGCACTTAAAAACAATTATAGACACTTTAAGAAAGAACCAGTTATATGCCAAATTGAGCAAATGTGATTTCTTTAAGGAGAGTACTGGATTTTTTGGCCACGTGGTTAGCAAGGACGGCATCAATGTGAATCCCAAGAAAGTCCAGACCATAAGGGAATGGCCAATACCACAGTCTGTCTCGAAAGTTAATTCTTTCCTTCGGTTGGCTAACTATTATTGGAGATTCATTGAGATTAGTCCTTCAAAGGCCAGTAAACAGACTGACCTTACTAAGAAGGACACCGAGTATGCGTGGGGGGAAGAGCAGCAAGTTGCCTTCCAGGTCCTTAAAGATGCTCTCTGTTCTGCCCTAGTCTTAGTTGTGTATGACCCCAAGTTACCTTTGCAGGTGGTTACTGATGCTTTTGACTTTGCCATGGGTGCTGTTTTGTTGCAGCCTGCTGACAAAACCACCAAGGATGGTAAGATATAGCACAACCACCCTGTGCTGTATGAGTTTACAAAATTCAATCCAGCTGAATATTGAAAATTCTCTTCAACCATCTCTTCTTCTTATCGCACTTTCTCTTTGCTCATACAGCTTTTTATCTCCCAAATCACACAGACTTAGTTGGTTACAAGACAGCTTCCTTCAGTCACACAGACAAGGCCACACAAACCTGTTGCAGATCAAGCACTTAGCTTAGATCTTGCACACACGCTTTCTTTGAAGACTCTTCTTCTCTTACACTTAAGACTTCACCACACAATGTCTCCTACATCGCCTATATTCACTTGGCGACTAGTCACCCAACACTATCACATCGACAGTTGTGATAAGACTCTAACAAGCCTACACATGATACCGCGTCGACAGAACACTGTGGTTATCATATTGACAGTCCATCCACATTGACTATTCACAGGTTTACTCAATGCATCGTCTCACACACATACAAGCACACCAAACCAACATAAAGCAAATAGAGTCAGGAGTGCCTATTTACAACACTCCCTCTCAGCTTCTTCTCTGTTTAACTACACACTCTCTCAATCCAAACATCTCTGCACACCACTGGTGCTTAGCTCTCGGGATTACCTTTGTCAAGGTGTCAGTCACCATTTTGTCAGTCCTCACATAGCTGAACTCTACACTACCATGCACCACCCACTCCCCGCACTTATGATACTAAATATCAACGCAAGGTTACGCCGTACGCCGTACAGGTTGAGCTTCGTTTGCTCTTCTAAGCGTACTAAGTTGATTTGCCCGTACTAAGCGTATTAGTAAAATTTTACGCACACGCGCCGCCCAAATCAAGTTGGACGCCGTTGAATCTATTCCCGTCGACTTGTTCAGCTCGTGAGTGTAGAAGGAACGCGTGAATCGAAGGAATTGAAAATGTACAGGTCTATGTTTTAGGTTTTTGCTGCAATAACGAGACTTGTACATTTATGCAAAACTCGTTTTGGCTTATGCAGCGACAACGTCGCTCGCATTAGTGCAGTTGCACAATTCCTCACTGCACAAACCGCATCAACTCAAATTTAGCAACCATGGACATGTGTGCAGCCGCAACCATGTCCGTCCTAGGTTTGTTTAGTTTGTCTTGCAACACAGTTTCTCTTTTTTGTCCCATCCTCCCATCTTAGTGCTCTTTCTCGCTTTTTCCCCCTTTCTCCCCCTCTCCTCTTCCTCTTCTCTCCCTCTCTTGTCTCGAAGACTCTCCCTTTCTGTGTGCCTGCGACAGCTACTTCGTGTCGAGCAGCTGCTGCCATGTGTCGAGGTGTTGTCAGGGCTGCGATTTCAAAATTATCTTGCTTGTTTTTCTTGGGAGCTGCCGAGGACAAGGAGAGGAGAGAGAGCCCTGGCTGCCTAGGCTTTGTCGGCAGGGGCATGCTGGGTTGCAGCTCACAACACGACTAGCTGTAGTTTTAACCCCAGGCTAGGCTGTAGCTCCCCCCACTGCCCTGGGCTGGCTAGCTGTGGCTTGCCGTTGGGCTGCAGATCAAGGCTGGGCCGGCGGTAGCTTTGCCCTGGGCCTTACTCCCGGGCTAGCAACTCATCCCTAGACTGGCTGAGTTGTAGCTTGTCCCTGCTTCTGCTAATCTCTTGCCTCCTCTGCCTGCTCTTCAATCTGCTGAACCTCTAAACCTCCTGCTGCACCTTTTCCTCCTCCTCCTCTTGCACTTGCTCTTGCTCCTGTTCCTCCTTTCTGCCCACATCTCCACCTGCTCCTGCACCTTGTCCTTCTCTAGCTGCCCATCCTAGTCTTTAAAACAGGAAGGAGAATGGAAGGGGTTCTCCTTGGACGGCCTGCATGGGCTATCTTGCTCCCAAATGTATCTACTGAGCAGCTGGCACGTAGCGGGCTGGCAAGTTTGCTGGCTGCATCCGGTGGTGCATGCAGTGTGCACGACAACAACGGCCATTGAGTTTAGCACAATAGTGGCCCGGCTGAGAGAGCACGCCTTCCTCAATCCCCAGGTATGAGACCCCGTGCCCTCTCTCTCTCTCTCTCTCTCTCTTATCCCTTCACGTGTGCTTGCGTTGCGGGATGCCGCTGGGTGGATTCAAGCCTCTTGCTTCCATGGGCAAGGGGGTGTTGGCTGTATGAAGGTTGTGCGCGAGGCTCCAACAAGAGCAATGGCACCTGCTCTAGCCGGGTGTGTGGAGGGTGGCACGCACACTCACGCTTGCATCCCTAAAGGCGCAAAGCTGTGTGCAGGGTTACGTCGTACGCTTGTACGCTTAGTTGGACTAGTACGCTAGTTCGCTTAGTACGGTGTTAAAAAAAAAAGGACTAGTTCGCTTAGTACGCCAAGTCACGACGGCGTCAACGTCAAGTAGCTACGACGTCTACGTCTGATATCGGTCGCACGTGTACAAATACCACGTCGTGTCAGACTTTTGTTTTTGTTCAAAACGGCAAAAAACAATTCTGTGCGCTTTCGAAATTTTTGAACTGCCCGATTTGAAACGAAGATTAGCGAAAACTTGATCAAACTATACCATCAGAACGTCACTGGTCGGGTTTGAACTCCCGCCACCAGGTGCGGGGTTTAGAGAGCTACCGGAAGTGCCATGCACGATTCTATGGCAGGCCGTTCTTTGTTGCATTGTAGTTAGCATTCACTATCCACTGAGAAGAAAGAATTATGGTACGCTTCACGTATCAGGCGCAACCCAACGGATTTGATCCCCCGTCACCGTATGCAAGGAGCGATGCTTTACCACGCTGCCACACGCTGAATCTTACGCAAGCTGTTTCTCGTTTGGACAATGAAATGACCCGTTGTCCATGAATAATGTCGACGGCATTTATCGTTCCAATTGTGGGAGGGCCGCTCAGCACACCTGTTTTTTGTACTTCCTACCTGATTTATTAGTTGAACAAGAATTGTCAAAAGTATCATTACTACCTTATCAAGTAGAATAAGCTTGAAGGAAGAGGTGTATACATGATTTAAACTCTTAACAAGCATGTGTAAGAAATAAGAAGTTCTTATATATGCCATATTTAAGAGTGACTACAATTTGATTTCTCGACAAAACGTCTAACCATGGGAGGGTCGCTTAGCAGAGCACGTTTTCTGTACTTTCTAACTATTTTATGAGTTCAATAAGAAGGCTTAGTAGTATCATGCTTCTTAATGGAGTATAATAAGCTTCAATGAACAAGTGTGAAGAAGATTCAAACTCTTAAGAAGCATGTATAACCACCAACAAGTACCTATAAATGCTACATGTAAGAATTATTGACTTATTCACAAAAAGTCTAACGCTAAGAGGGCTGCTTAGCAGAGCATATTTTTGTACTTTGTAATTATTTTATTAATTCAATAAGGAGGCTTAGAAGTATCATTGCTTTTTAACACTAGGTATCCCATCGGACCATATATGGTCCTCCGACCATATATGGTCCTCGGACCATATATGGTCTAGCTAACCCCCATTTTTTAGCGCTGACCTCCAGGGTGCTACAGTTCACCAACTGGTACAAATTATGGCTTAAACGAACCGTACAGACTTGAACCTTAGGCGAAAAAATGCAAAATGGTCTTCCGATTATTAACGACAAAGTTAGAGTGAAAAGAAGGAGGTTCAAAGTTCAGGTCCACAACAAAATTTCAAGTGAAAAGCCTGTCGTACCCGAGGTCACTAATGAGCTCTTAGAGCCATGAGTTCTTCTTCAAATGCGCCAAAAATAGTTGTGGGTGGTAAATTACTCATCCCTGCCACCTTCTGGGGAGATGCATGGGCGAAAAAGACATTTGGACAATATTACAAAGAGTGTTTCTTAGTCGGAATTGTGAGAAAAGAGGTTGTGAGGACTAAAAAGGAAAACTCATGGCTCATAGAAGTGTCGTATGACAAAGAAAAGAAGCAATGGGAGGCAAGCAAGAGGTAAGCAGCTGATGCTCATTGTTCCTACTGTTAAAATTGAGAAAAAGAAGAGGAGAAGAAGGGCAACTGCTCCATAACCATAATTTCTCCTTAACCATAACTTCTCCAAACATTGTGGTGCACTACAAAACACACAAAGACGGTGTTGATCAATTTTACAAGCTCCGTGTGACGGATAAGTTCTTTGTCGAGACTTCTGCTGTGAGCTTAAAGTGGTGGCACAAACTATATTGGGGTCTTTTTGATGCTGCCCTGGCCGATGCCTACATCCTCTACAACCTGGCCCATCCTGAGAGTGACAGGTATCCCTTCATGTTAGATGTTGTAGCGGAGATGACAGACTTCCATGATCCACATAAGGGGAGGCGCTTTCGCTGGAGTGTGGGGCGGGCTGGGATTGACAGGTTCCTAGGGAGACACTTCCCTAAGCACCTTCCAGGAGGCTCTAGACCAGGATGTGTAGTGTGCAAGAGCAAGTTGTATGACCTAGGCCATGAGAAGAGTAAGGTGAGGCCTAGCTATTGGTGCGCAACATGTGGAGTAGCGCTTTGCCCCGCGCCTTGCTTTGAGGAGTACCATACCAACAGGCACATAGCACATGTAGATAGTGGCCCCTACAAGCTGAGTAGCAGTAAGAAGTAGGATTGTAGAGCAGAGGAACTACAACTGAAACATATATGAAAGACATTGTGCTCCAGAAACAATTCAGCTTCATGTGTGCAAAGCTGTCGATTCTGCGATATTTTGCAACTAATAATTAATTTTCAATCATTTTATCTCATTATGTTGTATATAAATATTTTTTTGTAAGTAAAGTAAGACCTTACTTTCAAGCTCCACTTTACAGATTACTATTTGCATGTGTAAAGAATAAATTATGAATTATTAAATGTGATGCTTTGGTGCATGAGGCACTAAAAAGTACAAAAAATACCCGGACTAGAATGAAGTGAAATTTGTTTCATATGACAGGTAAGACACATGCCTACCCCAGATTAAATCAACAACTACTGGTTCAAATCCAAATTCATAGTGTGTGCAGGTAAAGTTGCCCCTATTTGCTCGTTTCTTGTTACCGTACACACCTAGTACAAAAAGTACACCTTGCCTTTCCGAAAATTGCGGGCCACATGGCCAGTGCAATACTTCGTGATGTAAGCTCTCTAATGGTCTATCACACATAGTCATAGCTTCAGTGGATATTTCAATATAGTGTGACTTAGGGGGTGCATTATTGGACCATATATGGTCTTTTCCTTGGGAGACCTAGTGTTAATGGAGTACAATAAGCTTAAATGAAGAAGTACAAAGACGATTCAAAATCCAAACAAGCATGTATAAGAACTAAGAAGTACCTATATATGCTACTTTTAAGAGTGAGTGAAATTTGACTTATCGACCAAAAGTCCAACACTGAGACAGCCGCTAGGCAGAGCATTGTTTTTGTACTTCCTATCTTATTTATTAGTAAAATTAGAAGGCTTAGCAATATCATTGCATTTTGATCGGGTATAATAAGCTTTGATGAAGAAGTGTAAAGAAGATGCAAACTCTGAACAAGCGTGTACAAGATCTAAGAAGTACTTATAATTGCCAAATTTAATGAGAGTGAAGTGTGACTTAGCCAAAAAAAGTGAGTGAGAATACATGCTACCTCTACTACATATATGTTAGCTGACAGACATATCTAGTAACCGATCTCTCTAGGCCTCCTTCTTCCTGGAGCTAAAACACTAGGTCGCTCCTCCACCTCCTCTTCCTCCACCTCCTCATCCTCTACCTCTATCTCCTGTTCTTCACTCAACGAGGCATGCATGGCAAGATTGAGACCCTCCTCTTCAGGTGTCTCCAAGAACTCCGCTTCTCCAACCCATGGAGTGGCGCCAACACTTGGTCCAAGGAAGTCCAAGCTCTTCTCCTGAAGTCTAAACATAGAATGCACGTACACCAACTTCTTTGCTCTAGTAGGGAGCAGCCTATTGCGAATCGGACTATGAACAAACCCTTACTCAGACCAATTTCTCTCACATGCAGCTGCTGAACCAGGTTGTGACAATATTCTCATAGCAAGAAGCAAAAGGTGAGGACAATGACTTCCATATGTTTCCCACCACTTGTGAGCAGGCATCGTAGTCATATTAGCCTTGCAAACATCATCGCCAAAAATGTCACCGCTTTGCCGGTAGAGTGCCAACTCTCGATCCACCAACGCTCGATCAAGCACACTCCCTCCGACAAGGGTATTCCGCACGTTGGACCAATCGGTTAGTAGACACTTCTCAACAGCCCAAGACTCATGGTCTCAGAACTCGGGGTCCAGATAGTAGCCTGTAGCCAAACAAAGTCAAGAAGCACACTCAGTATATGAGAACGCAATGCACATCACAAAAAAGAGAGCAATAACAATAACAAGCACAATAATAATAACAATGATCAACTCACAATAAGAAGCATGCAAGAGAACAGCAGCCGCCGAGCAACAAAGGTGGGCAACATCAAAATAGACTTTTACCCGCAGAATGTAGGGGGCTATGAAGTTGGTCCAGGCGAGCCTTCACGTCCTTCTTAACTTGGGTTCTTTGTGTCGGTTTGAGTCCTTCAACCTCAAGCACATGCTCTTTAATGGCACTCATGCGAGCCCAGATCTTCCCAAGAGAAGGTTGTGGAGAGTCGACTAGTCGAAGGAGAACTACGATCGGCTCACACACAGCTATCCATACCTTCACTCGCTCCCAAAGTTCATCGTCGCGAACTAGGTCTCTAACCTCCGTAGCCTCACCTACACAACCATTCTTTGCCGCCCATTCAAACCATCTTCTTTCAGACACCATAGCTTGTAAGGTATCCCTCACAACGATGAGTCTTTGCAAGCAAAGGAAGTTACTAGCACACCTCGTGGGCCCTGGCTTCAACAACTCCAATTTATTTCCAAGCCTTGCCCCATGCTCACGGTAATGAGCGTGAGGCATGTGGTGGTTTGCAACAAATTGGACCAAGTGCTTGAAGCTAGCAATTATGCCCTCGAGCTCTTTTATCTTTCCTATGTCTTCCAACAGCAGGTCCAAAGTGTTNAAAATGTTAGCAGCACAAGGCGTCCAATATATGTGCGGGTGCTTCTCGCGAACCACATTACAACCAGCTAAAATGTTAGCTGCAGAGTCTGTGCAAAGCTGTACGACATTTTCGGCCCCGATCTTCTCCACGGCTCCAAGCAGGTGGTTACCGATGTAGTCACCCGTTTTCCTTTCACCCTCAGTGTTGATAGCATCCATGAACATCTCAGTGCCTCCCACAACCATAAGCACGTTAAGAAGAGGGTGCTCGCATGGATCGGTCCACCCATTTGCTACAATGCTACAACCTGTCTGCGGGAGTCCCTTCTTTTGTTTATTCTCCCAAGCCTCTATCTTCAGCACCTCTTTATCTAGTAAGGTACTTTCGAGAGGCTTATCCTTCATCGGGACATACACAACACCCGTTTCTTGGGTGTTCTTACTGACAGCAACCAACATGTCCCTGAAGAACTCACTACGAGCAACATTGAATGATGAACCAATACCATAGGAGAAGCGAGCGACAATCTCATGGACAACATCAGCATTCATCTTCTCAAACATGTCACTTATAGAGGTCTGACTCGACTCCGTGTCGGAGGGGGACCCTCCAGCACTTGCACATGGTGAGCCACTAGCGTCAAAACCCCATTTATGCACGCGCTTTCGTGCAGCTTGCATGGCACTCTTCCTACGTCGCGTTCCCAACAGAGAACTAGCACTACCGTTGCTACGGCTAATCATGAGATCTACAACATTGTCAGGAACCTCCTCACACTGACTAACATCCTTACAGCCTCCCGTGAAATGGCCACAAATCCGCGTGGCCCCACCAATAAACTCCCTAGGGCAACAAATGCACTTCACCTTCGGATATGAGTTCTTGGACTTGGCCTCCGCAACGATGGCCACATGGCCCCACTTTGGACCAGACCTTGCAGCAACTGCCCTAGGGGGAAGACGAGCGCTTAAAGCTTCGATGGACGTCCTCATTCCAGCAAGCGTTGCTCTAGACGAAGTGCATGGTTGAGACATGATGAAGGTGAAACCTGCAATAAAGGAGCACAAGAACCAATAAGAGACAAAGTAAGATGTCATTCAAACAACCCCCAAAAAAACCAATAATTGCCAGGCAGCCCGCCCCAACTTAAAATCCTAAAACTTTAAAACCCTAAAACCCTAAAACCCTAAAACAGCAAGCAAGGTGCTGGCAGCCAGCCCCGACAAGAGCAAGCACGGGGCTGGCAGCCAGCCCCGACAGGAGCAGCCAGCCCCGAGCCGGGCAGCCAGCTCCCCTAAAATCAAGCAAGGCGCACACTAGCAGCCAGCTCCAACCAAAACCCTACAACAGCAAGGGGCTTGCAGCCTGCCTCGACTAAAACCCTAGCTTAGCAAGTAAGGGGCTGGCAGCCAGCCCCAATTACCGCAAGCTTGGGGCTGGCAGCCAGCCCCAACAAAAGCAAGCTGAGGGCTGGCAGCCAGCCCCACAAAAGCAAGCAGGGGGCGGCAGCCATCCCCGACAAACGCAAGAACGGGACTGGTAGCCAGTCCCAACTTAAACATTAGAATAGCAAGTAAGGGGCTGGCAGCCAGCCCCGCAAATGCAAGCAGGGGTTGGGCAGCCAACTCCTAGAAAAGGAAGCTCGGGGCTGGCAGCGAGCCCCATAAAAGCAAGCTCGGGGCTGGCTGCCAGCCCCAACAAAAGCAAACAAGGGGCACGAGAGAGAGGGGAAAGAGGAAGGAGGGAGGATCAAGGCACCTGTCCACCTGTCGTTGCTCACGCGTCGATAGGCGCGCACGTCGATAGGCACAATGGGGGTCCACTCACTCCTCTTTGTCTTGCCCTGCTTCACACAAGACATAAAAAAAGTAGACAATGTTGTAAGATTATGAAACAGACTGCTAGCCCGAATCAACAGGAAACAAATACGCAAGCAAGCCGACAAAAGCAAGCAAGGGGCTGGCAGCCCGCCCCAACTAAAATCCTAAAACACAGAGCAAGGGACTGGCAGCCCGCCCCGACTAAAACCCTAAAACACCAAGCAAGGGGCTGGCAGCCCGCCCCAAGTAAAACCCTAAAACATTAAGCAAGGGGCTGGCAGCCAGCCCCGACAAACGCAAGAGAGGGACTGGCAGCCCCAACTAAAATCTTACAATAGCAAGTAAGGGGCTGGCAGCCAGCCCCAATAAACGCAAGCTCGGAGCTGGCAGCTAGCCCCGACAAAAGCAAGCACGGGGCTGGCAGCCAGCTCCGACATACGCAAGAGAGGGACTGGCAGCGAGCCCCAACTAAAACCTTAAAATAGCAAGTAAGGGGCTGGCAGCCAGCCCCAAAAAAAGGAAGCTCGGGGCTAACAGCCAGCCCCACGAAAGCAAGCAGGGGGCTGGCAGCCAGCCCCCACAAAAGCAAGCACGGGGCGAGTAGCTAGCCCCGACAAACGCAAGAGAGGGACTGGTAGCCAGCCCCAACTAAAACATTGAAATAGCAAGTAAGGGGCTGAAGCCAGCCCCACATAGGCAAGCAGGGGGCTGGCAGCCAGCCCCAAAAGAGGGAAGCTCGAGGCTGGCAGCCAACCCCACAAAAGCAAGCAGGGGGCCGGAGGCCAGCCCCGACAAATGCCAGCAAAAGGTTGGCAGCCAGCCCCGACAAAAGCAAGCTCAGGGCTGGCAACCAGCCCCACAAAAGCAAGCAGGGGGCTGGCAGCCAGCCTCGACAAAAGCAAGCTCAGGGGTAGCAGCTAGCCCCACAAAAGCAAGCAAGGGACTGGCAGTCAGCCCTGACAAACGCAAGGGAGGGACTGGCAGCCAGCCCCGACAAATGCAAGAGAGGGACTGGCAGGCAGCCCCAACTAAAATCTTAAAATTGCAAGTAAGGGGCTAGCAGCCAGCCCCACAAAAGCAAGCAGGGGGCTGGCAGCCAGCCCCGACAAAAGCAAGCTCAGGGCTAGCAGACAGCTCCACAAAAGCAAGTAGGGGGCTGGCAGCCAGTCCCAACAAACGCAAGAGAGGAACTGGCAGCCAGCCCCAACTAAAATCTTAAAATAGCAAGAAGCTGGCAGCCAACCCCACAAAAGCAAGCAGAAGCTGGCAGCCAACCCTGACAAAAGCAAGCAGGGGGCTCGCAGCCAGCCCCGACAAACGCAAGAGAGGGACAGGCAGCCAGTCCCAACAAACGCAAGAGAGGAACTGGCAGCCAGCCCCAACTAAAATCTTAAAATAGCAAGAGGCTGGCAGCCAGCCCCACAAAAGCAAGCTGAAGCTGGGAGCCAGCCCGACAAAAGCAAGCTCAGGGCTGGCAGCTAGCCCCACACAAGAAAGTTAGGGACTAGCAGCCAGCCTCGACAAAAGCAAGCTCAAGGGTGGCAGCCAGTCCCACAAAAGCAAGCAGGAGGTGGCAGCCAGCCTCGACAAAAGCAAGCTCAGGATTGGCAGCCAGCCCCAAAAAAGCAAGCAGGGGGCTGGCAGCCAGCCTCGACAAAAGCAAGCTCAGGGCTAGCAGCCAGCCTCACAAAAGCAAGTAGGGGGCTGGCAGCCAGTCCCAACAAACGCAAGAGAGGAACTGGCAGCCAGCCCCAACTAAAATCTTAAAATAGTAAGAGGCTGGCACCCAGCCCCACAAAAGCAAGCAGGAGCTGGCAGCCAGCCCCGACAAAAGCAAGCAGGGGGCGGGCAGCCAGCCCCGACAAACGCAAGAGGGGACTGGCAGCCGGCCCCAACTAAAATCTTAAAATAGCAAGAGGCTGGCAGCCAGCCTCACAAAAGCAAGCAGGAGCTGGCAGCCAGCCCGACAAAAGCAAGCTGAACGCTGGCAACCAGGCCCACACAAGAAAGTTGGAGACTAGCAGCCAGCCTCGACAAAAGCAAGCTCAGGGGTGGCAGCCAGCCCCACACGAGCAAGCAGGAGCTGGCAGCCAGCCTAGACAAAAGCAAGCTCAGGGTTGGCAGCCAGCCCCACAAAAGCAAGCAGGGGGCTGGCAGCCAGGCTCGACAAAAGCAAGCTCAGGAGTGGCAGCCAGCCCCACAAAAGCAAGCAAGGGACTGGCAGCCAGCCCTGACAAAGGGAAGAGAGGAACTTGCAGCCAGCCACACAAAAGCAAGTAGGGGGCTGGCAGCGAGTCCTAACAAACGCAAGAGAGGAACTGGCAGCCAGCCCCAGCTAAACTCTTAAAATGGCAAGAGGCTGGCAGCCAGCCCCCAAAAGCAAGCAGAAGCTGGCAGCCAGCCTCCACAAAAGAAAGCTCAGGGGTAGCAGCCAGCCCCACAAAAGAAGGCAAGGGAGTGGCAGCCAGCCCCGACAAATGCAAGAGAGGGACTGGCAGCCAGCCCCTACAAATGCAAGAGCGAGACTGGCAGGCAGCCCCAACTAAAATCTTGAAATAGCAAGTAAGGGGCTGGGAGCTAGCCCCACAAAAGCGAGCAGGAGGCTGGCAGCCAGCCCCGACAAAAGCAAGCTCAAGGCTAGCAGCCAGCCCCACAAAAAAAAGTAGGGGGCTAGCAGCCAGCCCCGACAAACGCAAGAGAGGAACTGGCAGCCAACCCCAACTAAAATCTTAAAATAGCAAGAGGCTGGCAACCAGCCCCACAAAAGCAAGTAGGAGCTCGCAGCCAGCCCCACAAAAGCAAGCTCGGGGCTGGCAGCTAGCCCCACAAAAGCAAGCAGGGTGCTGGCAGCCAGCCTCGACAAAAGCAAGCTGAGGGCTAGCATCCAGCCCCACAAAAGCAAGTAGGGGGCTGGCAGCGAGTCCCAACAAACGCAAGAGAGGAACTGGTAGCGAGCCGTAACTAAAATCTTAAAATAGCAAGAGGCTATTTTAAGCAGGGGGCGGGCAGCCAGCCCCGACAAACGCAAAAGAGGGACTGTCAGCCGGCCCCAACTAAAATCATGAAATAGCAAGAGGCTGGCAGCCAGCCTCACAAAAGCAAGCAGGAGCTGGCAGCCAGCCCGACAAAAGCAAGCTCAGGGCTGGCAACTAGCCCCACACAAGAAAGTTGAAGACTAGCAGCCAGCCTCGACAAAAGCAAGCTCAGGGGTGGCAGCCAGCCCCACACAAGCAAGCAGGAGTTAGCCAGCCTTGACAAAAGCAAGCTCAGAGGTGGCAGCCAGCCCCACAAAAGCAAGCAAGGGACTGGCAGCCAGCCATGACAAACGCAAGAGAGGGACTGGCAGCCAGCCCCAACTAAAATCTTAAAATAGCAAGAGGCTGGCAGCCAGCCCCACAAAAGCAAGCAGGAGCTAGCAGCAATCCCCGACAAAAGCAAGCTCAGGGCTAGCAGCCAGCCGCACAAAAGCAAGTAGGGGGCTGGCAGTCAGTCCCAACAAACGCAAGAGAGGAACTGGCAGCCAACCCCAACTAAACTCTTAAAATAGCAAGAGGCTGGCAGCCAGCCTCACGAAAGCAAGCAGGAGCTGGCAGCCAGCCCGACAAAAGCAAGCACGGGGCGGGCAGCCAGCCCCGACAAACGCAAGAGAGGCACTGGCAGCCGGCCCCAACTAAAATCATGAAATAGCAAGAGGCTGGCAGCCAGCCTCACAAAAGCAAGCAGGAGCTGGCAGCCAGCCCGACAAAAGCAAGCTCAGGGCTGGCAACTAGCCCCACACAAGAAAGTTGAAGACTAGCAGCCAGCCTCGACAAAAGCAAGCTCAGGGGTGGCAGCCAGCCCCACACAAGCAAGCAGGAGTTAGCCAGCCTTGACAAAAGCAAGCTCAGAGGTGGCAGCCAGCCCCACAAAAGCAAGCAAGGGACTGGCAGCCAGCCATGACAAACGCAAGAGAGGGACTGGCAGCCAGCCCCGACAAAAGCAAGCAGGGGGCTGGCAGCCAGTCCGACAAACGCAAGAGAGGGACTAGCAGCCAGCCCCAACTAAAATCTTAAAATAGCAAGAGGCTGGCAGCCAGCCCCACAAAAGCAAGCAGGAGCTGGCAGCCAGCCCCGACAAAAGCAAGCTCAGGGCTCGCAGCAAGCCCAACAAAAGCAAGCAGGGGGCTGGCAGCCAGCCTCGACAAAAGCAAGCTCAGGGCTAGCAGCCAGCCGCACAAAAGCAAGTAGGGGGCTGGCAGTCAGTCCCAACAAACGCAAGAGAGGAACTGGCAGCCAACCCCAACTAAAATCTTAAAATAGCAAGAGGCTGGCAGCCAGCCTGTAGCGATTTGAGTTATTATATATTAGTTCGCATATATTTTAATGTTTTCAAATATATTTGGAGTAGTATTGTGTGGAGTCAAGTGTGAATAGGTACTCTAGTAACTTGGTTCATGTCCTTTGAACCTTCGAAGTTAGAGGAAAGACCTAGAAGAACTTTATGTGGCAAAAGTCAGATGTGCCATTTTTGGGTCAAAATGACATGTGTACATTATTCTAGAAAGAGGTGGCAAGTTTTGGGATGTGTTGGGTGCCAACACATCAACATACACCTTCCTAGAAATTACTTATGTAGCAAGTATATAAACAAGAGCTAGAACATAGAAAGACATTCCAGAATCACTCTTGTACTTGCCAAAATCCAGAAATATATTAACTTTCAAGAAGCCATCTCTCTTTCAAGAAGCTACCACTTGTGTTCAAAGATCCTTGTCTTGAATAGATAAAGTATTCTGTTTTACTAAGTACTTTATCTATCTGTTTCACTACAGTGGTATCGGAGCTAGGCACTTTGGTAGCACAAGAAGATGGCCGATCCTCAAGACCAACAGCAAGCTTTCGAAGGAAGCCCTTCCTCTCCAAGACACCCTCCTCCAGCGCCGATGGGAGAGCCCACTCAAGAAAATCTGCAACAACAAGAAGCACCACAAGGAGGAGCACACCCTCCTCCAGCGTCGATGGGAGAGCCTACTCAAGGAAATCTGCAACAACAAGAAGCACCACAAGGAGGAGCACCGTCAAATCCCGTGGCAGCCGCTATAGCAAAGTTGACCCCACCACAAGGAGTTCCCGCAAATGAGTGGGCAGCCTTCCTAATGACCGTCCACAACCAAGTGGGCTTGGCCACCTATGAAGCAACCGTGCAAGCGTCAAGAGAAGCTATGGCTGCCATGGTTGCCCCTATTGCGAGCAATGCTCAAAATCCAGCCCCGGCTCAAGCGCCTCCACAAGAGCCAACGAGAGCAAGGAAACTCATCAAGCCCGGCAAACCCGACACTTTCAACCCCGGGAAAGGTGCCAACCTGAATTTATGGCTCTACCAAGTGGAGACGTACCTCGCGTTCCTTGAAGTACCCGAGGAGGACTACGTTCCCTTTGCCGTTACCTTACTTAGAGGAGCAGCAACATCATGGTGGCGTAACTATCAAGCGGCTATATATCAAGCTATGGCGCACCCCATGCTCGGCCAAGAGCCCCCACGATCATATGCAAGATGGGCACATTTTCGTGAGGCCCTGAAGAAGCAATTCATGCCCATCAATGCGGAGAAGATTGCCCAAGAAAGCTCCACCATCTCAAGCAAACGACGTCCGTTCAAGAGTATACATCCAGATTTCACGCCCTCACTCTTGAGATCCCCAACATGTCTCTCGAGGAGAAGATTGACCGTTACATCTTTGGCCTCAAACCCAAGGTGGCAAAGGAAGTGGAGTTACGCGACTTGACGGACTTCTCAAAGATCATTGAAGTGGCCCAAAAGGTGGATACCTTGGATTTCAAGCACTCCGTGCCTTCATCTTCACGGGTACCGACGACGCGGGTGTACGCAGCCCCTTCCACATCCGAATCTGGACCCACACCCATGGAAATCGGAGTTATTAAAAGGGACCCCGCGGCTGCCCGGAAGAGTGGAAGACCCTCCAATGACACTTATGATGCAAGAAACCAGCAAGGAGTGAAAGCAAGACTCTCCCCGGCTGAAAAAGAAGCTCTCATGACGGCTGGACTATGCTTCTATTGCAAGGAAAAGGGCCATCGTGCACTTTCATGCCCCAAAAAGTTGTCAAAAAACGGACAGCGCCGGTAGGCCAGGAGCCTACCACCCCAAGACCCACTTCACGAGAAGGCAACACGCCAAGTGAGGTGGAGACCCCCGTTGAAGACGACGTTCCAGCCCCAATGAGTTTGAGAGGTTACCTTGGAGGAGAGAAGGTCCACATCTTGGTGGATAGCGGAGCTCAAGGCAACTTCATTGCTGCAGATTTTGCCACCAAGCACGGTATTACTATGCGAACTCTTGACCACGACGAGGAGATTATGATGCCCGATGGATTCTCCTATACTACCCCTTCCAAGAAGACGTACCCCTTGGCACTCTCTATCAAGTCCTTCAAGGATAGAGTAGTGTTCTCCCCCATGCAATTGGGCAAGTACGACGTCATCCTAGGGACGCCTTGGTTGACCAAGCACAACCCCCAAGTTGATTGGAGGACCGGTACTATCAAGATCAAGAATGACATCACTTCAAGAATCTGTATTTTGCGCGCAATCCAGAATATCCAGACCCAAGACATCCAGAAGCCGGCACACGAGATACTATTGTCCGCCCTCCAACTCAAGAGACTTGTGAGGAAGGGACACGAGCTTCTTTTGGCCTTGATCACGCCAAAAGACATCAAGAAAGACATCGAGAGTCAAGAAGGCAGCCCCGTTCCCAAGGAGATACAAGAAGTCTTTGAGGACTACAAAGAAGTGTTCTCCCCGGAATTGCCCAAGGGCCTACCCCCCAAAAGATTCGTAGACCACAAGATAGAGTTGGAGCCCGGAAGCAAGCCCATCTCTCGGCCTACGTTCAAAATGTCATACACGGAGCTAGACGAAGTCAAGAAGCAAATCAAGGAGCTACTGGAGCATGGCTTCATTCGACCTAGCAAGTCGCCATTTGGAGCCCCGGTGCTATTTGTCAAGAAGAAAGATGGTACCTTGAGGATGTGTGTGGACTATCGCGCCCTCAACAAGATCACCATCAAGAATCGATACCCGCTGCCGCGCATGGATGAGCTCATGGACCGGCTGGTTGGAGCCAAGTACTTCACGAAGATTGACTTACGGAGCGGCTACCACCAGATTCGCATCGCAGAACCGGACATAGAGAAGACGGCATTCAGGACAAGATATGGACATTTTGAGTTCATGGTCCTGCCATTTGGACTCACCAACGCGCCAGCAACTTTCATGACTATGATGAACACCATATTTCAGCCCATGTTGGACAGATTTGTGGTGGTATTCATCGATGACATCCTTATCTACAGCAAGACCCTTGAAGAGCATGCGAGACACTTGAAAGAAGTCCTTGAAGTATTGAAGCAAAACAAGCTGTTTGCGAAGGAGTCAAAATGCGAGTTTGCCAAACAAGAAGTGGAGTTCCTAGGTCTCCACGTGACTGCTGATGGCATCAAGATAGACCCCAAGAAGACCACGGTGGTGGAGGAATGGCCAACCCCCACGACCAAGAAAGAACTCCAGTCATTCTTGGGATTTGCCAATTGGTACAGAAAATTCATCCAAGGCTTCTCGCACATAGCAGCCCCCCTGACAGATCTACTCAAGAAGGACAGGCTATATACATGGACCGAGAAAGAGGAAGAGGCATTTCAAGAGTTAAAGCGAAGATTGACCACATCCCCGGTGCTCACACTCCCAAGTCCAAACCCAGATTGGCCCTTCCACGTCATCACCGATGCATCTTCCTATGCAATAGGAGCAATCCTGCTTCAAGACCAAGGCAAGGGACTGCAGCCCATCGCCTACGAGTCAAGGAAGCTAAATCCAGCCGAGCAAAATTATACAACCACGGAGCGAGAGGCATTGGCGATTGTACATGCCTTGAAGGTTTGGCGCTGCTACGTTGAAGGACGCAAAGTACTGGTCACCACGGACCACGAGGCGTTAAAGCACCTCCAGACGCAGCCGTATCTCTCAAGGAGACAAGCAAGATGGAGCGGATACTTGCAACAATACAACATCACGATTCAGTACCAGCCCGGCAAGACAAACCCGGCTGACCCCCTCTCAAGACTGCAATTAAATGCAGTGATGGTATCCCTGAAGACAGATCTGGAAGCTCGATTTTCAGCCGCCTATGAAAGAGACCCTTACTACAAGAACGGAGAAGCAGCCTTGGACCCATGCAAGAAGCAAGAAGGCAATTATTGGGTGAGGCAAGATACGGGCCAGAGATGTGTTCCTAATGACTTAGACCTCCGGCTCTTGCTTCTACGAGAAGCACACGACAACCCTCTTGGAGGACACTTTGGAATCCTAAGGACCACGGGCGTTCTAGCTAGGACTTATTGTTGGCCAGGCATGTCTAAGCAAGTCAAGGAGTACTGCAGGAGCTGTGACACATGCCAAAGAATCAAGCCATCATCGCAAAAGGCGGGAGGACTCCTCCAACCACTACCAATCCCCGAAAGACAATGGACGGACATCTCAATGGACCTTATCGTGGACTTGCCCGTGACACCTCGAGGCCATAATGCAATACTCACGGTGGTGGACAGACTTACCAAGATGGCTCATTTTATTCCCACGACGACTAAGGCTACAGCACCACAACTTGCAAGACTCATCTTTGACAACATCTTCCGACTCCATGGACTACCATCAAGAATTGTGTCAGATAGAGATCCAAGATTCACAAGCCATTTCTGGAAAAATCTCTTCAAGAACTTGGGTACATCGCTGGATATGTCTACTGCCTACCACCCACAATCAGATGGGCAAACCGAGCGTATGAATCGTACCCTAAAGACCTCTCTAAAGGCCTACGTGTCTACCCTCGAGCAAGACTGGGACATGTACTTGACCCCCCTCGAGTTTGCCTACAACAACACTACGCAGGCCTCTACCCAAGAGTCCCCATTCTTCCTCAACTATGGCTTCCATCCGACCACGCCACTGAGCTTCACGGCTGGCCATGATGAAGTACCTGCAGCCACAGATTTTATGGAGACATTAGAAGCAGCCCTTACAGCAGCGAAGAAAGCTCTACAACACGCGCAAGATGCTCAAGCAAGAGTGGCGAACAGATCCAGAAGAGAAATTACGTACAGAGTGGGTGACAACGTGTTACTATCATCCAAGAACATTTCCCTGAACAACAGGCCTGCCGGCAGCAAGTTCTCTCCCAAGTATTTGGGACCCTTCAAGATTATCCAGCAAGTCAACCCCGTTGCTTTCAAGCTAGAACTTCCCCAGACTATGCACATCGACCCCGTATTCCACGCTTCCCTCTTCAAGCCATATGTGCAACCCGACAACAAGTTCCCAGGACGTGTGACAACCCCACCAGCCCCAACAATAGTGGATGATCATTTGGAGTACGAAGTGGAAGACATAGTGGCTATGAGAAATTTCAGGAGACAGCAGCAATACTTGATCAAGTGGAAAGGATATCCAGATTCGGAGAATAGTTGGGTGGCGGCGCACTACCTTGACAAAGTTCAGAGAAAGTTGAAGCGCTTCCATGCCGCCAACCCCCATCTTGGACCAGCCCCAAGTCTCTCTACTAGAAGCCCGAAGACTTCAGGGAGGCAGCCTGCCACCATCAAGAAGCAGCAGAAGACCCCTTGGAGGCAGCCTGCAAGAACAAGAAAGAGGAAAAATTGACATTAGACACTCTTCTCTTCTCGCAGTTTCTGGACAGAAAACTAAAACTGCTACTGGTAATTGGTCTTTGCATAATAAAATCTGAAAATTTACCTGGCTGTAGTCCATGAGTAGCCGGTAATTTAGAGGCCAAGTTTGCTCAATTTGGAGCATNAGTTTGCTCAATTTGGAGCATTGGTGAGAGAGATATGATGCTCTAAGTAGAAGAGGGTCAGGCTGCTGGCATTGTTAGGGCAGAATATGCCTTCTGACATTGTGCCCTCCCCTGAACTTGGAATGCTCTGAAACTCAAGACTCTGGTAAAACATTTTACAGCGCCCAGTTTGAGACTTAGTTTGGAACATTTGGAGAAGTATAGAAGGACTAAAGATTTTCAGAAGTTTCTGCACAGATTTGGAGGAGTGCCTACTCTCTCAGCTCTCAACGACACTCCAGAAATGAGAATGCTCTCAAATTTGGTGACCCGGTAGGGTTCTCCGACGCGGTCCGTCTGGCACTTGAATTGTTAGATTTGAAGCAGTTCCATGCCCGCTATGATTTATTGAGTTCGTGGCAGATTCTGGGCCAACTTGTACAATTTTCTTTATCATTAAGGAGTAGGCTAGCCAATAAGGTCACATCACCTACGACCTTGCCTAGTCTACCTTACATGTGTAGCACCTGACTTGGCGCCTTTGACTAGTCCTCTTCACATGTGGGGCATCTGACTTGAAACTGTTGACTAGTTTGCTCCACATGTGTAAGACCTGACTTGACGCGCCGAGACGTCGCTTTTTCTATCGGGGGGGTGATGTAGTGATTTGAGTTATTATATATTAGTTTGCATATATTTTAATGTTTTCAAATATATTTGGAGTAGTATTGTGTGGAGTCAAGTGTGAATAGGTACTCTAGTAACTTGGTTCATGTCCTTTGAACCTTCCAAGGCATTTTCGAAGTTAGAGGAAAGACCTAGAAGAACTCCATGTGGCAAAAGTCAAATGTGCCATTTTTAGGTCAAAAGGACATGTGTACATTATTCTAGAAAGAGGTGGCAAGTTTTGGGATGTGTTGGGTGCCAACACATCAACATACACCTTCCTAGAAATTACTTATGTAGCAAGTATATAAACAAGAGCTAGAACATAGAAAGACATTCGAGAATCACTCTTGTACTTGCCAAAATCCAGAAATATATTAACTTTCAAGAAGCCATCTCTCTTTCAAGAAGCTACCACTTGTGTTCAAAGATCCTTGTCTTGAATAGATAAAGTATTCTGTTTTACTAAGTACTTTATCTATCTGTTTCACTACACAGCCTCACAAAAGCAAGCAGGAGCTGGCAGCCAGCCCGACAAAAGCAAGCACGGGGCGGGCAGCCAGCCCCGACAAACGCAAGAGAGGGACTGGCAGCCGGCCCCAACTAAAATCATGAAATAGCAAGAGGCTGGCAGCCAGCCCCACAAAAGCAAGCAGGAGCTGACAGCCAGCCCCGACAAAAGCAAGCTCAGGACTCGCAGCCAGCCCAACAAAAGCATGCAGGGGGCTGGCAGCCAGCCTCGACAAAAGCAAGCTCAGGGTTGGCAGCTAGCCCCACACAAGAAAGTTGGGGACTAGGAGCCAGCCTTGACAAAAGCAAGCTCAAGGGTGGCAGCCAGCCCCACAAAAGCAAGCAGGAGGCTGGCAGCGAGCCTCGACAAAAGCAAGCTATGGGCTACCAGCCAGCCCCACAAAAGCAAGTAGGGGGCTGGCAGCGAGTCCTAACAAACGTAAGAGAGGAACTGGCAGCCAGCCCCAACTAAAATCTTAAAATAGTAAGAGGCTGGCAGCCAGCCCCACAAAAGCAAGCAGGAGCTGGCAGCCAGCCCCGACAAAAGCAAGCAGGGGGCTGGCAGCCAGCCCCGACAAACGCAAGAGAGGGATTGGCAGCCAGCCCCAACTAAAATCTTAAAATAGCAAGAGGCTGGCAGCCAGCCACACGAACGCGAGAGAGGGACTGGCAGGCAGCCCCAACAAACGCAAGAGAGAGACTGGCAGGCAGCCCCAACTAAAATCTTAACTTAGCAAGTAAGGGGCTGGCAGCCAGCCCCGACAAAAGCAAGCAGGGGGCTGGCAGCCAGCCCCAACAAACGCAAGAGAGAGATTGGCAGCCAACCCCAACTAAAATCTTAAAATAGCAAGAGGCTAGCAGCCAGCCCCACAAACGCTAGAGAGGGACTGGCAGGCAGCCTCGACAAACGCAAGAGAGGGACTGGCAGGCAGCCCCAACTAAAATCTTAAAATAGCAAGGGGCTGGCAGCCAGCCCCACAAAAGCAAGCAGGAGCTGGCAACCAGCCTTTTCACAAGCAAGCTCAGGGGTGGCAGCCAGCCCCACAGAAGCAAGCAGGAGCTGGCAGCCAGCCCCGACAAAAGCAAGCTCAGGGGTGGCAGCCAGCCCCATAGAAGCAAGCAAGGGGCTGGCAGCCTGCCCCGACNAAGCAAGCAAGGGGCTGGCAGCCTGCCCCGACAAGCCAAATAGATCCCCCATGCCAAAAAAGACAGCAGAAAAGAGGAGGGGAGAGGCGCATGTGACCTGATGCACTTGTCTGTGGACGGTGGCACGTCGATAGGGGCTAGATGGGTTCAACTTTGTGCTCTTTGTGTAGGCCTGCCACTCACATGAACATTGTTAGCACTAGTGAGCCAAGCCTAATTGAAGATCCATTACCAGAACCAACCACAATGAAACGGAATAAAAAACATCCATAAACAAAACATGAATACATATACAAGTAACAAAAACAAGCGAGCGAGGAAGCGAGGTCATGAAAACGAGGTAAAGAAACTTACAAGAATGATCAGCAAATGTAGAGTGAACAACAAGAGGCTACGGAGCTGTTAAGTAGGCCTCAAGTTTGGCTTGTAAATATTCGCGGCTGCACTCCACCGAAGCAGATGCGTATGTGGAAGAGAGGGAAATTGGAACCAATGTCGTGGTGGCCCAAATATTGGTGCAACTTTCACTTGTCTTTTTATGTTCCCGCCGTTGCTAATAAAACTTGTCTGCATGTACTGTCACGTTTCATCGCTTCGATCGACAACAATTTTAAACTAATAAGTGAAACCGAGCGTGCAGTGCCAGACGTGAATACGTCGGCGCGTCACTGGGCGGCGCGCACGAGTTGAAACTTATTCGTACGCTTAGTACGTGCATATTGGTTCAGTACGCTTAAATAAGCGTATGAGGGTCGGCCTGTATGGCGTACGGCGTAATCCTGGCTGTGTGCGCGTGTGTTGACTCGCAGGAGCGCACGCATGTACACTTTTGATTGGTAGTGAAGGAGAGGGGGGGATCAACCATGGGGTTGTGTGTGCGCGTGCCCCCCCTGTAGGCGCGTGAGCTGTTGTGAGTGTTAATGTGCCTGTCCTTCCTCTCACGTTTTAGGGCTTCCCTAGCAAGCGTGCATACAAGCCAACTACTGGCGACCCTCATCTGCTAGTACCTGGAGTTGGCCGACCTCAGCCACACGCTCAAAGTGTACCTCTCCAAGGCCAACCTGGTGTGCCCCCTCCCCCCCGCCTCTTCCTCCCGCCTTGCTCCCCTCTCTCGCTCCCCCTCCCTTGCCTCGTCCCCTTTCCTCCTCTCGTGTCCGCCCAAGGTTGTTGCACTAGCAGTAACATGCGGAACTACTCTGGCGTGTGTCCTTCTCTCCCTTGTTTACTTGCCCTTTTTCCTTCCCCCGGCCCTTGAGTGCGTGCTCGATGTGTGTGTGTTTGAGGAGTTTCTCCTCTTCTTGCTTTCCCCCGTTTGGTGTGGTGTGAGGAGGCTGGGGTCGACGGTGACGACTGTCACGCTTCCCCTGGTGTCTCGAGTGTGCAAAGCAACAGCAGCGGCAGTAGGAGCCATTGCGGCTCTCTTCCGATGTGATGTGGAAGGGGGGCAATGGCAGCATCTTGGCCATCCTGTCTTGGTGTGCAAAGGCGCCGATATGTGCAGGCGGCGGCAGCGGCTGTTGTCATTTACTTTTGCGTGCATGAGAGTGCAAGAACTGTTGCGGAGGAGAACAACAATGCTGCCCACGCTCTTGTCTTCTAACTCAGGTGTGTGGGGGGGGGGGCATTGTCCATCATGGAGGGGGGGTTGCACTGGAGGAGCACCTGTTGCCTAAATTGCTTGCCGATGTAACCTCAAAAACCCCCCCTCCCAGGGGTGCGTGCATGCGTCCATGTCTACCAGATGGCATGCACGGGTCCTCCCTCCCTCTCTCTCACTCGTCTCACTCCCTCCCTCTCTGTTGCTCTCTTGCTCTCTTTCTCCCTCTCTCCCTCCCTCTTTCTCTCCCCCTCCCTCCCTTTCCCCTCTCTCTCTCTCTCTCTCTCTCTCTCTCTCTCTCTCTCTCTCTCTCTCT
>WELA01013072.1:53208-85118 GCA_009602735.1 Mesotaenium endlicherianum | reverse complement strand
CTCTCTCTCTCTCTCTCTCTCTCTCTCTCTCTCTCTCTCTCTCTCTCTCTCTCTCTCTCTCTCTCTTTCTCTCTCTATCTCTCTCTCTGTCTCTCTCATGTGTGCGCACTGTCAGCTGCTGCCATATGTCAAAGGGTCTCTGGGGCTGCAATAGCAACATGCTTGTCACACACTCTCTCCTTGTCCTTACTTCTCTCCCGCTCTCCCCTCTTTCCCACTCTTACTCTTCCTCTCTTCTCTCGACATCTGTTTCCTCTTTCTCTCTCCCTCTTTGTATGTGCTCTCGGGCTTTGTAGCTCTTGTGTACCTTTTAATTGATGATGTGAACTTGATGCGGACCGCATGTGTTTGTTTATGTAGGCAAAAAGAGGCTTATGAGAGGTCTCAAGGCATTCTTACAAGTTGGTAATTCACTTGTTGCGGGGCTATTAGCTCATGGACTTCAGCATTTTGATTGAACCCGGTTTGTCACGCTTGTAAGATAGAGTTATGAAAGATTGGCGCAATGTATTTTTACTTTAGGTGGCAATGAAGGTGCAATGTTGAGGTTATAGGGCATTAATTTATTTCAAGATTAGATCAATGTTTGTATCAATTTAATCAATAAGAGTTAGCGTACTAGGCATATTATGGAAACTAGTCCATTTTATTGAGCACCAATCTAAGCGAACTACCGTATTTGTGAAACAAGGCGTAGAAGCGTACGGCATAACCCTCTATCAATGTGCTTACTCCTGACATGCTCTACGGGGTTCTTACCCGATGCAATGCAGCTCTGACTATCACTTAAGATCACCGTAGGTCTCTTCTGCACATAGCCAAGGTCCTCTAATAATCATCTCAACCACAGAGCCTCTGTGACCGCCTGTGAAGCACCCATACACTCAGCCTCCATGAAGGACAATGCCACCACATTCTGCCTCTTGCTCTTCCAAGTCACCACGCCCTTAGCAAGAGAGAAGACATACCCTGTCGTAGACCTCCGTGTGTCTATATGACCTTCCCAATCAGAGTCATTGCAGCCCTTCAATCTCACACTCTCTGCACCTCCTAAGTGCAGCCACATATCAGGGGTAACCTTCAGATATCTCAAGACTCTGTTCATTGCCTCCCAGTGAGCAGGACCTAGATTCTCCATGAACATTCGCCACTCCCACAACAATAGCATTGTCAGGCCTTGTGCAGACCATCAAGTACATTATGCTGCTAGCTACCTTGCTCATGGGCACCTAAGACATCATCTTCCACTCTCTCTCACCCTTGGCACACATGCTTCCACTCAACCTATGCTTAGGATCAAGAGGCACACTCACAGGCTAGCACGTCTGCATATCAAACATTTCCAGGAATGTTTGCGGGGATGCTGGTTGCCCAAGTATGATGACCCTCCTAGCCTTGTCCCTCTTCACCTGTATGCCAAGCACAAACTCCACCTCTCCAAGGTCCTGCATATCATATGTGCTGCTCAGCACATTTTTCACCTCTCGGATCTTCTCCATCTTCTGGCCAACTAGCAGCGGATCATTCACATACAGTATTAGCATCACTCTGTCTTCTCCAAAACCCGTCACATAGAGGTTGCTGTTCGCATTTGACCTCATGAATCCTTGCTCTAACAAGAAAGAGTCAATCTTCTGGTTCCAAATTTTAGGACTCGTACTGACATATGCTGTTTATACACCCTCAGCCCACAGACCCATGTGCATGTCTGGAGCAAACAGCATAGCCCTTGCTGACTCAATCAACGTCCTGTTCTTCCTCTCTGCCACCCCATGTTGCTAAGGAGAGTAGCCTATCGTGTGTTGGTTCCAGATCCCTTCCTCCTTCAGGTACTTTGAGTAGGACCCATTCACATACTCTCCTCCATTGTTTGTCTTTAGAGTCTTGATCTTCCTGCCAATGTGGTTCTCCACCCCTGCCTTGTACTCCAAGAACTTCTCAAATGCGTGGTCCTTGTGCTTCAAGAAGTACACCTCTGTCTTGCAGGAATAGTCATCAATAAAGGTGATGTACATTTTATTCCCTGTCTTCTTGGCTATTGTGCTAGCGGGCCCTCACACGTCCAAATGGACCAACTCCTAGGGCTTTGTGGCCCTCTTCACTTTTCCTCCTTTTGGAAATGCTGCTATCGATTGCTTTCCCATCTGGCACCCTCTGCAGAACTCCAAATTCTGCTCACTGAAGTCTGGTAGTCCTCCCTGCTTGTCCTCTGACACTTTTCTCAACTTCTGCTCACTAATAAGTCCCGATCTCTGATGCCACAGGTCGATGTCTCCAACCCTTCTCTTCAACTTGGGCTGGGCCAATCGTTTTGAGTCAATTGCTTTGGCCTCCACAGCTGGCAATCCACACACCACCTCAACTTCACACTTCAGCTAAAGAAGACTTCCCTTGGCCACTCCCTTATGTGCTTTCAAGAAAATTTCTTCCTTTTCAGTAAGAACCGAGCAGGCAAAACCTTCAAACACCACCTTGTTTCCCAATGTAGTGGTCTTGGGTACAGAGAAAAAATTCTTCACTAAACCAGGAATGTGCAAAATTTCCTCCACTGTGAACTTTCATTGCTTCCTTCCAATCTTTGAATGCACAACTACCTATCCTGTGCCACCCTTGCAGCAAGTTTCCATCTCCCACTTTGATTGGAACAGGTTCACACAGCTTGAAGTCATACACAAGATCTCTTTGAGACGTGCAGTGTGTGGATGTTCCTGAGTCTACATGCCACCTGTTCTTATCCTCTTCTCTAGCCCATGTGTATGGTTCCTCAACAGTGACAGCATGTGCATTCTCCTCATGGGCACGGGAGGAGATACCTTCACTCTTCACAAGTTCATCTCCTCCATTTGTAGAGCCAAATTTGCTATTGTTGCCTTCTTCACTTTCACCATCTTCATCTCCTTCTCACCGTTCAGCAATCTGGTCTCCACCACTCTCAATGTCATGGCATTCACATCCATGTTCAACAGCACCTCCTTTGTCATTTTGAACTCAGGTCTCAGTCCCATCAACACTTGGATCACTTGGTTTGTCTCTGCTACCTCAGGTTCATTAGCTTGCATTTTTTTGACTTGGCTTTAGCATGTGGGAGAAGTACCCCTGTATGCCTTCTCCATCTTCCATTGCAAAATGATTGAAGTGCCTCTTGTAGATCTGCTTGCTGGCTGTGCTGACTAACTGATGAAATGTCTTCAATACATCTCACACTTCTCTATTGGTTGTCAGTCTTCACACTCTCAACACAGCCTCCGTCCCCAACCTTTTGATTAGAAGGGAGAAAGCATGTGCCTCTTCTCTCTTCCACTTTGCATGCTCCTTCCCTTTGGTCATCACATTTGCTGGTGATGCTCCTGCTGCCAACTCTTCAGGCAGCGTATCTACCTCAAGCACAACGTCCTTCAACTCGTACTGTGCTAATGGCGCCATGCATTTCATTCACCACACAAAGTACTCTATACTTTTTGCAATAAAGTGCGGCATCCTCGAATCGCATGCTCCAATACCATGTTGTAAATCCTCTCCATCCATCTCTTCTTCTTACCGCACTTTCTCTCATCTCAGATAGCTTCTTCTCTCCTCAAGTCATACAGACTTAGCTCCTCACACAGACAGCTTCCTTTAGTCACATAGAGAAGGCCACACAGACCTATAGCAGATCAAGCACTTAGCATAGATCTTGCACACACGCTTTCTTCAGAGACTCTTTTTCTCTTACACTTGAGAGTTCACCACACAATGTCTCCTACATCGCCTATATTCACTTGGCGACTACTCACCTGACACTATCACATCGACAGTTTGGATGACACTCTATCCTTAACAAGCCTAGACATGTTACCGCGTCAACAGAACCTTGTGGTTATCATATCAACAATTCACCCACTTTGACTATTCACAGGTTTACTCATTGCATCAACTCACACACATGCAAGCACACCAAACCGACATGAAGCAAATAGAGTCAGGATTGCCTATTTAGAACGTTGAAATAAACTATTATGTACATGGTAAAGAGCTGCTTGCTATCATTCATGTTGTCAAACAGTGGAGAGCATACTTACATGGAGCAAATTTTAAGTTGATTACAAATTATCTAGCTCTTACTTACTTTCAGAAGAAGTCCAAGCTGTCGAGGTTGGAGAACCGCTGGAGCCAGATGCTAAAGGAGTTCCAAGTCCAGATTGACTAGAAACCAGGGAAGTTAAATCCTGCTGATGCACTCTCAAGAAGCCCTGACTTGCAAGAGAGGATCTTTAGTCAGCAAGATGTAGATAAAGTCCTTTATGCACTCACTTCAATGGAGGTGAAAAAGTCCTTCCTTGGAGAAGTTAGGGAAGCTTACGTTTCTGACCCAATATTTACACCTTACCTCACTGATGGTGTGTGTCCTGCTACTACATTTGGGTATAGGGAGGGATCTAGGCAATTGATACCACTTTAGGCAGGCTGAACCTGGTCATTCCAAATAACTTGGAAATAAGGTCACTCTTACTGAGTAACGCACATGACAATATACTGGGTGGGCATTTTGGGGCAGGCCAAGACTGTTGGCAAACTCGCAAAACATTATCACTGGGACAGATTACCTCGGGAGGTCTTGAAATATGTTTAGTCTTGAGATCAGTGTCAAAAGTATAAGTCTAGACACACCCTACCCGGGGGGCTATTACAACGACTACCCATCCCACCTGGACGCTAGGAAACAATATCCATGGACTGGGTGGTCACACTACCAAGACCTGCCAATGGGCATGATTTCATCTTGGTAGTAGTGGATAAACTCACAAAATTGGTCATGTACATCACCGCCACAGTCAAAGTTACTGCACCGAAAACTGCGAGGCAGTTCTACAACCATGTAGTATGCCAACATGGGATGCCCTCCAATTTCATCATAGACAAAGACTCAAAATTTACCTCTAAGTTTTGGAGAGCTTTAATGGGGTCAATCGGAGTCAAACAGCTGCTCAACACAGCATGACCACACTCAAATTGATGGGCAGACTGAAAGAACTAACCGAGTTTTGCAAGAGGTGCTGATATGAATCGACTCACCAATAGGCGTTTATCAATAAAGGTCTTTATATCAGCCACTAATTGCAGCTGTGGAGGATATGGAGATGGACGTGAAGATTGCATTCCTGAATGGGGACTTTGAAGAGAAGGTGTACATGGAGCAGCGTGAAGGATTTGTAGATGCCAGGTTCCCCAAGATGATTTGCAAGCTGAAGAAGTTTTTATATGTTTTGAAGCAGAGTCCCAGGATGTGGAACCAAAAAGTTGATTCTTTTATGTTGAAGCAAGGATTTGTGAGGTCAAATGCAGACAGCAGCCTCTATGTGAAGGGTGTTAAAGAAGAAAGAGTGATGCTGGTACTGTACGTGGATGATTTGATGTTGGTTGGGAAGAAGATGGAGAAAATTGACGAAACAAAGGATGTGCTGAGTAGCACATATGATATGAAGGATCTTGGAGAGGTGGAGTTTGTGCTTGGCATACAGGTGAAGAGGAACAGGGCCAAGAGGATGATCATGCTTGGACAACCAGCTTACTTGCAGACAATCCTGGAAAGGTTTGACATGCAGATTTGCAAGCTTGTCACTGTGCCTCTTAACCCTAAGCACAGGCTTAGTGCAAGTATGTGTGTCAATGGTGAGAGTGAATGAGATGATGTCTCAGGTGCCTATGAGAAAGGTAACTGGCAGCAAGATGTACTTGATATTTTGCACGAGGCCTGATATTGCCAATGGTGTGGGAATAGTGAGTCAGTTCAGAGAGAATCCGAGTCCTGCTCACTGGGAAGCGATGAAGTGGATCTTGAGATATCTTAGGGAGGGTTGGAGTGATTTTGATTGGGATGGTGATCTGAACTCAAGGAGGTCTACTACAGGGTATGCTTTCTTTCTTGCCAAGGGAGTTGTGACCTGGAAGAGTAAGAAGCAGAAGGTGGTGGCGTTTTCCTCCATGGAGGCTAAGTACATGGCTGCTTTAAAGGGGGTCAGAAGGCTCTATGGTCGAGATGATTATAGGAGGACCTTGGCTACAAGCAGAAGAGGCCCACGGTGATTTTGAGTGATAGTCAGAGCTGTATTGCACCGGGAAAGAACCCAGTAGAGCATGCCAGGAGCAAGCACATTCAAATTCAGTATCACTAGTGTAGGAGAGTGTGTGCAGTGTACAATTTGTGTCTGTGAGGACTGATAAGATGGTTGCTGATTCCTTGACAAAGGCCATTCCAAGAGCTAAGCACCAGCGGTGTGCAGAGATGTTTGGTTTGAGAGATTGTGTAGTTAAATAGAGTAGGAGTTGAGAGGGAGTGTTGTAAATAGGCACTCCTAAATCTATTTGCTTGTGTCAGTTTGGTGCGCTCCCATGTGTGTGTGTGTCGATGCATGAAGTCGACTTGTATTATAGTCAAAGTGGGTGGACTGTCGATGTGTCGACATTGTGTTGATTGTGTAGAAGTGTAGGGTACTAGGACATTGGCTTTGAAGTGTCGATGAGTGTGAGGTAGGTGAGCAGCCGCCAAGTGAATATAAGCGCTATTAAAGAAGGTGTATGGTGAACTCTTGAGTGTAAAAAAGAAGAAGAGACTCCGAGGAAAGTGTGTGTGCAAGATCTATGCTAAGTGCTTGATCTGCTACAAGTGTGTGTGGCCTTGTCTGTGTGACTAAAGGAAGCTGTCTGTGTGACCAGCTGAAAGAAAGTGCGGTAAGAAGAAGACATGGATAAAGAGGATTTACAACGTTGGTATGGTCAAGAAAAAGCTTGGTCCGATTTGGGTGGGTCCCTAATCAGTGGTGCGCCGTGTGGGTCAAAATGCTTACAAACTGAATATGTCAGCGAAATACAAGATCACCCAGTGTTTATTGTCTCTTTGCTGGAACCATATATCAAAGGTGACACACTGGTCACAGGTTGGTTACGTGTTCAACCGGGACCGGTCCTCGCTGTTCGGGATGGGGAACGTGAGGAATATGAGGTGGATGTGATTTAAGAAGCTTGCTCTGTCCGTCAATCATTTAAATTTGTTATGAAATATCTGGCCCAATGGAAGGGTTACGATGCCTGTGGGGACACCTGGGAATTTAAGGACCATTTGACCAATGCCAAAAGGGCATTAACACAATTTTACCTTCAGAAGGCTAGGACACCTCCTTAACTGTCATTTCAGTTGACATGGGAAGGTGACAGGAGGACCTGTCTTTATTCAAGTTGGAGGGAAAAGGTGACCAAACTTGACATAAAGGGACAGTCAGTGACAAAAAGTGACAGTAGTTGACAGTGAGTAACAGTTGTGAAAGGCAGCCCAGTAACAGTTGAAACAGGTTACCCACCTCAAAACATTAAGTTGGAGGGAGAGGGATAAACATCTCGGAAAGTAGCCAATTGTCGATTGCCGTTGCATCTCCATCCTCCACTCTCAACTACGCTGACCCTCACGTCTCTCTCAAGCACACTCACACTTTCAATTTTGCTTACACCAAATATTGCATGCTCTCACATCCACTACTACGTTCTTACCTGTCAAGGTAATCGATCCTATGCATGATATCATGACACACTGACTCCATTGTGGTAAGAATGAGCAGGATGGCTCAATTGTCAGAACTCAAGAGGAAATGAAGGGCGGACGAGACACAGGCGGAGTACAAAGAGTTCCATGGCAGCGTCAAATCATCCTCCATCTTTTCTTGAGAATCAAAGCAACTTCGACTACAGCGGCAGCCTCGGAAGAGGAAGGAGGAGGAAGAACACGCCACGCTGAGACAGGAGGAGCAAGACAGATAAGCTGCAGAGAAAGCCAATAACGCGGAGGAACAAAGGTTGGCTGAGGAGAGGCGGAAGCACCAGGCTCAGAAGGAATTCAGGAGAATCAAAACCTACCGCTGCACGATGATGGGCAAGGGCTTTGACCTTTTTCAAAATGTCATCAAGTACACCAAGAGAAGCTAAAGTGAGTCACGGAGGGACCTACTGCAGCACGAAGGGGAGACGTCCTCAAGTTTTGATAAGTACATAGAGGTCAGCACAGGGCTTCTGCTGTACCATGACTATGCCAGGACGGTGGGATATAAGGAGGCAATTTTGGCGAATGGGCAGAGGCTCAAATGTGGTGCACCTACGGAAGCTATTTACGTGGAAGTAGCGGGGCACTGGAGTAAGGAAGTTATGGAGCAGGCAGAGCTAGGTCACCACGACGTGATATTAGAACGGAGATAGCCAATTTTCAAGTGCACTGGAGCATGGGACAAGTGAAAGTCCAAGGGCGTGATGGTCAGATAAAGACAGCAAAACAAGTGGAGGTAGATAGGACCACAAGTAACTGTCTTCTGTCGAGCTTACAAATTAAGAAGCTATGCAGGGCAAATCAAGTGAAGGAGATGTACCTTGTTTCGGTGGCCCTGGCCCAATCATCAGATAAAGCAAGCGTGAATCCTAACAGCCTGGAAGAGCGCACATCGCTAGAGGAGCAAGTAGTGGTGTCTGATACCCTTGCTCAGAAGGAGCAGAGCCCAACTGCTCAAGAGAAGAAGAAGCCTGCAAAGATGCCTGCCCAAATTAAGACGCTGTTGGAGGAGTTTAAGTGCGTCTTTCGTGAGGAGCTACCTGCAAGATTACCTCCACAGAGAGCTGTGGAGTACAAGATTGAGTTGGATTTAGAGAGCAAGCCACCAGTAAGACCCGCCTATTGACAATCGTTTTTGGAGTTGGATGAGTTGAAGAAGCAGCTGACAGAGTTGTTGGAGAAGGGATTCATCCAACCCAGCGAGTCTCCATTTGCAAAGCCAGTCTTATTTGTGAAGAAGAAGGATAGGACTATGAGGATGTGTGTCGACTACCGAGCACTCAACAAGATCACTATCATGAACAGGTACCCACTTCCACGAGTGGACGAGTTGAATAACAGGCTTATCAGAGCGAAGTATTTCTCGAAGATCGACTTGAAGAGTGGCTATCACCAGGAACGGATAGCGAAAGGAGATGTTCAAAAGACTGCTTTTAGGACTTTCTATGGCTTATTTGAGTGCGCTGTCATGCCTTTTGGGTTGACTAATGCACCTGCTACGTTCATGGCACTCATGAAATAGTATCTTCAGACCCTACTTGGACCAGTTTGTGCTGGTATTTTTGGACGACATCTATTTGAAGACCTTGGAGGAGCATGTGGAGCATGTGAGGAAAGTGTTGGAGGTCTTGAGAGATCAGATTTGTATGGGAAGATGAGCAAGTGCGACTTCTGCCTCAAGGAAGTCGAGTTTTTGGAACACATAGTGGGAGCTGTAGGAGTCAAGATGGAGCAGAAGAAGGTGCAAGAAGTCAGAGATTGGCCGGTACTCGCTCATATTCATCAACTCACGAGTTTCCTCGGCATGGCGAGTTATATCGACGTTTCATTGTAGGATTTGCCAAGGTGTGTGCACCGCTCACGGGCATGTAAAGAAAGTAGAAGAAATGGCTATGGAGTGACAAGGAGCGGCAAGCTTTTGAGAAGTTTGAGGAGCTGTTGACACAGGCACCTGCATTGGCACATGCAAGTCCAGAGTCTCCTTACATGATTATCATGGACGCATCAAACTTCACAGTGACGGCCATTCTTCTCTAACACCAGGGCAAAGGAATGCAACCTGTGGCATACGAGAGCAAGAACTTGAGTCCTGCTGAGCGAATTTATGCAGCACACGAGCGGGAAATGTTGGCTATTATATAGGCTTTGAGGACTTGGCAATGTTATGTAGACGGTCGGAAGGTGTTCATCAAGACCGACCACAAGAGCTTGGAGAAGTTTATGACGCAGCCAATGTTCACACCAAGACAAGCAAGGTGGATGAAGTTTTTGCAACAGGTTGACCACAAGATTGAGTACTTACCCGGGAAGATCAACCCTGCAAACGCTTAATCGAGCATGTGTGACCTTGCAGTTGTCTCAGTCATCAAAGACAGTATGGACTTCAAGGAGAAGCTTCACAGAGTTTATGACGAGGATTCAAAGTTTGCAGATGGTGGAGCGGCTGAGTCCAACTCGAGTATCCAAAAGAAGGACGGCATATGGTATGATGGTGACTCCAAGAGAGTGGTGGTACCTAACGTCAAGAAGCTACGAAACTTACTACTTGCGGAGCATCATCACTTCTCATATGCTGAACATTTTGGAAGCGAGAGGACGGCAAGCGTGTTGAAGCGGGAGTACTATTGGAGGAATATTGTAGTGAAACAGATAGATGAAGTACTTAGTGAAATATAATACCTTATCTATTCAAGACAAGGATCTTTGAACACAAGTGGTAGCTTCTTGAAAGAGAGATGGCTTCTTGAAAGTTAATATGTTTTTGGATTTTGGCAAGTACAAGAGTGATTTTTGAATGTCTAGCTCTTGTTTATATACTTGCTAGTAATTTCTAGGAAAGTGTATGTTGATGTGTTTGCACCCAACACATCCCAAAACTTGCCACCTCTTTCTAGAATAATGTACACATGTCCTTTTGACCTAAAAATGGCACATTTGACTTTTGCCACATGGAGTTCTTCTAGGTCTTTCCTCTACCTTTGAAAATGCCTTGGAAGGTACAAAGGACATGAACCAAGTTACTAGAGTACCTATTCACACTTGACTCCACACAATACTACTGCAAATATATTTGAAAACATTAAAATATATGCAAACTAATATATGATAACTCAAGTCACTACATCACCCCCCCGGTAGAAAAAGCGACGTCTCGGCGCGTCAAGTCAGGTCTTACACATGTGGAGCAAACTAGTCAACAGTTTCAAGTCAGATGCCACACATGTGAAGAGGACAAGTCAAAGGCGCCAAGTCAGGTGCTACACATGTAAGGTAGACTGGGCAAGGTCGTAGGTGGTGTGACCTTATTGGCTAGCCTACTCCTTAATGATAAAGAAAATTGTACAAGTTGGCCCAGAATCTGCCACGAGCTCAAAAATTCATAGCGTCCACAGAACTGCTCCAAATTTAAAAATTCGAGAGCCAAACAGACCGCGTCTGAGAATTCTACAAGGTCAGCAAATTTGAGAGCATTCAAATATCTGGAGTGTCGTTGAGAGCTGAGAGAGTAGGCACTCCTCCAAGTGCAGAAACTTCTGAAAATCATAAGTCCTTCTATAATTCTTCAAATTTTGCAAACTAAGTCTCAAACTGGGCATTGTAAGATGTTCTACCAGAATCTTGAGTTTCAGAGCATTCAAAGTTCAGGGGAGGGCACAATGTCAGAAGGCATATTCTGCCCTAATAATGCCAGCAGCCTGACCCCCTTCTACTTAGAGCATTATATCTCTCTCACCAGTGCTCGAAATTGAGCAAACTTGGACTCTAAATGATCGGCTACTCATGGCCTACAGCGAGGTAAATCTTCAGAATTTATTATGCAGTGACCTATCACCAGTAGCAGTTTTAGTTTTCTGTCCAGAAACTGCGAGAAGAGAAGAGTGTCTAATGTCAATTTTCCCTTGGGTGACAGTAGGCAGCCTTAGCCGCTTAACTAAGTTCGTATGGATAAAAGTATGTGACGCCTCTCCGTCAACAAATGCCCTTACCTTCCTACCTGCAATCATGCAATGCAATAGAATAGAGGGGACTGTCTTTTCTTGACTTTCGCATTGTTCTTCTGACTTACCGAAGAAATGTTGGACATCAGGTGGAACAAGATCAGCCATAGTGTGCACTCTTTGGATGTCTATATTGCTGATGGTCTCCCTTTATCTGGTTGTCAGGCATGCATAGCGAATCCAATTCAGCAGGACCCATAATACCTGCTACGAGGGCACCTAGTGACGACTTACTATCTCGAGCATTGTCACAGTCAGTAGACTAAATTGTGGACTATTTTTTAACACTAGGTCTCCCAAGGAAAAGACCATATATGGTCCAATAATGCACCCCCTAAGTCACACTATATTGAAGTAATGACTGAAGCTATGACTATGTGTGATAGACCACTAAAGAGCTTACATCACAAGGTATTGCACTGGCCATGTGGCCCGCAATTTTTGGAAATATAAGGTGTACTTTCCGTACAAAGTGTGTACGATAACAAGAAACGAGCAAATAGGGCCAACTTTGACTTCACACACTATGAGTTTGGATTTGAACCAGTAATTGTTGATTTAATCTGAAGTAGGCATGTGTCTTACCTACCATATGAAACAGATTTCACTTCATTCTAATCAATAGGTTTGTGCAGGCACACTCTGTACTTAGTGGACCATATGGGGTCCGGGTATTTTTCGTACTTTTTAGTGCCTCATGCAACAAAGCATCACAGTTAATAATTCATACTTTATTCTTTACACATGCAAATAGTAATCTGTAAAGTGGAGCTTGTAAGTAAGGTCTTATTTTACTCACAAAAAAAAAATCATATACAAAATAATGAATTAAAATGATTAAAAGTGAATTATTAATTGCAAAATGTTGCAGAATTGACAGCTTTGCACACATGAAGCTGAACTGTTTATGGAGCACAATCTCTTTCATATATGTTTTTGTTGCAGGTCCTCTGCTCTACAGTCCTACTTGTTAGTGCTACTCAGCCTGTAGGGGCCACTATCTACATGTGCTATGTGCCTGTTGGTATGGTACTCCTCAAAGCAAGGCGCGGGGCAAAGCGCTACTCCACACGTCGCGCACCAATAGCTAGGCCTCACCTTACTCTTCTCATGGCCTAGGTCATACAGCTTGATCCTGCACACTACACTCCCTGGTGTAGAGCCTCCTGGAACGTGCTCAAAGAAGTGTCTCCCTAGCAACCTGTCCATTCCAGCCCGCCCCGCACTCCAGCGAAAGCGCCTTCCCTCATGTGGATCATGAAAGTCTGTCATCTCCGCGTCAACATCTAACATGAAGGGATACCTATCACTCTCAGGATGGGCCAGGTTGTACAGGATGTAGGCATTGGCCAGGGCAGCATCAAACAGACCCCAATATAGTTTATGCCACCACTTGAAGCTGACAGCAGCACTCTCGACAGAATAGTTATCTCTCAGACAGAGTTTGTCGAATTGATCGACAGCATCTTTGTGTTTGTTGTAGTGCACCACAATGTCTGGAGCACTTATGGTCTTCAAACTCCCATCACTCTGCCTCCTCTCAACTTCATTCACCTCAAGACCAGCAGCTGTGGACAGAAAGTGCACTAGCATCTTGTCTTGCCAGACCATAGCAATCTGCCCCGGGTAATCACACACAAGAGCCATATAGTCTCCCTGAGTTGGTTTTTTCTGACCTCTTGGGATGGGCAATACCAAGGCACTTCCTTTACCATCTGGGGTCTTAGGCATGTCTTTTCTATTTGGCATAACTGTGCCAGTTGCTACATGACCTCTCTCAGCTAGGACTTTCAAGAGTGTCGGCGATGTGAAGCCTCTGTCCAGGACAAAAGAGTAAGTCGGTTTGTCTGGCAGACCCTCAATCAAATCTAAAACAGTAACAACCTGTGACCTGCCAGGCTCTTTATCAAACACTGTGAAGTCATAGCAATAGTAACTTGTACTATCACAGGCCACAAACAACTGTATACCGAACTTATGTGGCTTCTTTGGCATGTACACTCTCACAGGGCAACTTCCATTTCTAAGGGGGATCAACCTCTCGTCTATTGTTATGTCATGCCAAGGATTATAGTGGGCTTTGAACTTGTGCCTCAACCTATCTATGATAGGCAGACACTGCCACAGCTTGTAGGTCCCAGAGGTCTTAGGAAAGCACTCCCTATTCAAGTTTGACTTGAGGTGAAAATATCTTTTTATGTCCTGCCACCTGTTCCTGGACATGAAGGTTCCAAAGGAAGGAAACCTGATAGGTCCACTTGTACCAGACCTCCAATAATAAGGTATTCTAGGCAGAGGGTTCAGGGCCATGGCAAGGTAAAGACCATGCCAAACAACCATCTCAGTGAGAGTTACCGGCTTCCAATCTTTGGCCTTGTTCAAGTTTGCATATGCATTTGTCTCATTGACAAGCAGTTCAAACCAATCTATGCCTATGAACAGGCACAGCACAGCAAAGGGAGTGTACTTCAGAAATGTCTTAAAATTGACACCTCTCAGTCCAGAGGTTGAAGAGCCACCTGGCTGCTGCCTCCATGGATACTTCTCTCCATGCACTGGAGGTCTCCAGTTGTATTCCTCCTCAGCTGTACCTTCCCGAAGGTGCTCCTCCTCCAGGGGATCTCCTTCTTCTTCCAGCTCACCATCTGAGGAGTGCAGCTCCTCTTCACTGACAGCTGCAACCTTCTTATACATGCTGCTATTCCTCTTCTTTTGACTTAGTTTGGCCTTCCTCCTCCTCTCCCTTTTCTCATTTCTATCTATAGGAACAGTAAGCAGCACCTGCTTACCCTTTCCGGTGTCAGGCCTGCCCTTCTTCCTCATAGTATCCTCGTCCTCCTCCTCCTCCTCCTCCTCCTCCTCCTCCTCCTCCTCATCAGCATCATTAGACCTTGGCTGGGAGTCATCGTTCGGGTCTTGGGAGGAAGAAATTAGACCTAGACTGCTAGCCTCTCTAGAATTTGCAAGTAAAGAGGCCCCTGAGGAAACCGAGCCGAAACGAACTACATGCGGCTTGGAATAAAACCAGGACTCTTCAGGCACAGTAGATAGGTACTGCTTGACCTGCCATACCTCCCGTTGCTTCTTTTCTTTGTCATACAACACTTCTATGAGCCATGAGTTCTCCTTTTTAGTCCTCACAACCTCATTTCTCACAATTTCGACTAAGAAAAACTCTATGTAATACTGTCCAAATGTTCTTTTTGCCCATGCATCTCCCCAGAAGGTGGCTGGGATGAGTAATTTATCACCCACAACAAATTCTGGCGCATTTGAAGAAGAAGCCATAGCTCTAAGAGCTTTTTAGTGACCTCGGGTATGACAGACTTTTCACTTGAAATTTCGTTGTGAACCTGAACTTTGAACCTCACTCTTTTGACTCTAACTTTGTCGTTAATGATCGGAAGACCATTGTGCATTTTTCGCCTAAGGTTCAAGTCTGTACGGTTCGTGTGAGCCATAGATTGTAGCATTTGGTCAACTGTAGCACCCTGGAGGTCAGCGCTGAAAAATGGGGGTTAGCTAGACCATATATGGTCCGAGGAACATATATGGTCCGATGGGATACCTAGTGTTAAAGGATGGTCTTTTCTCTTGACCTTTGGAAGGTGCTTGGTTGGACACTGCTCTTTGAAGTGGCCCAATTGCTGGCAATGGAAGCAAATCGACTTTGCTGAGGGTGGTCTTGGCTTAGTCCTACAACCACCTCTTCCATAGCCACCTCGAGAGTAACCACCTCTTCCTCTAGACTGTATAGCATTATACTCATACTCGTACTCAGCACCCTGATCATCCTCCTTCAATTGCATTGTAGGAACCGTGGGGCTTTTTGATAATCTTAGGCACCAAAGCAATACTCTGACGCTTGTAATTGAACTGCTGCTGATCCCAGGCATCAGCGTCCTGGATCGAGTTGGCCAGTTTCTCATACTTGTTTTCAGCAAAATGACCAGAGACCTTGAATTTCCAGCCATACTTGAAGTATGCTATCCTCTACCGGTCTGGCAAATCTGGCTGCTTCATCATGTTCTCTTGGAACTTCTGAGCAAACTCTGCAACTGAAGTGGTCTGCTTTAGTGTCAAGGAGATCATCGCATAGACAGCTTTCTCCTGCTGATTGATGACATCAAACTTTTCAAGCTGTTTTTTTGACAAAATCTATCCAAGAAGGGTCACCGAGTTGCTGACCCTTACGCTCTCCTTTCCAATAGAGCCACCAGTTTGCTGCACTGCCTTTTCGTAGAGCACCAATGTGCCTGACCTTCTTGTAATTGTGCAGCTCTGGGTAGTTCTCCAGCCAATGCTCAACATCAGCGAGAAACTTGATCTGGTAATCCTTTTTGTTTCCCTCAGGACCAAAGTCCTGGGGAGGTTTTGATTTAAACGTACTAGGCCCTCTGCCACCACCACCAGTGGTTTGAGAACCCACTTCATGTCTGTCTCGGAGCAAGGACATTATGATTCTTTTGTCCTCCTGTTGGGTCTGATACATGCTCCCAATCTGCAATTGCATTTGCACGAACAATGCTCCCAAATCTACACTCTGAGGTGGGAGTCTAGCAAATGCAGCAGGAGCAGTGGCATCCACTCGCTGAGGAGTGTCCCTAGTAGTCCCTCTCGCTCCTGCTGCCGCATTCAGCCGGTCACAAATTGACCTAGGGGTACATTGAGTTGTACAGCAGGAGGTGGGTCCAGAACATTGGCCCTTGATGCCATAAGTTCTTCGACAATGCGGTCGTTCGCTGGCTGTCCTTCTCTCCATTCTGTATCTTCAGCAGCCTTTACTAATTGTTCAACTTTTAATCTGGCTCTCTTCTCCTCAACCTGCTGTGCTGCGACTGCGGCAATAACAGCTGCCTCATTTGCAGCCTCTCTAGCTGCAGGATCTGCCACTGCTTCAGAATAGGTACGGGTTCCCGCTACATGGCTTTCAGCCTTGTTTTCGACATTCTCATTATCTTGGTTCTCCATGTCTCGGGAGTTGCTAGGTTGAGACCTTGTCCTTACGATACAAAGGAGACTATGATTACTGCTCGGATACCACTGAAATGTATTGATTTACTAACTAGGCGATTTATAACTAATTGAGATCTTTATATCAGCAAGTAATCTTTATGGTAATATTCTGTTAATTGAATAAACAGCAAAGGACGACACACTAACAATGGACAATACTTGTAAGTCAAATGCAAGTATACTAGCATTAATAATGCAATCAGTAACTCATACATTGGCAAGGCTAGACGACAAAGCATATCAATGGCTTCTCGCCTTGGATTCAGATCTCTCTCAGTAAGCTGTACAAGAGAGTTGGCCTCGGTTCCGAATGCCGAAATCGAGAGGAATAACTAGCATGTGTACATGGAATGACTTTACTGTTCAACGGCAAGTGCGATGGCATCGACTACCCGGGACTTAACCACGTTGGTAGGACCTCGGCTAACCAAATCCACAGCCATCTCCCATCATCTCGAATCGCCATCCACCTTAAGGGTGTCGTCTGGCACTCATCTAGCACACTATACTTACATGCATAGCTAGGCAGTTTGCTGCCACCGAGTACGGCAACGAGTGGGTCAGCAAGCTGACACTAGTCAACAGTTTGACCTAATGGACTTCAGCTTGCTACTCTCGGCTGAGTCATACAATTAAGTAGCAAGTATATAGCAAACTTAAATCCAGCAATCTAAATATTCATTGATATTCAGCAGGCAAAACTTGTTGAAATATTATTTCTAAATGAAAACTATATATATCCAACATATTGATTAATTACACACAGTCACTGTTTTTGGATTAACAAGGAGTTCTTGATCCTAACAAAGTCGTACAACTCAAACAAATCGATTATGCAAAGCTACTTTGCATTCATGCGGATTTCCGCGATCCTTTGTTTGAGGCACTCACACCATACCGATCGGCGAACTGCTTATTTCAACTACTTGGTCACATGAAAGCATGTGTGCACGACAGACGATCACGTCTGTCATAAAACATCAAAGACATGATGTCGATTAGATGACGATTCACCTCACCGGACTCGCTCTTCAGCACGATCTCCGTAGCCCGGTGCCGCTTCGCCATCGCATTACGCGCTTATGGCTCCTGGTGGCTCCTTGTCGCCCGTTGAACTGCGGGCATATGAGATTTTGTCTTCAAAGATGCCCGCATCTCTGACGCGATCTTCTCCTGGCCTTTCCAATGACCCACCTGTTCCTTCCCGCCCCCGTATAGCCACACACATGCCACTTGCCAATACGCCGCCACCACGCGTCATGCGTGAGCAACCAGATGTGATTGATTCTTTACCTTATTCAGACAATGGAGTATATTATCATATTTGGTATGATTATGGGCATTGGTCGGAATTGGTAAACCAACCTTTGGTGGAGGATTATGAGGATGTGTATAATTTACATTATTCGTTGGGCTTTAATCGCCTTGCTATGCTTGTTCGTAATTCCGCCTCTTCGCATGGCTATGTCAATCACGTTTGGGTTACTCACTGGATTAGCCACTCTGAGCAAATATTTGAGATAGATTTGTATTGCGATCGCTCTTGTGACCGTTACTGCGGTCATCGTATTGATGCGCGAGTAGATTATATCCAGTGCCCTCAATTAAATTGATGTTTAGCTATTGACAACACGACTTAGTGAGCAGGAGATTCTAGGTGCTTGTGCGCATGCATCAAAGACTCCTACTCTCTCTGGCATACCGGATTTGAATAGAGTTCGTAAAGAATATATTTGTGTGGAAGTGTTGAGCTTTGTTGATTTTCTAGACATGGAGTGTATCCAATTTAACATATTCTTACACTTCCAGCCGCATGATCCTAACTTTGAACGGTATTACAATCACTTGTCTCCATTACAGAAAATGCATAAGTATCTGGCACCTATTACGATTGCCGCATTCAGAAGAACACGCTTGTACTTTGACCCGATCAATCGATTTCAAGTGCGTTTGGCAATAAAGAATGTACTTTTAAATTTCCCATGATTCTCTCACGGCGAGGACATTGCCTTGTGATGCATAATGCTTCTTTGAGGTTAAGTATGACATTTGAGACAAAATTTTCAGGACTGTCATGCTTCACTATTATTGATTCAAGCCCATCAGAGAGCTCCATTAGTGCACGTCTTGCACAAGGGATGAAGTTGCTTCCAATACTCAAGGACGAACGACTCCGTCTCGGCGATGGCTCTTTGGCTTGCATTATTGGAACGATTCAATTACCGCTTAAGGTGCAGTATACCTTTGGACACATTCAATTCTACGTCACAAAAGTGAGCAAGGGTATAAATGCCATTTTGGGTAACGGTTGGTGAACACAAAAAAGTGCATTGCTTCACTACGGTCAAAAGACATGCATTGTATGAAAAGGGCATCGAAAGATTGCTCTTCATGCTCTTCAACCAGATTTGGCGATAAGCAGTCCTACAAAAACTCTTTAACACTAGATGGCCCAGTGGAACCAACACTTTTGGGTGCGTTTTGAGCACATATTTGGGAATTCTGTAGCTCACAATACAAGTCCAATCGGGCCATGAATTAGGTTTTTGAGAAGTACACATCAAAAAAATTCTTGTTTTGTACTTTTTATATCTAATAATCAATTTTGTTAATGATTTAAAAGGCATTCAATAATGCTGAAATAAGCGCGCGATATTTCTCTAACTTTGAGGCATTGTATCTCGTAATTGCCAATACTTGAGGACCCGAGATTTAGACCAGGGTTGCCCGATCGTATCATGAGCGAGTTCCTCAAATCTTGGACTGATATCAGAAGTATTGACAGAGATACATCTATTCAAGGACATGCACGCACATAGGAGCGCCTTTTTTTCTCGGGTGCATTTTGATCTCAAATAGTCGCAAGTACATATACATTCTTTGTGAGCAGTTCATCATGTTTTTGGTCAAGATATTTCATACGCAACACTAATACAGTCTTGTCTTCCTACTGGTATATTCTCTTTTGTTTTTGATTACAATAATGACTTAATTAATGTCCAAAAACTCTTTTTCTCCCAAATAACACATGAAATTATGCTTATAATTTATGGTAATGAAAATTATAAGTTCAACTGTCAATGCAAGCACCCATTAACACTCACGTACACATGGCATATACTACATACTGCATACAACACCAAACATGAACAATAGGAATATATACGCGAGTCTTACAAAATCGTCAAAATCCCTATTTTTGCCTAGCTTCCTTTCTAGGTCCTACATCTAGGTGCTCTATTACTCTATTAGTATGATACACTTGAAACCAAGGTGCTGCACAAAGGAAAATGTCACATTGGAAACACTTGTACTTCGTCTTCGTCGGCCTCTTCCCTGAGCTACGTTGGCCGTGACGACCAGCAGCACACACCTTACAATACTCATACTTCTCATCAGGAATCCTAGAAGGAAAGTGCCTATGGGTAAATCTACCTTCATGAGAAGGTAGAGCGGTAGTAATCCGTGTTACGGCTCTAGGAGGACCAACCTCATTAGGATGCTGAAATGAACACATCTCGTCCATGACATGTAAGTACGTCTCATGTCTACCAGCTGCATCATTGTCCATCTTTAGCATGATGAAAACATTTGCTAGCAAGCCATCCCAAATACCCCAATATGCTCGATGCCACCAATTTCTGTTGACCAACACCCTCTCCGCACTATAGTTCCTCTTTAGACACAAACCATCATACTGGTCTACAGCATCCTTGTACAAATTTTAATGCTCTACCAATTGAGGAGCAGGGATGACAAGCTTATCTTTACCATTACGCTTAGTCTGTGTAGTAGGGGCTAATCCTGCAGCTGTAGAAAGAAAAGCACAAGGTTTCTTGTCCTGCCACGTGCATGCTATCATAGGAGGATTTTCATTTTTGACTGCCTTACAACAACCGTTAGAATGACTGTTAGGCTTCATCCACACATCTTTAGCCGAGTGGTTCTTTCTGTTAGTAATTTTTGTGCTTGTAGCACCATGACCAAATCTAGCTAATTGTTGAAACAAGTTAAGAGAGGTGAATCCTCTATCCACAACAAGAGTGAACAATCTACCAATAGGGAGCATTGCTACAAGGTCTAAAACCACATCACTTTTCAAGCCATCTCTCTCCACTCTGTTATATATGATGAATGCATAACAAAAGTATGTGATAGCATCACATAGAGTAAAGACTTCAATACCATACTTGTAAGGTTTGCTCGGGTTGTATATTCTAATAGGACACTGCCTGTTTCTAATAGGAATGGTTCTCTCATCAATAGTCAAAGTCTCTCTTGGACTATAATACTTCCTGAATGTACTCAAGAGAAGGTCAGAAAAAGGCTTCAAGTGCCATAGCTTGTACTCTCTAGAGTTTGGAGGAAAACACTTTCTGTTCTGATTCTCCTTCACATGGAAGTACCTTCTAATTTCTTTGAATCTGTTTCTAGACATGAACCGGCCGAAGCTAGGAAGTGTAATGGGCCCTCTCAATAAGAACTTCCAATAACACTTGAGACTAGGAAGGGCATGCAAGCCCATAGCCATGCACAAGCCATGCAAGATGACAATCTCAGTAGTAGTGCAAGGTATCCAACCTTTAGCCTGGTGCAAAGCAGCATAAGCATTTGTCTCCTTTGCTAACTTTTCAAAGAACCATATAGGCATGAGAAGACAAAGAACACCAAATGGAGATAGACCTCTAAAACTCTTATCAAAATTGCCCTGCGAACCATGATAATGATCTCTTGTGGGCTTGAGCAACATGTCATTGTAGCTCTCACCAAGACAAGGTGCCTTCCAGTTCCACTCCTCCGGGCTCCCATCTTCCTCCAGGTCTTCATGCATGCTCAAGGGCAGGTTATACTCCTCCTCCTCCTCGGAATCCGAGCTGCTGAAGGCTTCACTGTCACTCGCAGCTTCACTGACAGAGTCCAAGACCTTGCACTGTCTCTTGTCTCTCTTGTCTGATGCAATCTGTGCTGATCTGAACTTGCTTCTCTCTGTAGGTGCTGCTATATTGTTACTTTTGGCCGGCCTTCCTCTCTTCCTCTTCTCAGTTTGAAAAGAGGGCTCTCCACTATGATTCGAAGAACTCTCAGCAGGACCAAACCGTAAAGTGGTAGGCACTCTAGACTCCTCTCTAAGTGTGTCTGTGGGCTGGCTGGCAGGCTCTACTTGTACACACCCGCATCTTTAGTTTCCTCAAAAATATCAAAAGGCCTCAAATAAGCCTCTACGAAGTCAGCAATAAACAATACCTTCTTCCCATCATACAAGAACCTCACTGAGTACTGCACATCACCATTCTTAGCCACGGATGTGTTCACGACCTCCCCTTTTAACAAGAACTCCTCACAATCGTCCGCAAACTGCTGGTAAACCCATCTACGACCGAAAAATTTGGGCTAACGTAGATGAAGAGACCTACGAAGACACTAGACAAAGTGTCACCTGCAGCCATGGCGGATTGAGTAAGAAATGCTATGAAGAAGAAGAGGCTCTCCTTCTTCTTTCTCGCGAAAGTTAGCACATTTGCTGTTTCATTTTTTGCTCAGACCGGTTCAGAGGGTGTACGTTCTCACTCGTAACTTTCTGCAAACTCGTCGGATTTGGTCGCCAATCTAACCTCGGCTACTCGGCGACATTTGCAATCATTTAAGCTTAGTCCTAGAGAAATTGGTTAAATACACACTAAATGGCGGCCTGTACTAGAGGGGTCTCTGAATGCACCCAAATATGTCATATGCACCCTATGGGGTGCACTGGGCTATCTAGTGTTAATTGATCATAAAGCAAGCACGACATTTGGCAAAGAATGATCAACATGTTTTCTACGAATTAGTGCAACCTAATACCTCAGCGACATCTAGTACACCCTTTATAGATAGCCAATTTTGGATAACCCTAATCATGTGTCGACACTCACGAGTAAACATTCTGCTTTATTGCAAAGTTACAAATTAGTGTTCCTCAGTGAATTACCAGCCAGACTTCCACCTGATCGGGGTATTGAGCATACTATCCCTTTTGTTCAAGGTTCTCAATCGATTTAGCGACTAATTTATTGCCTAAACTCGGTGGAGATGACGCAAATGAAGTACCAAATTATCAGCTTGCTCAAAAAAGGATGGATTGAGCCGAGCTCATCTTTATTCGGGGCCCCCATCTTATTTGTTCAAAAGAAAGATGGGACGCTCAAAATATGCATTGGTAATTGTTCGTTGAAGAACATAACGTTCAAGAATCGCTATTCGTTGTCTCGCATTGATGATGTGTTTGATTTGCTGCCGGGGGCATGCGTGTTCTCCTTGCTTGATGTAGCCTAGGGCTATCTTCAGATTTGAATCACTCCAGAGGATATCCCTAAAAGAACGTTTCGGACGCTTATTGGTCACTTCCAATACAAAGTCCTCAATTTTGGACTTTCCAATGCACGAGCAACATTCCCGAGCACGTTGAACGATTTGTGTAGACCATACTTGGGGACCTTTGTCCACGTTTACATCCACGATATTCTTGTCTACTCGAAGACAAAGGAAGAGCACTTGGAGTCGGTGTTGCAGATCCTTCGCAAGCAACAGCTTTATGGTAAGCTCAAGAAATGTTCCTCCCTTAACGATAAACTATTGTAACTTGGGCATGTCGTGGGTTCAAAAGGGTTGCGCCTTGACCTTGACAAGATTGCGTGTGTCGCAGATTGGCTTGTCATAACCGACGTACATCTAGTACAATGCCTCCTTGGGTTTGCCAAATTTCTTCCGTGAATTCATGCAAGGTTATTCTGTAGTTTGCTTACATTTTGGTACAACACTTCAGATGTCAACTAGCTTCCACCCTCAGATTGATGGTCAGACTGAACCGTTTTGCAAAAATTTCTTAGGCGTTATGTGAATCCTCATCAAGACAACTAGAACACCCTCCTTTCAATTGCAACGTTTGGAGTAAATAATGCTGGTAAGGAGACACTGTTTTTCCCTTAGAAAACATCCGCACACTCGTCTCACACGTACGGTTGCCAGTGAAATGAAAATGTCAACCAAGAGGTGCACAAACAAGCGAAGTTGGCTCTAGGCGCTGCTTGAGATGGGCAAAAGAAATTTACTGGAACACACAAGACTGAGTTGAGTTTCATGGTTGGCAACAAGGTACTTTTGCACACTAAAAACCTCCAACTCAAGCACCCAGGAAAGCGAAAGCTTCTACCTCGCTAGGTAGGCCCTTTCATCGTTATTGCAAATGTTGGACCTGTTGCATATTGACTGGATTTGCCTAAATGCATGGGGCCAACGCATCCTGTGTACCATGTCATTTTACTAAAGCTGTTACGATTTGATGGCCGCAATCAGCCTCAGGCACCTCATTTGGAACTTGCCGATGATGATAAATAGAGGTCCATTTGGTTTGTTTCATATCCAAAAAAAAAAACCTTCTACAAGCGGATAAATGACATTACTTTTTTTGACCATCTATTCTTGACGCGCTCGTCATTCTCCACCTAACGCGACTGACGAAATTTACGAGTTTTAAATTTTTCAAAAGTTACAGCCGCAAACACGCTTCGCGTATTTTGGCGTATTTTACGTCCACTTTTGACACACCCGTGTATACATATCCGTACAGGTCGTATTTGTACAGGCCGTATTTGTATTTTGAAACTAGGATCAAGATTCTGCTGCAACAAACGTAAATTAGTTCGACCACTTCGCAATAGTACGACAAAATTAGTCATGAAGTTACTTTAAATAATTATGAGATGATAACCTAAACAATTACGTCTTAATTAGGTTTTGATTGGTTTTCATTGTTTTGGATCATGCAAGGTCACTACTTTTGAATAGATAACGAGTCGGTGACCTGAACGTAGTTGTGAAACTCAAACAGAATGATTACGCAAAAAAACTTTGTATCCATGCGGATTTGAACTTGCAACCCTTCATTTGGGACGATTACACCTAACCGATTGTCGAGGTAGTTAATACAACTACTTGGTCACGACGAAAGCATGTGCACATGACAGACGGTCTCGTTTATCGAAAAACATTGAAGACATGACCGCGGTTAGTCACGTCTACTTCAAAAGAAGCTTGAATGTGACTACGAACAATCACGTCTATTCAAAGGATGCGACTATGCCAATTGGGCGCGAAACAATTTGTTACGATTCGTCGCGATTCGTTGAGAGTCTCGAAACTGCCACACGGCATGATTTTAAGCATTCGGTCAAATAGGTCACATCCATTTGACCGTTTTTGTTGACGTGATTGGTGCCCTAGGTGGTGACTCAAAGCACTCAAGTGCCTCACGTTGAACAGGTTTAATCACCTGCAAGAGTCATTGTGAGTGCAACTCTCACAAGCACTAATTTCTATAGTTACGCTTTCTCTAATTTCTCGCTCTCAAGGACTTAACAAAGATTATGGGCTGTAGATATTTTTTTTCCGCTATAATCAAATACTACTTCAATATCGAGGAAAATATTCTCAAAATGAGAACGTTTTAAAAAAGCGTTAGAGGCTAAGTAAACGAAACAACGTATAAGTGACTGCACTCTACGAAGTAATAATGAAAGGTTGTCGGAGTTGTGAAAAAATCACAGGCCGATGTGTTTGTAAGAAGATCCTGTGCACTAATATGTTAGTGTACATGTATAAGCTGTATGCGTGTGATAGTGATACAGGTGAGAGTATAGAGATGACAGAGATGCAGGTCGAGTGTGTGAAGAGGAGTCGAAGTGCCGTGAGTAAATCTGGGGTCAAGTGTCGAGAAAATCCCATTATGCGATGATGTGTCATGTGCACTCTAATGAAACTAACGTCTTGAGATGCCGTGAGCACTCAAGCAAGTCAAGTTTTGCCTGTGGTAGTGTCATGAGTATCATCCTGAAATCGGCATGGGGCAAATATTGACCAAGTTTTGAGAATGAAATAATACTGAGTCAGATCGGTTTACAGGTGCCCGACCGGCAAATTTGAGCAGAAAATATTATACTTTGACTATTCTATTATTTTATCCCGTCGTTTTTGGCCAAGTTTGGGAGGATGTGCCTCTGACAATATTCACTTACTTTCATGTCCGTTAACGCTGCCTTCCCAAATCTTCGACATCTTCACAAATCGACTCGTTCCATCGGACAAAAATGCCTTTTTGTCAGGGACGGCCGATCCCGACTCCTCTGACACCTTTAAAATGACATACTTCTGCTTTCCCTGAGTGGTACTTCCTGTCTCAAAGTCTGACACTTGCTTATTCTTATGCACGTCCCCACAACGTCACACCGCCTTTGCTATGTTGTGCCCATGTCCTGTTAATTTAAGACTTCTTCGTCGTTGTCCTTTTTGAGCTTCGTAATTTTGACAAGTGCGGATCTTAATCTCCGATGCACAAATTCTGGCAAACATTTTGTGAATTCTGGTATCAACCGCGCAAGTGGCTGCCAGAAAATATGTTTTGCAGTACAACCACAGGACTCTACCGCCTCAATAACTAGTATCAATAGACTCCGAGGTACAATTGAGGAACACCTATGACGACGGATGGCAGCAAAATATACTCCGCGTAGTGAGTGTGTTTTAATAATAATTGTAGGGATGTATATCTCGCGCCGAATTGCTGGAGGCCTCTCGTTCTCAACCAGCTGTATCAATGTATGCAACTCCGTGACAAATAGTTTGTTCCAAAACAATTTGGATTGTTTTCATTAGAAAATCAGGAGGAATGACTGTTTTTGTTGGCAAAGAGGAAACCTCCCATATAGTGATCATTTAAAGCATTCCATACAAACCACGGAAGTTTGTCTTCATTTAGTTGATCTGGTAGGAAACAGTACGTGCTCCAAGAAGAATTATTTCTTCGTGGCCACCGTGAAGCCTATTCTTTTGGTAGTAAATGTTTCCTTGTCATGCAGAATGATGTCATACTAGGCAGCAGCAGGCTTTCATTTAGGAGCAAAGGAGTCTTTTTATATTTCATCCCACAAATAATATGCTCCGAAGGCGAAGACGCAACTTTCATTCATAAAGAAAGAGAGCGACCTTGCTCACAGATGATCCTGATTAGCCATGTCTCTTAATTCACCAAAAATACATTTCCAAAACATGACAAATAAATTAATAGCAATGCATCTACATTTTGCAAAACTAGCTGCTTGCTGGACGTGATTCCAAGCTGCCCTGCAAGTTATACCTATCCATATTATATACACACATGAAATTACTATAATTGCATGCTATTACCTTTCCCTCCTCGTGCTCTAAATATACAAGTACAATTGACTTTGTCGAGTCTTCATTACGCAATTTCACAAGTACTTATTTATGTCATTCTTCTCTACTTCTTTTCCTTTACGGCTGGCCTCCCTGGTTTCTTGGCACTTGTGGTCGTGATAAGCAAACCTCCCCCACACTTTTTACCCTTGCCTGCAATTGACAATGGCAACTGCAATTTTTAGAAACAAGGCCAAACCAAAGGACGACTCCCATTATGCAATGATGCTAGCTTTGATTTCTCACCTGGAATCGGGCCATTGGATATCTGCAGCAATGCGTCAACATCTGTGTCTCTGAAGTCACCTCCATTGTTCTCAGCCCTCAATAATGCAATTTGCCAGATCCGCAAAGTTACATTCAGAGGTATCCATGAAGCTGTCTGCACACACATCTTTCTAGCAAACTTCACTCAATGCATGGCACCCGCAGTACCAAGGAGTACATTATACTTAACCCTGCTGTCACAATATTGATAAGCAGCTCCATTGTTGGGTGTATAACCCACATGTCCTCAATTTTTGTACGGCCTTCTGAGTATGTCTTTAGGGTTGTGCTCTTCATCGAGTGTTGGGCCATTTTTGCTCTTATTGCCGGCTAAAACTTGGTTCTTGCGTCGTCAATGTATGGGCCATCCTTGTATTTATCCTTTAGTATCTTCTCCTTGATCTTGTTTGCGAGCAGCTGCTTATTTTCCTCCCACGTCGATTTCAAGGCCTGCACAACATCCAGAAAACACTGCAATGAGGAAGAACGCATGGCTTTGGTTGCATGTCGACATAAATTCATTGTGTAGTGATTTGAGTTATTATATATTAGTATGCATATATTTTAATGTTTTCAAATATATTTGGAGTGGTATTGTGTGGAGTCAAGTGTGAATAGGTACTCTAGTAACTTGGTTCATGTCCTTTGAACCTTCCAAGGCATTTTCGAAGTTAGAGGAAAGACCTAGAAGAACTCCATGTGGCAAAAGTCAGATGTGCCATTTTTAGGTCAAAAGGACATGTGTACATTATTCTAGAAAGAGGTGGCAAGTTTTGGGATGTGTTGGGTGCCAACACATCAACATACACCTTCCTAGAAATTACTTATGTAGCAAGTATATAAACAAGAGCTAGAACATAGAAAGACATTCCAGAATCACTCTTGTACTTGCCAAAATCCAGAAATATATTAACTTTCAAGAAGCCATCTCTCTTTCAAGAAGCTACCACTTGTGTTCAAAGATCCTTGTCTTGAATAGATAAAGTATTCTGTTTTACTAAGTACTTTATCTATCTGTTTCACTACAGTGGTATCGGAGCTAGGCACTTTGGTAGCACAAGAAGATGGCCGATCCTCAAGACCAACAGCAAGCTTTCGAAGGAAGCCCTTCCTCTCCAAGACACCCTCCTCCAGCGCCGATGGGAGAGCCCACTCAAGAAAATCTGCAACAACAAGAAGCACCACAAGGAGGAGCACACCCTCCTCCAGCGTCGATGGGAGAGCCTACTCAAGGAAATCTGCAACAACAAGAAGCACCACAAGGAGGAGCACCGTCAAATCCCGTGGCAGCCGCTATAGCAAAGTTGACCCCACCACAAGGAGTTCCCGCAAATGAGTGGGCAGCCTTCCTAATGACCGTCCACAACCAAGTGGGCTTGGCCACCTATGAAGCAACCGTGCAAGCGTCAAGAGAAGCTATGGCTGCCATGGTTGCCCCTATTGCGAGCAATGCTCAAAATCCAGCCCCGGCTCAAGCGCCTCCACAAGAGCCAACGAGAGCAAGGAAACTCATCAAGCCCGGCAAACCCGACACTTTCAACCCCGGGAAAGGTGCCAACCTGAATTTATGGCTCTACCAAGTGGAGACGTACCTCGCATTCCTTGAAGTACCCGAGGAGGACTACGTTCCCTTTGCCGTTACCTTACTTAGAGGAGCAGCAACATCATGGTGGCGTAACTATCAAGCGGCTATATATCAAGCTATGGCGCACCCCATGCTCGGCCAAGAGCCCCCACCATCATATGCAAGATGGGCAGATTTTCGTGAGGCCCTCAAGAAGCAATTCATGCCCATCAATGCGGAGAAGATTGCCCGAGGAAAGCTCCACCATCTCAAGCAAACGACGTCCGTTCAAGAGTATACATCCAGATTTCACGCCCTCACTCTTGAGATCCCCAACATGTCTCTCGAGGAGAAGATTGACCGCTACATCTTTGGCCTCAAACCCAAGGTGGCAAAGGAAGTGGAGTTACGCGACTTGACGGACTTCTCAAAGATCATTGAAGTGGCCCAAAAGGTGGATACCTTGGATTTCAAGCACTCCGTGCCTTCATCTTCACGGGTACCGACGACGCGGGTGTACGCAGCCCCTTCCACATCCGAATCTGGACCCACACCCATGGAAATCGGAGTTATTAAAAGGGACCCCGCGGCTGCCCGGAAGAGTGGAAGACCCTCCAATGACACTTATGATGCAAGAAACCAGCAAGGAGTGAAAGCAAGACTCTCCCCGGCTGAAAAAGAAGCTCTCATGACGGCTGGACTATGCTTTTATTGCAAGGAAAAGGGCCATCGTGCACTTTCATGCCCCAAAAAGTTGTCAAAAAACGGACAGCGCCGGTAGGCCAGGAGCCTACCACCCCAAGACCCACTTCACGAGAAGGCAACACGCCAAGTGAGGTGGAGACCCCCGTTGAAGACGACGTTCCAGCCCCAATGAGTTTGAGAGGTTACCTTGGAGGAGAGAAGGTCCACATCTTGGTGGATAGCGGAGCTCAAGGCAACTTCATTGCTGCAGATTTTGCCACCAAGCACGGTATTACTATGCGAACTCTTGACCACGACGAGGAGATTATGATGCCCGATGGATTCTCCTATACTACCCCTTCCAAGAAGACGTACCCCTTGGCACTCTCTATCAAGTCCTTCAAGGATAGAGTAGTGTTCTCCCCCATGCAATTGGGCAAGTACGACGTCATCCTAGGGACGCCTTGGTTGACCAAGCACAACCCCCAAGTTGATTGGAGGACCGGTACTATCAAGATCAAGAATGACATCACTTCAAGAATCTGTATTTTGCGCGCAATCCAGAATATCCAGACCCAAGACATCCAGAAGCCGGCACACGAGATACTATTGTCCGCCCTCCAACTCAAGAGACTTGTGAGGAAGGGACACGAGCTTCTTTTGGCCTTGATCACGCCAAAAGACATCAAGAAAGACATCGAGAGTCAAGAAGGCAGCCCCGTTCCCAAGGAGATACAAGAAGTCTTAGAGGACTACAAAGAAGTGTTCTCCCCGGAATTGCCCAAGGGCCTACCCCCCAAAAGATTCGTAGACCACAAGATAGAGTTGGAGCCCGGAAGCAAGCCCATCTCTCGGCCTACGTTCAAAATGTCATACACGGAGCTAGACGAAGTCAAGAAGCAAATCAAGGAGCTACTGGAGCATGGCTTCATTCGACCTAGCAAGTCGCCATTTGGAGCCCCGGTGCTATTTGTCAAGAAGAAAGATGGTACCTTGAGGATGTGTGTGGACTATCGCGCCCTCAACAAGATCACCATCAAGAATCGATACCCGCTGCCGCGCATGGATGAGCTCATGGACCGGCTGGTTGGAGCCAAGTACTTCACGAAGATTGACTTACGGAGCGGCTACCACCAGATTCGCATCGCAGAACCGGACATAGAGAAGACGGCATTCAGGACAAGATATGGACATTTTGAGTTCATGGTCCTGCCATTTGGACTCACCAACGCGCCAGCAACTTTCATGACTATGATGAACACCATATTTCAGCCCATGTTGGACAGATTTGTGGTGGTATTCATCGATGACATCCTTATCTACAGCAAGACCCTTGAAGAGCATGCGAGACACTTGAAAGAAGTCCTTGAAGTATTGAAGCAAAACAAGCTATTTGCGAAGGAGTCAAAGTGCGAGTTTGCCAAACAAGAAGTGGAGTTCCTAGGTCTCCACGTGACTGCTGATGGCATCAAGATGGACCCCAAGAAGACCACGGTGGTGGAGGAATGGCCAACCCCCACGACCAAGAAAGAACTCCAGTCATTCTTGGGATTTGCCAATTGGTACAGAAAATTCATCCAAGGCTTCTCGCACATAGCAGCCCCCCTGACAGATCTACTCAAGAAGGACAGGCTATATACATGGACCGAGAAAGAGGAAGAGGCATTTCAAGAGTTAAAGCGAAGATTGACCACATCCCCGGTGCTCACACTCCCAAGTCCAAACCCGGATTGGCCCTTCCACGTCATCACCGATGCATCTTCCTATGCAATAGGAGCAATCCTGCTTCAAGACCAAGGCAAGGGACTTCAGCCCATCGCCTACGAGTCAAGGAAGCTAAATCGAGCCGAGCAAAATTATACAACCACGGAGCGAGAGGCATTGGCAATTGTACATGCCTTGAAGGTTTGGCGCTGCTACGTTGAAGGACGCAAAGTACTGGTCACCACGGACCACGAGGCGTTAAAGCACCTCCAGACGCAGCCGTATCTCTCAAGGAGACAAGCAAGATGGAGCGGATATTTGCAACAATACAACATCACGATTCAGTACCAGCCCGGCAAGAAAAATCCGGCTGACCCCCTCTCAAGACTGCAATTAAACGCAGTGATGGTATCCCTGAAGACAGATCTGGAAGCTCGATTTTCAGCCGCCTATGAAAGAGACCCTTACTACAAGAACGGAGAAGCAGCCTTGGACCCATGCAAGAAGCAAGAAGGTAATTATTGGGTGAGGCAAGATACGGGCCAGAGATGTGTTCCTAATGACTTAGACCTCCGGCTCTTGCTTCTATGAGAAGCACACGACAACCCTCTTGGAGGACACTTTGGAATCCTAAGGACCACGGGCGTTCTAGCTAGGACTTATTGTTGGCCAGGCATGTCTAAGCAAGTCAAGGAGTACTGCAGGAGACGTGACACATGCCAAAGAATCAAGCCATCATCGCAAGAGGCGGGAGGACTCCTCCAACCACTACCAATCCCCGAAACACAATGGACGGACATCTCAATGGACCTTATCGTGGACTTGCCCGTGACACCTCGAGGCCATAATGCAATACTCACGG
>WELA01013072.1:0-39610 GCA_009602735.1 Mesotaenium endlicherianum | reverse complement strand
GGGAGGCAGCCTGCCACCATCAAGAAGCAGCAGAAGACCCCTTGGAGGCAGCCTGCAAGAACAAGAAAGAGGAAAAATTGACATTAGACACTCTTCTCTTCTCGCAGTTTCTGGACAGAAAACTAAAACTGCTACTGGTAATAGGTCTCTGCATATTAAATTCTGAAAATTTACCTGGCTGTAGTCCATGATTAGCCGGTCACTTAGAGTCCAAGTTTACTCAATTTGGAGCACTGGTGAGAGAGATATGATGCTCTAAGTAGAAGGGGGTCAGGCTGCTGGCATTGTTAGGGCAGAATATGCCTTCTGACATTGTGCCCTCCCCTGAACTTGGAATGCTCTGAAACTCAAGACTCTGGTAGAACATCTTACAGCGCCCAGTTTGAGACTTAGTTTGGAGCATTTGGAGAAGTATAGAAGGACTTATGATTTTCAGAAGTTTCTGCACAGATTTGGAGGAGTGCCTACTCTCTCAGCTCTCAACGACACTCCAGAAATGAGAAGGCTCTCAAATTTGGCGACCCGGTAAGGTTCTCCAACGCGGTCCGTCTGGCACTCGAATTTTTAGATTTAGAGTAGTTCTGTGGCCGCTATGAATTTTTGAGTTCGTGGCAGATTCTGGGCCAACTTGTACAATTTTCTTTATCATTAAGGAGTAGGCTAGCCAATAAGGTCACACCACCTACGACCTTGCCTAGTCTACCTTACATGTGTAGCACCTGACTCGGCGCCTTTGACTAGTCCTCTTCACATGTAGGGCATCAGACTTGAAACTGTTGACTAGTTTGCTCCACATGTGTAAAACCTGACTTGACGCGCCGAGACGTCGCTTTTTCTATCGGGGGGGTGATGTAGTGATTTGAGTTATTATATATTAGTTCGCATATATTTTAATGTTTTCAAATATATTTGGAGTAGTATTGTGTGGAGTCAAGTGTGAATAGGTACTCTAGTAACTTGGTTCATGTCCTTTGAACCTTCCAAGGCATTTTCGAAGTTAGAGGAAAGACCTAGAAGAACTCCATGTGGCAAAAGTCAGATGTGCCATTTTTAGGTCAAAAGGACATTTGTACATTATTCTAGAAAGAGGTGGCAAGTTTTGGGATGTGTTGGGTGCCAACACATCAACATACACCTTCCTAGAAATTACTTATGTAGCAAGTATATAAACAAGAGCTAGAACATAGAAAGACATTCGAGAATCACTCTTGTACTTGCCAAAATCCAGAAACATATTAACTTTCAAGAAGCCATCTCTCTTTCAAGAAGCTACCACTTGTGTTCAAAGATCCTTGTCTTGAATAGATAAAGTATTCTGTTTTACTAAGTACTTTATCTATCTGTTTCACTACAAGTAGAGCCAAGTGCTATATGAAATTGCATCAACATCAACGGGCAAGTTAGTTATAGAAAATTGTTTGTAACTGAGGTAAGACTGCACCTTATGCAATCAACCAAAGTCTTCCAAGAATACGAGTGAAAGATTCATTGCTAAAGCTTGGTTTTCCAACCTCTGACATTGGAACCAACTTCGTATTGAGCACAAGGTGTGTGCTCATGAAGCTATTGGTAGCGCCCGAATCCATGACAACGAGACATGACTGGCCTGAGATGTGAGTCTCAAGAGCCACTATCAAAGCTAAAAAATCGTTATGCATCTCTTGCTTAGTCCTTGCCTTGAGGGAAAAACGAGATATATGGAATTGCTTTACCACAATTCCATTTTGCATTGCTGTTGCCGTTGGAAATTGAAAAACATGTTCACAATTCCTGCGCTTGTGTGCGAAAGCAGCAGTGTAAATTGGTGGAAGACACAATGAGACATGTGTGCGTAACACTGGTCAAGGTTAGGATCATACGCCTGAAATGCAACAACATACAAGCATGAATGCACGTGAGATCCAAGAACTTGGTAGAGGACAGCACATAAACACAAATCTTTTGAAAAAAATATGTGCTCCTATCGGGTATGGTTGAAAGAATAAGAACCATTGGTGTGTGCACACAATCACCTAGAATGTCCTTGCCACTATGAAATGTTTTCTATAGCTTGCACTTCCAACATGCAACAAGTAAGGCGAGCAAACATAATCCTAAAGCGCATTAACAAAATGACTACAATATTGATCGGTGTACCTATCACAAGTCATATCAAGATTGGTCAACTCCACGGCAACAGTAGTGCAACGATTAGCATTATAAACTCCCATATGCCCGTTGCGAGCCGCCCGTCCACGAACAACAGGCAGAGCAGATCTCGAGTACCCGCAACAATTACATAATCGAGGACTATGGACACGACGATAAGCCTTGAAAGTGGGCTGGAAGGCCAACTCTAGTGACCCTCGTCGTTCCACGTGTGAAAATAGCGTTCGTTAACATGAAAAGGCAACATGTCGGTGATCACGAGCCTCTGGTGCAATGCACCAGGAGAAGGGGTCTCGTCATGTGGTGGGGGCGTGGGCGTGCGAGGGCAAGGTGTAGGCGTGCGTGGCGAAAGAGGTTTAGGCGACTTACGTACTCCGGTGGTAACACCTCATACAAACGTAGCTCAACCTCGGGCATGTGTTGTGGGCTCTGAAGTGCAAATGACAAATAACGCGATGAGGGCGCAACATGTGGCGGAGAACGAGGTGGACAAGGCAAATGTTTGTCACGAATGATGATCTCGACTAGTCGATCGGAAGCCTGATGAGAAAATATGAAGAAAAATGACCACGAAATTAGTTCGTGGAGAGGTCGATGACCACGTCGTGATGACCCCGATGTACGCCGCGCTGTTGTAGCAGCTGACAAATGTAGGGAGCGCGCGCGTGACGTTGCCCAGCACCTCACACTGGGCCTGCAAAGGGTGCACCAGAGCGGTTAAGCGCTGCGCAAGCCGCTCCGCGTCGAGGATGGAGTCCACGTTGCGAGTGTGGCGAGGGTGCGCAGCTGCCATGGCCTTCAGCGTGCCTTTCATTGCAAGGTTACGCCGTACGGTCATACGCTTAATACGCTAGATACGCTAATTCGCTAAATTCGTTACAGCAAAAATTGCTTGATACGCTTAGTACGCATCACAATTTACGCATTATTTCACGGCATGCGTACAAAATTAGTCCAATCGACTTTTTGAGAAACTTGAAAGCATATTACACTTATTAAGACGGTACGCCATGCTTTGAATACAATCTCTTGACCTCCCCCCTCCAAACAAAAAAGTTTCATTATTACACTTCAATTTTATCCAAATACGCTTAATACGCTATACCCTATTTATACGTTGAATACGCCTAATTTTTTGGGCTGATACGCGTATGGCGTAACCTTGTTCCATTGCCAGGTTAGTGAAATAGGCCCGGACGCGGTGAGCGAAGGGCCTAATCTATGCGGCATAGACGAAATGGCAAAAATAGTCTCACTTTCCAAAAGTTTGATGAGATCTATTGGGCGGATTTCTTGGAGAAAATCTGAAAGAATGCCTGATACACGTAGATTGTTGCATTGATAAGTCTGGTTCAGTACTTGGACAAGGATGCCTTGCTACTCTATTGCCAAATGTGGATGTATCAGGACCTTACGCAAGAACGGGCATTTGGAGAGCAGAAGAAGGCAAGGAATTCAATGTAGCGATTCGAGCTTTTTAGGCGTATTTGGGACATTTTCCCGATTACCTGAAACACGTCACACAATTTGTCATACATTATTTGATAAATGATTGTATCACATTGAATTATTTGCCACACACGTTTGCCGATTAATGCCCGGTCGACTCGCAAAACCATTAAGATATTATTGCAAAAAGCGTCGTAACGTAAATCGATTACTTCACAAAAGTACGAAATGATATTAACTTGATTAATCATTGTTTGGTTAAGGTATCTTGATTGTCATTAATTTGGAAAATGCACAATTACAGATTTTGGATTTACGACCAGTCGTTACTTCAAACAAACAGACGTAAGAGTCAAACGACACATAATATGCAAAGCGACTTTGCATCCGAGCGGATTCGAACCTGCGACCTGACGTTTAAAACGATCACATCTAACCAATTGGCGAAGTAGTTTTTTAACTACCGGTTCATGACAAAATGTATTTGTACGCGACTGCGCGAACAGTTGCGACTTATGGGAAAGTCGCGAGAACGCGAAAACGCCCGTTTGGAGCGAAACGGTCTTTCCGAAACCGTCGAAAAGTCTCCAAACAGCCAAACGGCGCATTTCGAGCATTCAGCCAAAATGGGTTGCACGCCTTTGCTTGTCTTTGTTGACATGAACCAGTGCCCTAGGTGGTGACCTGAAGCACTTGAGTGCCTCACGTCGTGCAGGTATAATTACCTGCAGAGTCATTGTGAGTGCAACTCTCACAAGAACACATTCTATGTTAGTTTTCATTTTTGCTTTCTCGAGGTTGTGTCAATTTGCACAAGCATATAGATTTTTTTTCCACTTCATGTAAATATTCCTTGAATATCGTGGAAAGATCCGCTCGAAAAGCAGAAACTTTACATTCAAATATCCAGAATGAGGATGCAAAAGCCCGTTCATCAGCTTTGTCGTTCTAGAGAGCAGTGCTTGCTGCACCTGTCGAGAGCGTAGACTTTGCTGCACTAACAAAAGAGCTCACTGAGGCCATGCGACATCTTGCTGAGGGTCAACAGACAGCGGCCTCTTGAGATAATGTGGTCAGTTCCGTCTCCAAATTGCGTAGAGTGTGTGCAAATTTGTATGAAAAGATTGCAAATGCCCAGGAACGAGTAACACGCAGGGCTGCACGATTTTACGGGGCAGCTAGGCAATAGTGCTACCACTGAGGCTAGTCAGGCGGAAGCTCTGGCTTGTTGTCAATGGGACATAGAAGCTAGAGATGACCAGGTGGATCTTGAATACTGTTTGCGTCGTTTGTTTATGTTGCTTGAGCAATGTTTTCCTCAAGATCGCAGTCTTAAGGTGCATCGTTATGTGTGTATTTATTGCCAAAAGGACAAGAAAGTACCAGATGGTAGATCTTGCCAAAAAGGAAAGGATCAACAGGCCCACGATTGTGGCTGACAAGTTTCTCTTGTGCTTGGGCAAGGAGACGAGTCGTGAAGTCAAGCAAGACCTATGTGCAAGAAGCAGAAGTAATCGGGACAACGACAAAGCTGTTGAAATAGCACGCAATGTCAAGGAAGGTAAAATCTAGTAAAAGGAGGCTTCCACGACGCTTACGGCTCCTTAGAAAAAGGAGGATCCTTCTCCACTTAAGGCTAACAACTCTAATTTTCTTATCACGAAGAAGAGCGGGTCTATCAACAATTTTGCTAAGCACGCCAACACTATCGAGACAACAGAGGGTTGTTGGAATTGCTGGAAGTTTGGATGTTGGAAGAGAGATTGTCCGTACCCAATTGCTAAGCAATTATGTACTTGCAAATTAAGCACAGGTATGCGCACATTGCAGCAAAAAGGAAAACTCAGAATATGAGTGTTGGTCTCAAAATTTGAATAAGAAGCCACCATGGGCTATTGCTGCCACGAAAGAGGCAGAAAAGGGTAAAAAGGAAGGAAAGGATAACTTTGGTTACCGCAAGGGACACTAGTATCTTGATGCTATGAGTGCTGAGTTTGCTCAGTTAAATCTCAATTTGCGAAGCTAAACGCACCCAATGTCTACTATGGTGCAAATAGGGCAGAGAAAATCGTTTGCAAAGGGATATTTCGGACAAATGGTATGCCCATCAAACATTTGAGGGCTATGGAGACTACCTCAAAACGACCACCTAACGTACGATGTGTGGAAGAAGTCCTGGGAGTAATCTCTAAACTAGTGGCAAGGAGGGATACCTACCCTCAATATGGCATCAACAAACCAGGGAAGCCAAGGAAAGTTGTGCCTACCTTCACAATTTACCCTCAGTCACGAGCTTTCACCAAAGGAGGAGCTGGAATGGAAAGAGATTTTGCCACGGGCTCTCTTTGGCGGTATGTCGTGCCCACTGTTGTCGAGTCCCCTTTTGTGTCTAGTCCAGCTGGTTGAGAGTGGAGGGTGTTCACAGGACTAGTGGTTAGCCGTGTTAGGGTGGTAGGTGACAAGTGTGTGGCTTATGGGCAGTGGTGGTGAACACGTGAACCTAAGATCCGCTCACGAGGTTCTACAGTTGAGGAGCTGTGAGGCCCGCTTCGGATCTCGCTCTCCCATCTCCCCTCACACGTGAGCTAGCCGCCCACTCGTGTGGGGGTCAACCTTTGCTTGGCTGGCCTGTAAGTTCGGCGCTAGTACAACATGGGATCTCGCACTGTCCATAGTCTCACACGCACGTAGTACAGGTAAACCCGTTGAGTTTGCCTGCGGGTTCGCTAGTGGGAAAGGGAGAGTGGGGGGGAGGGATGGGGTGGGAAGTCTGTTGGTTTGTCTTTATTTACATTACTTTTTAGTTGTTTGTACTTAGTGTGTGGTCGCGTCATCCATGTTTGATGCCGCATAGTCGCGATGACGCACTTTGGCAGAGTTGTTTGGTCTCCTTGAGATTGCTGACTAGCACAAAGTCGTGGGCACATTACTTCTGCAGCTTGCTGACACTGTTTTGAGTGTTTGCTTTGTATATTTGATTTGGTATACACACTATGCTCTTTCACGCATTGATTTCCATGAGTACTCGACACTATGGCTCTTGTTAAAATTCATGCTCATTGCAAGCATTGGGTCTATACTGTGGTCATAGTGACGTACTTCAAGAAACTTACTGGCGAGAACTCAAACCCGTAGTTTGGCCATAACTTAGTTAATCACACATCTTTGCCTCACTACCTCAAAAAATAGACTAAGTAGGTAACTGCGGGTTGCACTATGGCTTATTTACATACAAAGCTAACCTTTTTCCTTGAAGGGACAGCGCCATGAGCCGAGGACGTCACGTCACGGGTGCACTCCCAGTTTAGATTGGTGTGTTAGTAGCATAATTACTTAGCGCCACTCGTTGACAACAAGCACCCGGGTCTTATAGCAAGAGACACAAGGAGGAGAATTGCAGCAACACGGAGCCGGGGGCTCATCACTACAACCAAAGTTTGAGCACGTGTGGTAGGTTATTTTAGTTCGCTGACTTCTGTTATAATAGGTTGTCATGTGGGCTGATTGTTTGATAGTTGTGTTTGATTGTTTGTGTCTCTGTTGTTTGTTAGAGTGTATGCTTCCCATACCCGGTCAAACTCGAAGTGGCTTAGTTTACCAGCAGCCTATGCTATAACCAATTTTCTTTTTGATCCGGGCTCTAAAGACTCAGAACTCAGTTCTGGTCTGGAGGCTATTGTTTCTTTGAACCCTTTGCTACCTCTAGCAACTTTCCAAGATGCATCCTTGGGTCTTGTTGTGAGTCCTCTAGTGGTTGAGTCAGTTGATAATAACTCGCCCTTTGAGGTAGAGATCTTGAGTGAGAGGGCACACAACCCAATCTGGGGTCCACAACCCCCGGATTTACATGGGACACGGGGATGGTCTCTCTCTACCGGCATTGGGTTCAAGGTGGATGCTTCACTTGCTATGTTACGAGCCCATTATCATTTTCTCACGCGCAACAAGTACTTTGGTACCATGCGCATGCACTTAGGCGGCAAGACACTTCTTCTGTACCAGCGCTAATGAGTAGAAATCTTCCACACCATACCGGTGTGTCGCCTCCAGCACCTATAGCTAGGGTAGCAGCTGATGCTTCGTCCCCGGTCCCTCTAGCTAATCTGTCTCTCGCAGGGGGGGCCTCTCGCGCCCAATAACCCTGCTGCTGCGGCTACTGCTGCAGCAGCTGCTGCCCTATTGGGGACCTGCGGAGTACCAGCGGCAGGGGGGGAAGGGAGGCAAAATTATTTTGTTTGGCGGCTTGGCAGGAAGGCAAGAGGGTCCAAGATCCGTAGAAGGCGCGCTATCTATCTACGCTTTTCAAGTGAAAGTGCTAGATGCGTGCGTTGAGGACCTGCATACCCAGACACTTCAGCGTCGTCAGCAGCAGGCCATCGTCGGCATTGTTCTTTCCTTGCATGGTCTAGCCCCTAGAGCAGTGCTTGATTGCATAGACATTCTTTTTCAAATGTAATGTGAGCGATTTATTTGTAACAGCCGGGCACCCCAAGACGCGATTTGTGAGTGCACGCGATTGCCTCGTGAGACGCCTAATGTTGCCTACAAGAGATTCATGCGATTGCGCGAGGACACGGGTATGTACGTGAGAGTTACAGATGCGTGCATTATGTTTATTAGTGCCTTCGCAACTATTCCTGGTCTGTGCTCGAGGCTAAAGCACCAGCTTGCGCTCACTAAGGAGCATCAACGCAGCGTATATAATGTGTGCTTGTGGGCAAGATAGATAGAATGAGGCTGCTTTTCAAGCTGAGTGTGATGGAGCTAAGCCTGTGGCAGTAGTTGCAAATGCCGTACAGGTACCCACGCCACCGCAACCCACCATAAGAATTGCTCCAACTCCGGCACGTAAGCGCACCGTCCTTATGTGTGATCATTATGGCCAACGCACATGCATCGTCTAAGACTGCTTCCTTCTTCGTCCACAAAAGGCCGTGTCAAGTTGGACCTTCCGCCCTCGCAAAGGTAGTGTACCACTCGGTTTGCTTGGCACGCCACCGTCTCTTCAGGTACCCTCTTACTACGTTGCCCTGCCGGGTGCGCCCTATGTAGTCCCTAGCAGTCTCTTCCCGATGTACCCAGGGCCTCCCATGGGCTACCCTTGGCCGCACTTGTACCCTCTTGCTCCGCGGGCGCGTGCCGTACCAGCCGGTCCGCAAGCACCCGCGCACGCTGGGATCACGTCGGCACGTGCAGTCCAACTTCCGCTGAGGCGCCATCGCATGACTTTTTCATCCAACAGCAGCTGGCTGCCATGCAGGCTAGCATGCAGGATGTTCACCGCCGCGTGGGATCTCAGCCAGACGCTGCCAACTACGTTGGTCATTTCCTACTTGAGTCACGCCAAGTGCAGCGGCATTACCCAATGTGCTTCCCACGCCCGCCCGATGCCGCGCAGTGCGTTTTTAGGAGTCTTCAGATGATCAGTCTCTAGGTGCGCACGCTGCCCAAACCCGTCAAGTAGGAACTCACAAAGCCCGTCCAGCTCCTCTTGTTGGTCCCAACTACGGCCATAGCAGTCCGCACAACTCCCACGATCTTTTGACTTGTCCGAGCCTAATGCGAGTACAAGACCTGCTCTGTAATGGATCAATATATTGCTAAATACAATATTCACATAAATAGAATAGCTACTTAAGTTCAGCCTGCAGAACTTTACTTAATATTCAGTCTGCTTGACTTTATGAAAATATCAGTTTAATGACTCAGCCGGATGCAAGAGGCTGAAGTCAACTTAAGTCAGCTTGCTGACTCATTCTTTTGACAGCCAGCTGACTTCCATGCACGGTAGCATCGAACTGCCTAAATATGGATCTAAGTGTGGTGTACTTGATAAATGGCTAGATGACATCCTTAGGATGGATGGCGATTTTGGGATGATGGGAGATGGCGGTAGATTTGGTTAACCGAGGTCCTGCCAACGTGGTTAACTCTCGGGTAGGCGGTGCCATTGCACTCGCCGTTGAACAGTAAAGTCATGCCATGTACATATGCTAGAATTGCTCTCAAGTTCGGCATTTGGAAACGAGGCCAATTCCCTTGTGCAGCATATTGAGAGGGATCTAAATGCAAGGCGAAAGCCATTGATATGCACAGTCTTCTAACCTTGCTTATGTATGAGTTTATTGATAGCATTATTGATGCTACTTTACTTGTATTCGACTTGCAAAGTATTGTCCAGTGCTAGTGTGTTGGCCTTAGCTATTCATCAGTTAACAGAAAATACCATAGAGATTACTTGTTGATAAAAAGATCTTCAATAATTGTTATTCGTCTATTTGATAAGTCGAATTATTTCAGTGGCATTGAAGCAGTTATCACGGTTCTTTGTACGGTAAGAACAAGGTCTCAAACTAGCAACTCCCGCGACATGGAGAATGAAGATAACGAGAATGTCGAAAACTAGGCTGAAAGCCATGTAGCGGGAACCCGTACCTATTTTGAAGCAGTGGCAGATACTGCAGCTAGAGAGGTTGCAGATGAGGCAGCTGCTATTGTTGCAGTCGCAGCACAACAAGCTGAGGAGGAGAAAGTCAAATTAGAAGCTGTACGATTAGCAAAAGCTCCTGAAGATACAGAGTGGAGGGAGGGACAGCCAGCGAACGAACGCACTGTCGAAGACCTTATGGCACCAAGGGCCAATATTTTGAACCCACCTCCTGCTGTACAACTCAATGTACCACTAGGTCAAACTCGCGACCGGCTGAAGGCGGCAGGAATTGCTGCTGCAGGAGCGAGAGGGATTGTAGAGGACTCTATTTAGCGGGTAGATGCCACTGCTGCTGTTGCATTTGCTAGACTCCCAGCTCAGAGTGTAGACTTGGGAGCATTACTCGTGCAGATGCAATTGCAAATGGTAAGTATGTATTAGTCCCAATCGGAGGACAAAAGAATCATATTGTCCCTGCTGCGCGACGGAGACCAACTGGGTTTTCAAACCACAGGTGGTGGTGGCAGAGGGCCAAGCAAGCCTAAGCCGAAACCTTCCCAGGACTATGATCCTGAGGGAAAAAAAAAGTATAACCTGATCAAGTTTCTTGCTGATGTTCAGCAGTGGCTGAAGAACTACCTAAAGCTGCAGGATTACGAGAAGGTCAAGCACACTGGCACTCTACTGAAAGGCAGTGCAGCAGACTGGTGGCTGTGTTGGAACGAAAAGCGTAAGGCTCAGCAACTGGATGACCCTACTTGGGTAGAGTTTGTTGAGAAACTGCATGAGAAGTTTGATGTTGTCAATCAACAGAAGAAAGCTATCTATGCAATGATCTCCTGGACAATGAAGCAGACCTTTTCAGTTGCTGAGTTTGCTCAAAAGTTCCAGGAAAATATGATGAAGCAGCCAGACTTGCCAGAGCGATAATGGATAGCATACTTTGGGTATGGCTTGAAATCCAAAGTCTCAAGTTATTATGCTGAAAAGAAATATGAGAAAATGGCTGACTTGATCCAAGACGCGGATGGCTGGGTTCAGCAGCAATTCAATCACAAGCGCCAAAGTAATGCTTTGATGTCTAACATTGTCAAAAAGCCCCACAGTTCCTACAATGCTACTGAAGGAGACCAGGCTGAGGATGATCAAGGTGATGAGTACGAGTAAGAGTATAACGCTATACAGTCTAGAGGGAGAGGTGGTTACTCTCGAGGTGGCTATGGAAGAGGTGGTGGTAGGACTAAGCCGAGACCAGCCTCAAAAAAGTCTGTTTGCTTCCATTGCCAAAAATTGGGCCATTTCAGAGAGCAGTGTCCAGTCAAGCACCATCCATTAAAAGACAGCAACAGTCTGTATTCCAGTCCACTGATTGTGAGGATGCTAGAGATAGTGAGTCGTCACTAGATGCCCTTGCAGCAGGTATTATCGGTCGTGCTGAACTGGATTCACTATGCATGCCTGACAAACAGATAAAGAAGAGCATCAGCAATATAAATCCTCAGAGAGTGCACACTATGGATAATCTTGTTCCACCTCATGTCCAACATTTTTTTGCTAAGTCAGGAGAACAATGCGAAAGTCAGAAAAAGTCAGTCTCCCTTATTCTACTGCATTGTATGATTGCAAGTAGGTCGATGAGGGCATTTGTTGACGGAGGGGCGTGACATACTTTTTTCCATAAGGACTTAGTTAAGCGGCTAAGGCTGCCTAACGTCACCCAAGGGAAGAGAAAAGTATTCCTTGGAGGTGCCTCCAGTATCCAGGGAGAAGTTATAACGAAGCCTATTGAGGTCCAGTTAGGTTATGGCATTGCAGTTCTAATTGAAACGCTTACATTTGAGGTACTCAACACTGGCTTTTATGATCTCGTGCTAAGCAGGTCCTGGCATACCAGACATCAAGCTGAAGTGTGTTGGAGCAGAGGTACAGTTAAAATGAGAGGAGCAAGTGATGGGCAGACTAACTTGGCACCCACCTGTGCTCTTTTCCTTGTCCTGTATAGATGGCAAATGAAGGAAAAGAAGAGGCTTTGAGGAGGATGCAATTGATTAAATGCAATGGAGTTCATCGAAAGTCGGAACCAGAAGGAAGACAGAATGTTCTGTCGACTGCTAAAAGAGGTATCTTCTCAACTTGAAGAAGTGGTTGAGAAGAAGGTAAGCCCTCCGGAGCACCCTACTGCTGCAATAATTAACATGCCTCCAAGACTGCCCTCTAAGAGGGAAGTAGTTCTTAGCATTGATCTATTACCTATGAGTCACCCACCTTGGCAACGCACCTATGGCTTGTCTTATGTGGAGAGCGAAGAGTTGAAAACCCATATTGCCGAGCTGGAGGAAAATGGTTACATTTCCTCATGTGAATCACCTTATGGTGCACCCATCCTCTTTGTTGAGAATTGGTAATATGCAAAGTTGTGTGAATTACAGAGCTTTTAGCAAAATTACGGTAAAGAACAAATATGCTTTACCTAGAATCGAGGACTTGCTTTATATCTTGTGTTGTGCTAAAATGTTCAGTAAGATAGATCTCAAGAGTGGTTATGATCGAATCAGAATTGCTGAGGGAGATCAATATAAGACTGCGTTCTGCACACGTTATGGACACTGTGAATTTAATGTAATGCCATTTGGACTGACTAATGCTCTTGCAACTTTCATGGGTGCTATTAATGACATTTTCAGGCCTTACTTGATTTAGTTTGTGCAAGTCTTCTTGGATGATATCTTCTCTAAAAAAGAAGCTGAGGATGGTGAGCACTTAGAGACGGTCATGAACACTCCAAGAAGGAATCAGATATATGCCAAAAAGAGCAAGTGTGATTTAGGGTTTAGGATATTAAGGAAAGTATTGAATTCTTGAGCCACGTTGTCAGTAAAGATGGCAACAGTGTGGATCATAAGAAAGTCTAGACCATAAGGGACTGGCCAGTACCACAGTCTGTCTCGGAAGGTAGATCCTTCCTTGGGTTGGTAAACTATACACGAGATTCATCAAGAATTATTCTACAAAGGCCAGTACACTGACTGACCTTACTAACAAGAAATTTGGTGTGTGTGGGGGGAAGAGCAGCAAGCTGCCTTCCAGACCCTTAGAAATGCTCTCTGTTCTGCCCCAGTCTTCGCTGTGCATGACCCCAGCAAACTTGTGCAGGTGGTTATTGATGCTTCTGGCTTTGCCGTGGGTGCTATTGTTGTTGTAGCCTGCTGACAGAATCACAAAGGATGGTAAGGTAAAGCAAGAGTGGCACCGTGTGCTGTATGAGTCTATGAATATTCAACCCAACTAAAATTAACTATTCTGTGCACGATAAAGAGCTTCTTGCTATCATTCAGTTGCTCAAACAGTGGGGAGCATACTTACATGGTAAACCTTTTAAGGTGATCACAGGTCATCTAGCATTGACTCACTTTCAGAAGAAGTCCAAGCTGTCAAGGAGGGAGAACCGCTGGAGCCAGATGCTGGAGCAGTTCCAAGTCGAGATGGACTACAAACCAGGGAAATTAAATCCTGCTGATGCCTAGAAGACCTGACTTGCAAGAAAGGAACTTCAGTTAGCATGCTGTAAATAAAGTCCTTTGTGCACTCACTTCACTAAAGGTCAAAAAGTCCAACTTTAAACAACTTAGGAAAGCCTACCTTTTTTACCCAACATTTGAGCCCAGTCCACGGATGGTGTGTCGGAGTGGTCTGGGTGACTAAAACCGCTTCAGGCCGGCTGAAGTTGGAAATAAAATCACTCTTATTGACTCACGCACATGACAGGTTACTGGGTGGGCATTAGGGGCAGGCCAAAATTGTTGGCAAACTGGCAAAACACTACCATTGGGATGGATTGCCTCAGGAGGTCTTGAAATTTGTTAAGTCCTCTGATCAATGCCACAAAAATATGTCAAGGAACACACCACCCAAGGGGGCTATTACAACCACTACCCGTCCCAGCTGGACGTTGGAAAACAATATCCATGGACAGGGCGGTAACTCTACCACGAACTACCAATGGGCATGATTCGATTCTGGTAGTCGTGGATAAATTGACAAATATGGTCAATTTCATCCTGACAACTGACAAAGTAGCTGCACTCCAAACTGCGAGACAGTTCTACCACCATGTAGTATGCGAACAAAGCTACCCTCTAATATCATCTCAGACAGAGACTCAAACTTTGCCTCTAAGTTTTGGCGAGCTTTAATGGGGTTAATGGGAGTCAAACAGCTGCTCAGCACAGCCAACCACCCTCAGCCTGATGGGCAAATTTAGAAAACTAACAAAGTTTTGCAAGAGGTTCCGAGAGCATATATTAACCAAAGACAAAATAGTTGGGATGACCTGTTGCCTCAAATTTAGTTTGCGGTCAATAGTGCGGTGCACGCGTTAACGGGCAAGACCCCTTTTCAACTTAGTGTGGGTAGAGTCCCTAAGTCTCCTTCAAATGTGCTAGGGAAGACTTTAACTCACTTTGAGGGGATTGACACTCTCGTGTCTCTCCAGTTAACTCAGGAGTTTGCCAACATCTTGTCAAAGTCCAGTCAAACTTGCACAAAGCCAAAAGAAATTAATGCTAATCAGCACCTTCGAGAGCTAACAAATTTTGTAAGGGCGATTTGGTCAAATTGCAATCTCAATACCTGTACCTGCCTGGTGTGGTGAAGAAAAAGCTCGGTCCGGTCTGGGTCGGTCCATATTTGGTGGTGCGCCGTGTAGGTCAGAATGCTTACAAACTAAACATGTCAGCAGACTACCAGGGTCACCTAGTCTATAATGTCTCGTTCCTGAAATCGTATATCAAAGGTAACACACTGTTCACAAGTCGGTTACCTGTCCAACCAAGACCGGTCCCCGATGTCAGGCATGGTGACCGTGAGGAATATGAGGTCGAGGAAATTTTAGACGCTCGCTCTGTTCGTCGATCATCTAAATATGTCATGAAATATCTGATTCGAAAGAAGAGTTACGATGCCTCGGGGGATACTTGGGACTTCAAGGACCATTTGACCAATGCCAAGGGGGCGTTGCAACGGTTCCACCTTTGGGCGGCTGGGGCCCCTCCCTAACCGTTGTTTTAGTTGATTCGGGAAGGTGACAGGAGGTGTTGTCTCCATTTAAGTTGGAGGGGATAATATATGACAGTTAGTGTGCGAGAGCAAGAAACGGACAATTATGTGAATCCTAAGTGTCAGCATAGTGACAAATGGGACAACCTGGCCCACATAAAGCAACGTTGCCGGAATGAAAATGGGACTCGCACAGCAATACATCACTTAACGCACCTTCAACACATCCATGCGTTTATTTTTAGCGCACCGCAACTACGTAAACTCCTAGCAATCACCGTGTAAGGTAAACGGGAACAAATCTACCATAGTTATCGAAAATTGCTTCCCTTCCTGCAACTCCTAAGACAAAGATCGAGATCCTACTAACTGGTGCCCTTGTTACATGTGGAGGATGGCTCCCACCACAAAAAAGGAAGACAGAAAGCGCAAGGCTGAAGAAGCCTGGAGGACAATGGAGCAATACCTGAAAGAGCTGGCAGCGACGTCCCTCACCAGAAAAGAACAAGAAAAGGTCCGCAGACAACAAGAGGCGGCAGAAGAAGCACAGAGGAAGAAGGAACAGGAAGCAGAAAACCTCAGGAAAGCTAAGGACGAGAGACAGAAGAAACAACAAGAAGCAGCGGCGACGGCGGAGGAGAAGAGAAAGAAAAAGGCTGAAGCAGACAGGCAGAAGAGCTTGGCCACTTACAGATTTATTGTGGTGGGTGGCCAAACCTTTGAAAACCTGAAGGAAGCATTATTGGCAGCCCAGGAGATCATCAAGCTGGAACAAACAACACTTCTACAGAGGGAAGGAGCTGAATCACTAGATAGGTACATTAAAACACACATTGGTGTGGTCCTTTACGAAGATTATGCCACGATGGTGGGCTATACACCAGAGCAGGCCCAGTACCTTGCAGCTAATTTAGAGAACAAGCCAGTTCCGATACCGAGAAGAGTTGGTGAGCATGCACCCTGGTAGCTTCAAGGATACGGTATTCTACCTCACACTACTGCCAGCTTACAATGAAGTTGAGAGGAGGAGCTGAGAGTACTTGGCCAGGGAAGCAAGACAGCAGATGTTCTCTCCCCACTGGTTCCCTCGTAAGCTGAGAAAGGCTGAGCATGGACCCCAATACTACTAGCAGCCCACAGATTGGAGGTGGGTGACCGTCACTGACAAAAAGCACGAGTGTGACCGGGCCCAACCAGACGACTTCCACTATGGACTAGACGCCTACCTCATCCTTCCACCTCACATTGCCCCTTGGGACCCCAGGCTGAATGGCTGCCTGAGTGATATGAATGCGGAGACCAAAGAGCACGGGAGGAGGGGGAGAGACTACTTCTATGAGGGAAAGCATTCCTTTGTCAAATGGGCGAAGAAAATGCAGGCCAGATAGGTATCAGCAGGCTGAAGGCCAAGTAACCTCCAGCTTGTCTCAAGAAAGGGAGGTCAGTAGATTTCTCCATGTCTACCAGGGAGCAGGATGACTTAGTGAACGAGACTCCTACCCCCTCAGAGGAGGAAGATGAGAAGGATGAGGAAGAAGAACAAGGCAAAGGAGAAGCATCAGGAGCTTGTCCTTAGGGAATTCAAGAGCAGGCGTGAGCAGGGCTTCCTAAGGAGCCAAGATCAGGTGTCTGGCATGCGACCCCGGTCATGGAGGCAATAGGACCCCACACTTGCTCTCCCAGCCCACCTGCTCAAGCAGGGAAAGAAGCTCGTCTGACTGTACTTGGCAGCAAATAAAGGCCGAAAACCCAAGAGGACAGGGGTGCCAGAAGAGGAACACGCAGGGTGGCCAGAGGTATGCCGGCCTCTCCCTTCGCTCAGGGACATGTACCTCTTGCAAATGTATTTCAACATCCTACAGGAATGCCTGTCTATATGGGGATCAACACCCAGGTGGTTGAAGAGCAGGTTACGATCCTTCGTTCTCCTCGAGGTCCAACTTTAGAATCAACAGGGTTCTTAATGGGCCAGCTGAGAGACCTAGAGGGCTGTCTAGGTCTAGATCCAGATCTCAGTCTCTTGACCCTCAAGCCCCAGGAACGACACCCTAGACATCAAGCCATCCCCCAGTCCAGACTTGCTGGAGGTCTGTCTGTTTGCACCCGTTAGTTCCCTGATTAGATATTTCTACAGTTGAGTGTTGTCGAGGTGACAACACATTAAGTTGGAGGGATTGTAATGAATCTGTATATTGGTAGATGTAAGATTTATTTAATTATAATAGCTAATAAAGTTCAGCCTGCTGAACTCTACTTAACATTCAATCTGCTTAACTTTATGAAAATATCAATTTAATGAACCAGCCGGAAGCAGCAGGCTGACGTTAACTTAAGTCAGCTTGCTGACACATTCTTTTGACAGCCAGCTGACTTTCGTGCACGGTAGCAGCGAACCGCCTAGATATGCATCTATGTGTGGTATATTAGATGAGTGGCTAGATGACATCCTTAGGATGGATGGCAATTTGGGATGATGGGAGAAGGCGGTGGATTTGATTAACCGAGGTCCTGTCAACGTGGTGAACTCCCGGGTAGGCGGTGCCATCGCACTTGCCGTTGAACAGAGAACTCATTCCATGTACATATGCTAGAATTGCTCTTGAGTTTAGCATCTCTTGTGCAGAATATTAAGAGGGATCTGAATCCAAGGCAAAAGCCATTGATATGCACTGTCTTTAACCTTGCTTGTGTATGAGTTTATTAATTGCTTTATTGATGGTAGTTTACTTGCATTTGACTTGCGAAGTATTGTCCACTGCTTGCGTGTTGTCCTTCGCTATTATATCGATTGATAGAAAATACCATGGAGATTACTTGCTGATATAAAGATCTTCATAACTTGTTAATCGTCTATTTGGTAAGTGAATTCATTTCATGCTCACTTCAGTCTTCCAGTGTCTATAAGGTTGGTCGGGCATGCGGGGGGAGGGTCTGCAGGATCCTTGATCATCACTCTTGAGGACTGCCTGTTGCCCAACTTCAGGCGCGAGAATTCTGCGACCACCTGCGAGCAACCGCCGCGTCAGTTGAACAGAACCTACTTTTGCGGCCCTCCTACGCACAAGTAGTGGCGGACCTGTCTTGGCGTGACAGTACTAGGCCCAATAGCCGCGGCGTGTGACGAGGCAACCAACCTACCAACAGCCTTGGTGGCTCTCTTTGAACGCGCAGCCAAGGCTACCTTGGAGTCACCAAAGCCCACGACATATCTCCATCGGTGTTTCCTCCGTTCCAGCCAATGTGCACCTTTTCCCCCTTCCCCACCATCACTGACTCGCAGTATATTGTGATGTCTTGCATTGGTCATGTCACCTATGTGCGGATGACAGACGATGTCGCTGAGCGTCTTATCTCAGCATATGCTGCATACGTAGATCCAATTATTCCTCCCGTTTTGGCTCCTCGTGTCGCTGGGCCTAGCACCCTTCTTTGTCCTGCACTTCACTGCGCACCATTCTCGTCATTTATTGCTCAACCTGCTTTGCGGCTTCGCGACTGGTCGTTGTTGCCATTGTCTCTGGTTACTTTGTCTTTGGATTCGTTGGTTTGAGCGCAGGAGACCATCACCCACAAATTGCTTTGGCGCTGCACGGGATGTGCAGTGCGCCCACAACCATCACCACCTTCCTGTGTCCAGCTCCTCCAAGATTCCATTGCGACGCCATGTGTTGTTGCGCACGCCATCGCCCCTCCATTCTTTCCACCACTGCAATTCTGCTGCCGTTGACGCTTGCGCTTCAACTATCCTTGACATTCTTTCCCACCTGCTCGCGTGACCTCAGTCGTGGCCACATCCTCGTCTAGCTCTGCCGCAGCGGGCTTGCACTCGGCCGAGCCAAGTACCCTTTCTCTCTTTGCCTTGCCTTTTTTGCCTCCCCTTTTGCACGTACCTGCTCCCACCAAGTGCGTTCTCTCACCGTCATTTCTCACTCCACTCGAGATGCAACGTGCTTTGCCTTGTAATGTTCTCTTGGATAAGTAGCGTGGGTGCTTCCATGTTGATGGTCTAGCCTCCCGTGTTGTTATCCTTGACACGGGTGCTCAACCAGTGCTTCTAGGCGCTGTCATGTGTGAACACCTCCATACCATTGCCGCGGATTTGGAGCCTTGCCCTAATCTGGTGTCCACCGCCGTGTCCCCCGTCAACAACAATGCATACCAGACTCGTGGTTGCATTCCTATTACTTTGAATGCTAACACAGCTGCCTCTGTTACCCTCTATGCACAGGGCATGGTCACGGAGTCCACGGCCTCCGACGTGTTGTTGGGTCAAGATTTTACCTTGTTGGTTGGGCTTTCCATTGATAACTAGCAAGAGATCGCTATGTATCGTGTCAATTTTGAGTCGTTGGGTCTTCACCTGGGCCATTTCCCTCTCATCCATACTCATTCCCCATCTTGCGACATCGCGTCAATTTTTTTCCTCACCGTTGAAGATGTTAGTCCCCGTTATTTACACGATCCTGCTTACATCGTCATGCACAAACCAAAGTCCTTGTCTGTGCCACTACCTTAAAGCCATCCTTTTCCCATTTCCTACACCACCTCGCCAGCTACGGCACGTGATCCATTAGGCTTGCAACTTTCAGCTCCGACTTTGACTCCCTCACTCACATCACCGGTGTTCCCTTCCACACCATTCATCAATACCACTCCGGTCCCTTGATTGCCCCCTCCCGAGGGCATCACTGCGTTAGATTTTTTTGTTGGGGTTTCTTCTACGATTTCTGGGCTGTTGCTCAGTGGTCACTTATTGTTACTTTGACATTGACCCCCTCGCAAACCTCGCCAGCCAATACCACCTCTACGCCCTTTCTCAATCTTTTCCCTATCTCTTTCCATCGTCCGCACACCACATCGTATACTCCGCCTCACCTCAGGATGTTCGCCACCTACATGCTGATCATCTCCACGCATTGGGACTTGTCCACTTGGTTGTTGGTGGCTGGGAGTGCTAGCCTCATTGTTGCGTCTAGCAAGGGGCTTGCACATCCCCGGTCCCAATCTTCTTCGAGCTCATTTGTGTTCTCTCTCTTCTCCAATCTTTTTAAGCCTACCCCGTTGCATTCCTTTTGAAGAACGTTAATTTCGTAGACAATGTTCGTGCGCATGTGCGCCATGACTTCCTTACTATCACATCTATCTTGGGGTCAAGTGTTCCATTAAATGCTGCTGTCGTCGGTTCCTACGCCCAACATTCTTGAGTCTTCTGGCAAAACTTTGTTGCTCCCACCATGCTAGGACCTCTCGTTCAGCACGTACATCTCCACTTGCCCTACCAATCCGTTGCCACTATCCTTGCACCCCACGGTTGTCCCATGGAAGTGTCTAAGCTTGATCACCCTTCTTTCAGTGGAGTCAACTTTCCGGGTCTTCCTTGCGTTGCTTTACCCACTCTCGTGAGTCGCCGAAGGTCATTAGCATTTTGCCACTTTGGGCCTGGTATGCTGTTCGATTCCATAACTGGTACCCTGTTGAGCCTTTTCGCGTCCAAACATAAGCTTACAATAGGTTGTCTTTCATCTGCTACAGCAGCTCCTGGTCTCTATAATACCTAGCCTTGTCAACTCCTGGGATGCGTGATGAATGTCCACGTTCTTACCTGGATTTTCTCTATTTTCCTTATCCTCAACTTTTGCATGCCTGAGCATTATTTCTACAATCCCTATAACCTAAATGCTTTCGGCTGGGGGAGGGTGCCTTCCGATATTTTGGTTCCCACCTTTGATTGGGTTATCAGTGGGGGTGTTTCTGCATAGTAGTTACGGTCTTCAGATCCCCCATCCGTGTCCAACACATCAAAAGCAAAGAACGAGTGGGATTTGAGTGCGCAATGAACACACGCAGAGAGAGAACAATTCACACTTATGCTCAAATATAATGGGGGGTTGTTTGGTAGGTCGGTTGTGATCCTAGGAATATAGATTTTCACAATTCACCATAGAACTTAACTTGAATGGACCTATGTATTTGCAAGCCTATTCCCATGCTAAAATGCTAAACAACATCATGTGAGAGAAACTTGTAGATTTATTGACAGCCAACATGATTGTGGAGTCTACGTTGGATTTTACCCACCTATTGTCATGCCTGCAAAAAAGGAATTTTTGGGGAATTACACTAGGAAACTAATGTGTGGTGACTACCAAAAAGTAAACGCCGTTACTAAACTCAATCGCCACCCCATGCTTGTGCCTGAGGACATCTTTGATGTTCTAGAGGATGCGTGGGTGTTCAACGTGTTTGATCTACGTCAAGGGTTTAATCAGATCCTCATTGACCCTAAGGACAAGCACAAAAATGCCTTCGAGGGTGGGGGTCGTTTGTATCATTGGAAGGTCATGCCTTTTGGGTTAAAGAATGCACCAGCTTGCTTCCAACGTATCATGGACCAGGTGCTGAGAAATCTGCCTTTTCCTTGATGTTATTTTGATGGCGTCCTCATGTTTAGTCGTACCGTACAGGAACACTTAGTACATGTTGAGCAAGTCACACAGTGCTTGAAGATTGCGGGGTTGAAATGTCAGCAGGGTAGGTGTAAAGTTGTGACGCTGCTGGTGCTATACCTTGGCCATCACATCTTACCTTTGGGGGGCTCACTCCGCAACAAGTCAAAGCAGAGGCTATCAGATGATTGCCCATTCCCATTGATGTGTTTAAGGTACGGGCCTCCATACAAATCACGGATTATTATTCACATTTTAGTGCAGTCAGTGCTTCGCTAAACAAACTTTTGAAAAAGGACATATCCTGGGAATGGACAAATGCTCGTCAGGCAGCTTCGAGAAGCCTAAGGAACTCATCTTCTATGCACCTATCTTACGCAGGCCTAACTATAAGCAGCCCTTCTGTCTCCACACAAAATGGAGTCATCTTGGATTAGGGGTAGTCCCCGCTCAGGAGGACGATGAAGGTCACGAAGATGTTGTGGCATACGCTGGTCGTAGTGACAATCCAGCTGAGTGCAATTACAGTTTGTATGAGGGGGAATGTTTGGCTCCTGTTTGGGTTGTTGTGCATTTCCATCCGTATTCTTACGGGACCCAGTTTACCCTCATCACTGATCACCAACCCCTCAAATAGCTGATGACCAAACGTAAACTTCCGAGTAAACACGCGCGTTGGGCTCTAACCTTGCAAGAGGATTATTTCACCATCGAACACAAGGCGAGATTGAGTGATTGGGACAAGGACGGTTTAAACCAAAACCCCGACACATTCGACACATATCTCATTGGTGCATGTTTTGATTTGCACCAGCATGAACACATCTTGTCAGCCTTGCATGCTGCCTACTACCTTGGTCTCATTTGCATGCCCTCACTGCCCACGTCGTGGAGTTTATTCTTCCCCCTGCCCGTGTATCTGTGGACATCTGGATCGACCCTCCTACATCGGAGTTTCTTTGCACTCAGTTGTGGTCTTCCCCACTCTGCCATTGAGGGAGGGAACGTGTCTTGCATCGCTGCGTGCGATATCATTGGCATGAAGGAATCTTGTTGCACATATTCCTCCATTGCACACGCGTTGTCTGTCCTCTTGCTAAACCAACCCCACTCACTCAGAAAATCCACAAGAAGTAGGGTTATTTTGGTCTTAAGGTACCAGCAGTCTTTTGCAAACCGAGTTATGGTGGGATGGGTTGGTAAACTAGGTCGATAGTCTTGTTTGCTTATGCGCGTCTTGTGATCGCGTCAAAACACCTTCAACTATCTGCATTTTGTTCTCAACTTGCTTTTCTTGCGTGGCCTTTCCTACCGTTGGTCTATGGATCTCGCTGGTCTTCTGCCCCTGTGTAGATGTGGGATGCGCTACGTCCTCGTCATGATTGAGTACCTCACAAAGTGGATTGAGTTGGTCACTGACAAGTCCAATGATTTCTTAGCCCGTGCCTTCACCAAACGTGTTTTGTGTCGCTATAGGGCGTGTGCTGAAGTCCTCACTGATGAAGGGTCCAAATTCCAAGGTGCGTTTAGTGAGTTGCTTGATTAGGCGTTCATAAACCACCGCACCTCTTCCCGTGCTCACCCCAGGCTGATGGCCTTGTTGAACGCATCGTCCAGAGGGTCAAACGCAGTTTGCGCAGTACGTGCTGACCTGCAATGACTCTGACTGGCACGTTCATCTTCTCTAGTTGGCCTTTAGGGTATAATTTCAGAAACCAGGCTTCTCTTTGCACCTTCTCACCCTACTTCTTGTTGTATGGTCGCGAGCCTCTTTTGCCTTCCACTATCTATCATCGAGTCACCAGTCCCCTCTCTCTTGATGATTCTGACGTGCTCTTGACGCGCCAATCATTCTTAGAGTCCCAATGCTGTTCTTATGGTTGAATGGTTTGATGGCCGCACTATCCGTAAGAACATGAAGAACATTGCCCCTACTCACTCGCCTCACATTTGCAACAATGTGGACCCTTTCTGCTCTACCGTCTCTGCAAGCCACCCTTGTCAAGTTTGTGGGTCTTCACGTCGTCCTGCCTATGCTTCTATGTGATAATTGCAATTCAGGTTGGCATTTCACATATTCAACTCCTGTTTTGTCCCGGATGCATGAGGGTGATTGGTTCTGCCCCCGTGTGCAGACCAACCCCATTAGCGTAGGACCCTCTCATCACTTCCTCCTCCTGCACCGTTTTTGTGTTTTTGTTTCTTCCTTCTTCCTCTTTTTATTTGCTCTCGACGTGGCAAGTCCTCCGACCACGTGGTGGGAAAAGTCCCTGCTCGCCGAATCTCGTTGTCTTCCGCCTCCAATGCTTACGCCTGCCATCGCCGATGCTCTTTGCGTGAGCTTCCTTGAGGACGCGCGCCGCGCTACTGACTGGCCTTGTGCCAGCGGTCGTCGCTCGGCCGCGTGGCCTCACCTTTGCTTTGTCACAAAGTCCTATCTCACGTTTGTTTGTCATGTCTTCCACCTTATGTACTTGCCACAAGGGCTCTACTTTCCCAACTCTCCAAAGGCAATCCTTTTCTTCCGTTGTCCCCAACAATCCTATCTTGGCACCGTCTCGTTGATCTGCACTCTCGCCCCCTCGCTCGCAACTGGGAGGGGGGTTTCATATGTTTGTTTCCTTTAGTAAGTAGAAGTCCACAATAGTGCCCAGCTCAAACTTATGGTATTCGTTTTCCATTTCACAGCACATAAGCTGTGGGCTTTTCCTCCCACTAGAGGAGGTCTTTACCCACCAGAACTCAACTTCATTCGGTCGTTGAAAGTCCCAAAAGTAGACCTTTCCTGCGGTCCTCTTTGTTAGAGTATCCCTTCTGCATTTGCTATACCAATGCCTAGCTGCTTTTGATGGCCCTTGTCACAACAAGGAACCATACGGTATGGGAAGGTAAAGTTGTTTGGGACTTCCAAAGCAGGATGCTATGGATATTATCCACAAGGTTGGAAGGTTAGAGGCGGCCAAGATCTTTGGCAACAAAATTGGGCAGCATAGTATGACCTGGTTGCTGAAGACTATTATCACTTGGCAACAAATGACTTTTGCCAACAAGCCTATGCCCAAGCCGCCAACGAAATCAATCACAATACTTGTAGTACCTACTTTGGATCGGAGGCCTGATTGGAACGTTTGACAACGCCGAGAGCTGTATTCATGACGAAAAAATGCTGCTGGAGAGACGATACCCACACTTCGCTTGAAGAAGCCGGGATGGCTGAATTGGCACAATGTCATGAGTTGCGGGAACGCTAACTAGCTACGCTAACTGCACTTTGGAAAGGGAAGATATGCCCATGGCAAACGGAGGTCACCATGACGAGACTCCGCCACGGAACGAAGAAGCGACAGGCTGGTCTAAATACTCACAAAATTTGTGCCATGGGTAGATGACACAAAAGTTACGCCGTCTTGGCTACAAGATGCAGTGGGCGGACTCATTGTAATACCACCACCTGAACAAGAAGATACACCAAAAGGGCAGCAGGCGCCAAGACAAGAGGTGCCTCCGCCGCGAGAAGAGGGTGGACACTCTGGTTACAACACTAATGACAGTCCAAGAGCGACCAAAAATAGTTACTACTGGGAAGCAAGCTCAAGTCACCAGACCGGAAATGGTCAAATGGTACCCCAAGTTGCACTCCACAGGACGATGACCCAAGACGGCAAGGCTATCAAGGCTATTGTGCTGAGCGCCAGTGCAACATTGGAGAATGGGCCGAAGCAAGCAGCCAGAAGTCGACAGAATCTTGGGGGTCTGGAAAGACCATATGCTTGGAACTAACTATTAAGAGCTCCAAGAAGGTGACTACTGTAGCAAAGGAAGATAAGCTACGCATCCGACTTGAAGCCAACCAAGGAGGAGCGCCTGCTGGCTTCAGTTTGCTTAACAGCTAGAAAAATCATCATGCAGATTTTGAATCAACTTTTGAAGGCAGAGTTTGATCGGTGCAACGCCTAGTTTTGAAACACTCCCGTACAGCGTCTTTTGACCGAATTGTACGTATTGCAATACTCCGTATCGTGATACTCCGTATTGGTGTACAACCAGATTTTTTGATTCAGTTCCCATTTACAGACGGTTTATTCCACCGACTCTCACTTATTTTGGCATGTTCCAACGTACAGGTTTGACTCTCACATTCTGCACGTCGGCGAAGAGGCAAATCCGTATGCGCCGTATCCGAATTTCATAACTACGGTGCAAAGAAGAGAAGATAGAGCAAGCAGGGAACTCCTTGCAAGTGACAATTATCTCTATGGCCAAGCTAAACACAAAAGATAAAGAAGAAATATCGCTTCCAGAAATGGAAATGGAAGTGTCAGTTGAAGTCGAGGCAAGATTGCCTGTCGCGCCAGAGTTCATATTGCCTGAGCTCACAGATGGAGGGGACGGAGGGAATGAAATCCCACATTTTTCTACTCTAGAGTTGGACTTACAAGAGCTGCAAGAGCTCAAAACCAATGACTGGGCATCTCACCAGTTAACACTGGAGGGGCCCAACCCAGCAGACCTTTAAGACAACTTGATGTCACCTACTGCCAGCAATACAGCACCAGGAGAGCTACAACATCCACTAGTGGTGATTGCAAATGTTTCTAAGGCGGAAGCAGTTCAAGGGACGCCACAAGGCCACGCAATTAGGCCAAGGAAGGTGGCTTGTGAGAGAAACGCACCAATTAAACTGATGTTGATGCAAAACCTCAAGTATCGAGGGGATCCTCGCAAGGAAGAGGCTCCGAAAGGAATCACTGCCTCACCAAAGCCTATCAATGATATTTTACAGAGGGAAGGCGAACCCGGTCTCTTGAGCAGAGTTGCCGCTTTGGGACTTCACATTCCCATGGTCACGCCTCCATTCACTGAAATGTGGGAAAGAGAGCAGAACCTGCCCCTTTGGGCACCCACAGCTACTGAACAACAACTCACTGACCTCATAAGGAGAGTGCAGCGCTTGGTTGAGGAGAATGTTGTGCGTCATAGGTTAAAAGATCTGCAGGATTTTTGGTTTGTGTCACGTGGGTGGAGAGACATACCGCCATCAGGAGAAAATCCTGGAGTGGCACTAGATTACATTATCACACTAGAGCGTCAGTGGGGGTTGACTATCGACATAAGGACCACTATCCAAGACTTGGCTGGATGGCCAGTGGCCAATACACGTCCACCACTTAAAGCTGGCGTGATGAGTACCAGCTGGACACGCAAAGACGAAGAACGATTCTGACGCAACCGACCAAGAGGCAGCTGAAGTCTGTCTCATAACAAGAAAATTGCAGACCGCCGAGGAAGAGTAAGGGACCTAATGGTAAGGCAACAAAGCCTAAGCCTGAGTAGGAGGAGGCCAAGAAGCGTGTCACGCCTTCACCAAGTGGTCAGGCGAAAATGCTAGAGGGGAAGGACGAGGGTGAGAAACCCCCACGTGGACTCCAAGAAGTAGCAACTACTGGATGCTTTTGCTCGAGAGAAGCAGCCAAAAACTTAGATGGTTGCCATTGGGAGAATGGTCTCATCCCAAAAAAAGAGCACTAGTAGAAAGGCGGCTGAAGAAGCACCGCAAGGTGTTTGCTTTCACTAAGGAGGAGATTGGCAGAACCACTGCCTACGTGTGCAAAATCACAAAAACTAGCGATGAATATATCTGACTAGGGCCGCACAAGCTCAGTCAAACAGAGTGGGATTGTGTGGAGAAAACTTGCCAAGAGCTGCAAAAGCTTGGGATGATTGGGAATTGAACTTCACTATATGGAGCTCCTATAGTAGTAGTTGCGAAGAAAGATGAAGATGGCAATGACAATGCTAATCGCATATGTGGCGTTTACACCAAGTTAAATCTCTATAGCAAGCCAAACAACTATGTGATCCCTACGTCAAAGAGGATCTTCTCTATTGCCACCAATGGGAAGGTATTCAATATCATTGATTTGTGCCATAGCTTCAACCAAATCTTTGTGAAAATAAAAGGATCAAGGTAAGACCGTATTTTGGGCTCAAAGGAAACTATGGCAATGGACGGTATCGCCATTTGGGTTGAAAAAATACCCCTGCTAAGTTCCAAAGCGCTGTGCACAAGGTGCTAAGACATATTAATGATGTCGTGGTGTTTAGCGAGTCAGCTGAGCAACACCTCAAGCACTTGGAAAAAGTGTTCCAACGTCTCGAGAAGTTCCAGATGACGTTGCATCCAAGAAAGGGCACAATCTTTGAGGAACATATGCCCTACTTAGAACATGAGGTTGAGAACAATGCCATGTCTCTTCAGGCCAAAAAGACTGAGACTTATAACAAAATACCTGCACTCGCGAATGTAACCAAGCTGAGAGCCTTGCTAGGACTCAGCGAATACTACCGCAAATTTGTGACTGATTATAGCAAAATTGCTAAACCCTTGACATAGCTCCTGAAAAAGGATGTACCTTTTGTGTGGACGGAAGCCCAGGAGAAGGCCATGAACGAGCTAAGAGTGAGGCTGGTGACAGCCCCAGTCTTGCGAACGCCAGTCTACACCAAACCGTTCAACTTGCACACAGACTGGAGTCGTGTGGGAATTGGCGCAGTACTCACAGAAGCCGAAAGTCGTAAGGAGGAGTACGTAATTGCGTATGCATCTCGCTCTAACAACCAAGCAAAAAGCAACTCCTCATCATACAAAGAAGAGGTATTAGCAGTGGTATGGGCCGTCGCGCATTTTAGAGAGTATCTATGGGAAAGACCTATCACACTGATCATTGTTCACTCGTCATTAATTTGGCTAATGAAGAATGGAGACCTCACTGGTAAGCTTGCTCGCTGGGCTCTCAAGCTGCAGGAGTACCAAGCGACAATGGTGCACGAGCAGGTGTGTTGAACAACGACGCCGATGGACTTGGTAGGAACATTGATCCATCTTTGGATGACAGCTTTGGAGCACGGGAGGACAAAGAAAAAAGCAACCTTGGAGAGTTGGCAGCGAGTCTAGCCAAAATGGCTGGTGTGGCAGATCCTGATGAGGCCGGGCTTCCATCCCTGTTCAGCCCACGGATCTAGAATGATCAAAGCTACTATGCACTAGCTCAAGAGAGGAGTCCACCTGGAAGGGTTATCTCCGAAAGAGAGAGACAAGGTGAGCCATTGTTTATGGAGGTTTTGCTAGAATAGCAATAACCTTCTCAAGATTGAAGAAAATGAGGACGAAAAGTTGGTGCTAGAACCCACCAGAAGGCGAGCTCTCGTGTAGGAAATGCATGAAAGTACAAGCCATTATGGGGTCAAAAAGACAAACAATTTTTTAGAGCTGCCTTTTGGTGGAGGGGTATGAAGCATCAGTGCGACAATGTGGTCAAATCCTCAAAAGTTGCGACCGCATCAAAGCTAGTTTCACTCAGCAACGTCCACACTTGCAACCATTGCCAATCATGGGCCTAGATTACCGTTGGATCTGCAGTCTTGCAAGTGAGCTAATGTCGTCAAAGCGAGGTAACAAGTCCATCATGGCTATAATTGAGCATTTTTCTAGGTGGGTAGAAGTTGTCCCTCTGATTGCTAAGGAGAGTTTAGGGACTACAAAAGCGAGCTCAACAATGTTATTGTGCAACATGGAGCTCTAGCAAGAGTGCAGATAGACCAGGGGTCTGATTTCCAAGGATCATTTCAGAAAGTCTTGGACAAATTTTTCATTAATCACCGCACTTGTTCAAGAGATCATCCACAAGCTGATGGTCTAGCGGATGGTGCAAACTATCAAGTCTGCACTGCGCAAATACTACCTGGAACATGACAAGCGCGATTGGGATGTGGGCTTGCCATGACAGGGAATAGGGTACAAATTCAGTAAGCAAGCTGCGCTGGCGAACTATTTGCCTTATCAAATGCTATTTCGTCGAAATTTAGTAGTGCCCAACAGCATCCAATTGGAAAATGATTAGGGGAAAGACTTGGACAACTCTGACGTGGTGCTATATATCATGATGAGCCGCGATGTGTTGTTTCAACGCATAATGCCTGCAGCGTTACAAAATTTGAAAATTGCACGAAAAGAGATACGCAGCGATACGCAAAGACACGAGATGGAAGCTACCGCCTACAGATGACGCACATCAAAAAATGATTTTTTCTACAAGAAGCGGCAGATCAAGACCAACATCAAAACAAGCTTAGGTGCAATAATCTAGCGTGTGAAGCATGCATTTTGTAGTGGTGTGTTGGAGCTAGAAGACTCTGACGGCAAAAGCATGAGGGATCATGTGCAGAATTGTTTGTTGTGTCACTTGGCCAATATTGATTCTACGATCAGGATTGTGCGTGAGGAATTAGTGCAAGCCACTCTGTGTGCCAGCTGCAAAGTGCAAGATGATCAAGAGATAATGGTAACTTGCGATAAGTCTGGATCTCGTTGGCACGCACTTTGCATTGGGAATGAAGAGATTATGGCAGAGCGCTGAGAATGCTTTGACCGCCTTCCTAAACCCCCGAGCCAAGAAGGAAGAAAGCAGATTACTTTCAGCAAAAAAGGCTGCGACGCCTCAGCTGAAAGGGAGGGGTGCAAGGGAGACTAAAGGATGGAAACCTTTTCGCAAAATTTGCTTAGTCCTGAAAAGGTGCTATGACGCCTTTAAGTGAAAAGAGAAAAACACCTTATGGCAATCTTTCTCTGCATCTGCTCAAGTGCAGGAAGGCCAAAAATAAGTCAATCTCAAGCAGGTCCATATCGACACACGTGCAAAGAGCGATCAATCGGAGAAATTCTCATGTGCAGAGACGCAACGACGAGTTGACCAAGATAAGCCCACACGTGAGGAGGACCATCGACACATGGACCAGGTCGACAGCACACGTGCTGGAAAGCCACACATGTGCCAGGTGACCAACACTGTTAGGCACAACAATTGTCGCGTCTGCTATCCGTGTGATGGTGCCGCACGCGCAGCGCAAGTCACAGCCGCCGAGGTACGGAATTCAATGCTGACTTCAGTCCCATCAGTTGACCAGCGACGGGTCAACACTAGTTCAGGTCACGTATAAACTTGACCAGAATGCAGGTCAAACCCGACGCTTAGAGGTGAGTGGGGTTTCACAATCCAATTTGCTGGAAAGCTGACTAAGCTAAGCCTGCAAGAATTAACAGATCAGCCGAGAAGTTGACTACGCTCAAGAGCCGAGAGGAAACGCCAAGTCTACTGCGAAGTTGCCGTGCTACAGACATGCAAAAGTGGCCAAGTCAAGAGGGCTGACTAAACGGCAATCTTTGTCGCTGGACTTGGGCCGAGTTGCCACCATTTAAGCAACCACCCAAGGGTCATGGACTGCAACGCTGCCCAGGCTTGCATGCTAGCCGAGAGCTTAAGCCGCTCGAGTAATAAACTTGAAACGCCATGCATGCGCTGTGTGAGGGGTTTGACGCAGCATTAGAACTCTCTCTCTTGAGAGAGGCCTACATGCGTGGTGCTTGGGTAAGGCACAAGCGTTGCACAATCTCACCTTATTTTTGCCGCGCACATTTGCCAAGGCAGCAAAAGGAGTTCAAGAGAGAGAGAAAAAGAGAAGAGAAGGGCGCGAAAGAGAAAGGAGTTTCCAAGGCTACAGAAGAGCTTAGGAGGCACGCTCGAGCCAACGCTCCAAGATTCCCGCTTTGTGCATCAAAGAAAAGTTTGAGCTATGGAGTTCCCAAGAAGGAATTTCTCTCATGGAAAGTAGCGAGAACTTGCAGAATAGAATCTGTAAGGATTTCTATCGCAAAATTGGACCAGGCACCACAAGCGTGAGAAAGCACACAAAGTGGTGAGTGATGTGTTAGTTTCTAATTTCGCAAAAGTCTCTATCAACAAATTGTTGAAAGCGAGAGCAGAATAGTTCAAGAGCACTCTCAGTGAAGAATTGAGTGAGCCTAGCCAGCAGTGAGAACTCCTAAGCGTGGTGTTGGGCGAAGAGCTCAAACTAGACTAGCATGGATGCCATAATTTTGATGTTTTGTAAGCTGTGACTTTCTGAAAGTTCAGCTAAAGCCCTGGTGGGCAATTTTCTCTGAATACTGGTGCAATGTGTGTGTTTTAATTCGCTTAGACTTCATTCATGCAAAGTATAAAAATGTTCACTTGGTTGAATTATCAACTTAGGAAACAACCTATTTGGAAGTAGGGCATTCTGTCCTACATGTAAGGGAGAAAAAAGGATGGAAATCTTTTTGAAAAATTTGCTGAATCCTGAACAGGAGCTATGAGGGTTTTGTCTGCAAAGGGAATAACACCTTATGGCAACCTTTCTCTGCATTTGCTCAAGTGCTGGAAGACCAGAAATGAGTCAACCTCAAGCAAGTCCGCACTGACACACGTGCAAAGGGCGATTCACCGAGGAGATTCCCACGTGTAGAGACGCATCGATTAGTTGACCAGGAAAAGCCCACACGTGAGGAGGACCATCAACACATGGACCAGGTGGACGGCACACTTGCTGGGAAGCCAGACACGTGCCGACACCGATACTGTTTGGCACGACACCTTCAGGCAGTAATGCAAAGTATGGTCTATATGTGTACGCGTACGTATAAAATCATACAAATTACGAATTTATGCGATGCAATAATGTTACCTTACATACATATGCACGCGTGCATACACGCATGTAAGATTTGCAATATTGCGAGGTTTCAAGCCATAACATATATGAGTACATGTACGTATTACTTTATTTTGCTTGCATGCAATGGTGTCTTGGTGACGTAATATGTGGTACGACACAAATTTATATTATCACAGGTTTCACGCTATATCATCATGGAGCTACATTTATACATGCATATATATTTCTTTGCTCTTTTGTCACTTGCCAAATCAGCATCTCGAATACACGTAGTACACCATATTCACGGGCTATCATAAAAGTATCAAAATCGTAACGATAGTTAGCCACAGCCAAATATGCGGGTCATGAGACAGGTTCTAGGTAAGTTGATTCAAAGCAGCAGCTCTAACAGCCGAGGGGTGCACCTCAATGATGCCCTCATTGCTTATTACCACTAGCAGCACCCTTCAGGAAGATGAGACACCGGAGGCAACACCATCCCCGCCTAGAGCGCAAGATTGTCAATGGGTTGAAAACCTTGAAAATAATGAAAGCACGACATGAAGTTACTCTAAAACCTGCACCAATTTCAATGTCGCCCAAGGGTGCAATCTCAAATGCACAATTTTAATTTCTGTTTGGGAATTCATTATGCACACTTGCATCGCAATGTTTAATTTTGAGCTAGATGTCAACCACGTAATTCAGGCCCCAAAGAGGCCTCCCAAGACCCGTCGTGCGCCTAAGAAGGACAATTAGTTGAATCCTGCAAGGGTCATTTGTACTGTGTTAAGTCACATTTGAGTTCCATACAAAGGTATGAAATACAAATACGTCGCATTGGCGTTTCGAACACGCACAGGCGTTATGCGTAAGAGGTCGCGGTAATACGATCCCTATACGTGTGTCGGTTAAGAAGCCGACTAATTAAACGCACGCGCGTGTAAGGGCCAATTTTTTTTTTTAATCTGACACGCTGCCCTCAACTTAACTGTGCGAAGTCCAGTCAGCGACGTGGTGGCACGGCGTCAACAGATCTCGCCAATCTTAAACAACATCACTTGCGTCAATGATTCCTTGCAATTCGATTGTCAGTTTGTCGTCGTTTGTCGAGATATTTGAAACTCATGAAGAGCGTGCACACCCATTAACACGGCCACGGCGAACGTGGTTGCGATTCGGTCTTACGCTTACGTGTACACAAACCAAAATTGAGGCTAAGTAACGGAAAACCAAAACCGACACGTCAATAGATCGAGATTGACCATTCAGTCGAATTAAACTTTGTAAACACATATTAAGCGTATAATTTGCACCCGAACGACCCATACGCACATCTTCAAAAACAAAGGTTCCGTAGTAATTGGAAATGCTTTTTTTATTTTTTGGTTTGTGCATGCAAAGTCCTTTACAACTTTATTCAAACTTTAGCAAATTGATGCATGTGCATGGATGAACACTGAGCTTGGCAAAAACGTTATGGATCTTTGGACATTGGTTGTCATGTCGCGTGAGAAGCTGTCAACGACCATTGAGGTCCATAGCACGTGCAGACAGGAACTAAGTGGCAGTGGGTAAAACACCCCAAGGACTAAATGGGGGAAAAGCCCGCAGCCTTCAGGGAATTGCGAGAAAATGTTATGAACTGCTACTAGCTATGAATGCAGTTATGGAGGGAGAGCAGCCTCAAGGAGAGAGCTAGAGAGATTAGCCATCATGGTTGACTACGAAACACCCCCCACAGCTCAAGTGGAGGGGTCCATTGAGGAGATCAAAGAGAAGCTAAAGAAGGCGAGGCGGGCGCAAGACTGGGATGAAAGCCTCAAAAGACAAGCGATAGAAAAAGCCAGGGGGAATGTGCTTAAGGGAGAACGTCCGAAGCATAGTGACAGAATGGATGTCGTGGACGGAGGAGGGTGTCGGATTTGCAAGAAACTGGCGACCGTCGGTGAAAGGGGTGCACACTGCAATGCGACCAGAGATGCCAAAGTCGTCAGTGAGGGAGGGGCGGACGGCCAAGGTCACCAGCGGCAACGGCTGCAAGGCTGTGGACACCATTAAGGACTGCACCCACCAGGGTGTCACAAGGGTGGTACTTGCGTGGAGACAAAAGGAAGAAACGGGAACGGACAAAGGTGGGAGTGCTAATCTAAGATGTGCTGAGGGGGAAATGCCAAGCACCACCAGGAACACGCAAGAGAGGGCAAGATAGGCAGGCTAAATGCCACGTAGGATTGCAAGTATTGCGTAACTTTAAAGCAGGTTGACGCGCAGACCCGTTGTGCGCACGGGGATGATTAACAGGGACGGTAGCAAGCAACGTATCAACTTTGTGGCAAATATGAGGAAGATGGCAAGGAGCAGAATTAGTGAGGTATTGGCGGATGGTACGCCCATCAAAGCCTTCTAAAGTCAGCACCCCATTTGGAGAGACGGTGTGCACCCGCAAGATGATAGGACAAGCCTGCACTTCAGGGGTATCTTAAGTCTCCCTCTGCACGAAAACATGGTCTTCCACAGCGAACTTAAAGAGACGCGGCTTATAAAAGCCACAACGCAAGCGCGCGTAGCGTAGCGTATTATGACGCTGCGTGTTGAGGAAATAACTCGTAGCAATAGGCATATGGTTTTGTAAAAGTAACGCACGTTCACGAAGATGAGTGTGAAGGACATCAAGAGCATCACGATCAGGAAAAACAGTCAGATAATGACAAAAAGCTAAAGGAAGGAGAGGCTCCCCATTGTAGAGGAGAAGATAGGGTGAGTAGGAACGAAAAACCCCTTGGTTACTGAAGATTTAAACAATAGCTAACCAAGGGATATTCAGGTCGCAATCACCCACAATGTGAGCCAAACAAAATTTGCGCAACCGTGCTTCACGGTTTGAACCACGCGCTCGGCTCACCCATCAGCTTGCGGGTGATCGCGAGATGTTGTACGGTGATCTACAAATGAATGTTAAAGAAGAGTGAAGAACTCACCAAAAAATTGGTGCTCTCATCTGTGAGGACCTCCGCACAAGCGCCAAACAGACAAAGTACTCGCTCGATGAATGCGAAAGCAACATACGCGCTAGTCTTATTTATGAGATTAACAAGTTCGACCCATTTTGTCAGAAGTTCAACCATTGCCAGTACATACCTGTAACCCCATTCAGAGAGAGGAAGAGGACTCGCCAGATTGAGGAACCTACGATAGAACAAACCCCGGATAGGAAGGGGCTGGAGAGCAAACGGGGTGGCGTTAAGACTAGTACAAATGCAATCAGAAACTGAGCATGCACGCAGTGCGAGAGCAACCTGAGTGACCAACCCTTCCCACCACTACTTTGTTTGTTCAAACGCAGTGGTGCGTTGGGAGCGAGCGGAGACGGGTCGATGGATTGAAGCGGAGATGCTTGCGTAGCTTAGTAGGCCGCATTGCCCTTGTCGATCCTAAATATTGTAGTGTCGATGCATCTGAGGTCGAGTATGGAAGAATTGAGATGGACAAAAGCGGCACAACGGTGGGCTTGCGTGTGAGCCAGTGCGTGCACCACTTGCGCCATTGACAAGGTCAAAAGGGAAGTGAAAATTTTTGCTAGCCAGACTAACCCGTTAGGCGGAGGCAGAAAGAACTCGACAACTTTGGAAGGTGCAGCTGAGGCTGGCAGCGCTTGGGAAGTGGCATCAGGTTCTTAAGTCGATTCAGGTCAGATATGGACACCTGCGTCAAAAGTGCTAAGGAGATCCGACGGCTTTGGTACGAACGCGATGTCTGCAGGTGCATAGGTGAGAGTACCTATGCGCGAGGTAACAATGTAGGGTTGGTCGTCCTCAAACGATGGTGTGGAAGGTGCACCTTGACGCTGACATGGGGCACATTTTTTCGACCATCTCAAATGGAAATATACACAAGTTGGATCTTCCGTCCGGCGTGGACGGGCAAATTTGAGCAAATGGAAAGTAGATTTTATTATTCTATTAATTTCCATCTTGTTACTTCTTGACATCTTTGGTTGATTTTTTGTTTTTGGAGTGGTAATGGAAGTCCCTCTGTACCATCTTTGAGGTTATCGTCCACGAAGACGATGATGGAAGTCATTCCGTGTCAAACCAGAATCTTCTTATTTTTGACTCACCAAAGAAGTTAATTTGTACGTGGTAAAAGAATGTTATTTTGCCATCTGGAGATTGAATTGTATCAAGGAAGAAATTTTTGTCGGTTATTTCACTGGTCTATTCTTGTATCCATTAGTAACATTCTTGACGGCTCAATTTGTTGTGACGTTGTAGATGGGCGCGGTCGAGTTTTTGGTCATACCAAGTGGCGCGGTCGAGAAGCATTGGTTCCGACCAAACGTTCATTTGTACGTGGGCATATCTATATCTCACATGACTCAAACTCAACCCGACCCACTTTAGTCAAAATTTAAAATCCATGACACACCTCGCTCACAACTTCAACTCACAATTTCCGCCGCCGAATATCCTGCTCAACCCTATCCACGACAATCACGATTACACATAAGCACATTTTGCTCATTTTGACTCAACATTCAAGTGCCGGCCAGCAGACGGGAGGCGAATGCAAACAAGTAAAAGGTATGGTTGAAGTTGCCACATATTTTTCCAATGTGTGTTGTAAAGTATCTTACACCTCTAGTAGGAGTTATATGCACACTTCCACGCCGCTTCTTATTCAAAGTTTGCCGGCAAGTTGAATAAGCAGATTCGTTCTGGTCATAAAAGCCGTTCTTATGAAATTGATGTAGAGTAATATTGTGTATATGAAATACTCAAAACAAGCTTTAATAAGGGGCACTGCAAAAGCAATCTCCTCGCAGCCAATCAGTTGCAAGCAGTTGCTATGCAGCTATCGCCACAGTGGCAGCAACTACACCTATATCAGGTGTAATACCGCAATGACCTCTATATTGCACAGGCAAACGAGAAGCAATAAATTAGCATTACCGGCCTCCCGCCCACCCGCACACGCACGCAGTAGACACGACACGCCGGGTCGACTAGGGATCTGTAAACATTCAAAACATTCCAAGTAAAGCCTTGCCCGTCAAATCATATGACCGTAATGCTATTTTGTAGAAACCTTCTAAAGCCTGTATAACTGTCATAATATTTTATAACTAGCTACATTCATAGGTTAGGATTTAGACTAGCCCAAACGCGATCATTATATGCTAAAATTGCTATTTTTTTTGCCAATTTTGCTTGTTCTAAGCGCCATCTTCCAAGGGCACCCGAAATAGCTGCCGCTGTGGCTGCTGCTCTACGCAAGAAATGCGTGCCATATTCTTGCATAGTAATGCCTACTACTCCAAAGCATTCCAGGCACCAGTCTCGTACTTCTGTGTAGCTGGGTGCTCGGCCGGTTAGTGCGTGAGTGCGGTTGAATCCTTGGATCAAGTGGTCGCTTGCACCATAGATCGGGATCTCTTCTAGTAGGCGGAAAATTGTTGTAAAGAGATTCTTGATAGTATACGAAACACATTAATCCCAAAGCCTGCTCTGCAAATTTGTTAAAAAACGTAATCAAACTGGCTCTTACATTCTCGGCTCTGTGTCCTCGCCCTTTCCTTGTGGGCTTTGTGTGTCTTGTTATATGTGAGAGGTAAACAACATACATTTACGTTGAATAACAGTTGGGACACCAAGGAATGATGCTTGTCATATATTTCTCGCACATCCGATTCAGCTTGTGCACAATGATCAATGCCTTTCTATTGTGCCTTGTTCTCTAGTCATCACCTAATCTGAATCAATGTGTTTTGCGTTAGGTGAGATAGCAATAATGTTGATGAATGAAGCAAGAGTGTGCTTGCCAAATTACAAATTTGTTTTATGTTCATTGATTCTTAATAGGTTATAGTGCACTAAGTTCCTTATATTACGCACTCACCAAATTCCCTTACTTATCACAAAAAACAACATATCCATTGTTGTCCATGAATGCTTCACTGTCACAAATATCTTCACAGCGTGCTGACTTACTCCTAAACCTACTCAATATACACTCGCCTCAATAGCTTTTGGGTCTTTGCAACAAATTACTGGTAGGTTATCAAGTATAGGCAGCCAAAGTATTAATGATAGCAATAGTAATTTCACGATCCATTTTTTTATGTGTCCAAGTGAGAATCAAAGCAGCGATTCTCATCACTAATATTAATATGTGTAAGTAATTATACAAACATGGAGCTTCCTCCGTGGAGAACCTATTTATGTTCCACTTTCAGCATACAGGTGTGACCCTTCGAGAGGTAAAGATGAAGCTCACTTCTCTCAGCAAGCAATGCCAGACCGCCTGCCAAGTGGTAGGGAGTACGAGGGAGACTTAGAGAGTGAGAAAGAGGGAGCTAGGAGAGCAGCAAGAGAAGGAAAGACTCCAGAAGAATTGAAAGCATTTGCATGCGCCATAAATTATCGTGAGGGTTAATTCATTTTTTTTGACCAGCTGACTAACTAGAGACGAGAGGAAGGGAGGAGGGATGGAGAGGGATAAATAAAAGAAAAGAGATGAAGACCTAGGAGGGACAGGTAGAACAAGGAAGGAGTGAGCAAGAGGCAGAGAGGGTGAGGAAGGGAGGGAGGGAGAGAGGGAGGGAGGGGATTAGAGCAAAGAGAGGAAGAGAGGAAGAGGCCGGAGGAAGAAGGGAGTAAGGGACGGTGGGTGGGGTGTGGGGAGGGAGGGAGGGGGCAGCAAGGGAGAGGAATGGAAAGAGAGGGAGGTAGAGAACAAGCGAGGGCAGGCAGGAGGGGGCATCGATGCAATGGAGGGACTAAAAAAGAAAGAGAGGGAGGTGGAAGTGATGGAGAGGCAGCAAAGGTGGCAAGGAGGGAGGCAGGGAGTTTGAGTAAGGGAGAGGGAGAGAAATACACAAGCGGGTGGTAGAGCAATTTGAAGAGGTGAGGAAGAGGAGGATAACTATTATAAATAAAGAATAACTTGATTTTTCAATAATTTTGTCCTTTATGAAAGCACCCGCAACTGGCGCACCGCACTCATAGCTGCCATTAGCCGAAGTTGTCGACAGCCCTGCCGTGTGCCACTTGCACTGGGCAGGGGGGGGGCCGGATGGGGAAGGGGGGGGGGGTGCTGTGACTTAGGCCTCATCTGCACTGCGCGTTGGCTTGATGCTGCTGCAACCCATTGATGCTTGTGTTATGTCATTCTTATTCTATCTTCATATTTTAGGTTCTCGCCTTTGTTTTTCTGGTGTGCTGTCAAAAGCTTCCTCCTCAAGTTCTACCTTTGGGTCCCATCTCAGCACCCGGTAGGGGTGAGAGGGAAGAGAAGAGAGAGAAGAAAAGAGAGGGAAGAGGAGAAACGGGAGAGGAGAGAGGAGAAAAGGGCTCCGTATACTCTCGTCCGCACGTCTGCCAATGCTCCTCTGCTGAATGCGCATCACGCTTCTCCCCGGATGGCAGCAACCCTAACATGCGTAGGCCATCTGCTTATTGCCCACGAAGGCTGCAACGGGGTCCGTCTGTCATGCAAATTGAAAGGAATGCGTTTTCGTGAGAGAGAGAGAGAGAGAGAGAGAGAGAGA
>WELA01013063.1:278002-321550 GCA_009602735.1 Mesotaenium endlicherianum | reverse complement strand
CGCGTCGTCGGTACCCGTGAAGATGAAGGCACGGAGTGCTTGAAATCCAAGGTATCCACCTTTTGGGCCACTTCAATGATCTTTGAGAAGTCCGTCAAGTCGCGTAACTCCACTTCCTTTGCCACCTTGGGTTTGAGGCCAAAGATGTAACGGTCAATCTTCTCCTCGAGAGACATGTTGGGGATCTCAAGAGTGAGGGCGTGAAATCTGGATGTATACTCTTGAACGGACGTCGTTTGCTTGAGATGGTGGAGCTTTCCTCGGGCAATCTTCTCCGCATTGATGGGCATGAATTGCAATAACCAGAATAATGGTTAATAATATAACGTAAGGCATCCCAGAAGGATGTTGCATGACATGAGCTAAGGGTACATTCCCTCTCTGCGAGGGAGATGCCGGCAGGCCTCTGGCTATTTCTCTAGCAGGCCTCCTGTCTGCCCTGTCTGACTGGGTCTTCGTGCCTGGAGATGGGTTCTGTCCTCTGACAGTTCCCAGCCAAGTGATATCCTCCTCTTCAGCGAGTTGCTGCAGGGCCAACCCCGTCTTCTCCCTTACAGGGGATGTGGCAGGCATCAAGATCACGGCGGGGCTAGTGTCCTCCTCCTCGCCTTCCTCCTTGTCTTCCTCTGACTCCTCCTTCTCTCCGTCCCCGGGTTCCTCTGAGACTTTTGGGGTCTCTTCTGTCAGCTGCTCCAGCTCTTCCCGAGAAAAAGAATATCCTACTGACCTTCCCCTTTTGGGTGCTAATGGGGGCTGCTCAGTCCGGACCGCATACAGGTCCTTTTCCCCCTGCTTGCTTGCCCATTTGGCATAAGCGTGCTTCCCTTTCGAGAATTACTCTCGAGCCCTGCTTCTGTCCCCCTGCATTTCTTGGCTCATGCAGTCTCTGACTCCATCCAATCTTGGGTCTCAAGCCGCAATGTGAGGGGGCAATACTATGTTCCCCTTTAGGTCTGTCAGGAAATCCTCATCCGTCGCCCTGTCATTCTGCTGGTCCCTCATGTTGATGGTCATCCACCGCCAATCGGTGGGCTTTTGGAAGAAGGCAGGGTCTGTCCTTTTAAGAGTACAAGGGTACCAGTGCCCTGCAAAGTCTAGCTGACAAGTTTCCCTGGCCAAGAACTCCCAGCTCCTTCTCTCCACCTCATTATACATGGCCTTGAACCTGTTCTGGGATGTAGAGTCCTTAAAGCTGTCCGCGTCCATGGGGATCATCCTGATGACCCTATCTTCCCCAGATACCAGGAATCGATACAACCCCTGCTTCGTTCACCAGGGCCATTGCCTTGGCCTCTCTGACCGTATATCCTACCATCCTGGCGTAATCGTGGTAGAGGAGGAGCCCCGTGCTGACCTCTATATACTTGTCAAAGTTTTCGGATGTCTCCCCTTCACTCTGGAGGATGTCCTTCTGTGTAAGGTCATATGTTTATAAAGTGCATTTTTGAGTTTCATGAGTGTATGTTTCGATTGTATAGTAGTGTAGAGTGCATTTTTGTGGTCATTTTGATATAAAGTTCATCGAATTTGGTCAAGTATTGAGAGAGTTACGGATTTCTGAAGTTTAATTAGTTTTGAGGTCGGTTGACGACTGTCCTTAATTCGCGGTGAGCGCGACCGTTGGATTGACCGACAGCGTCGAGCGATCTGGCCCGTTAGAATGAACTCGAACCTTCACGTAAGTTCGGCTGACGCGGAGTGCCGACTAGGTCGATTTACCTAGAAGTTTCGGTTTAGCCTAGCGCGTCTAAGATAGAATATTCTAGTAATGTCGATGCATGTATGTGGACGTCAATTCGGCCCGACACGTCAGATTAGACTGATCTGGCTTACTCACGAATATTCTGGAAGGGACGATTTGACGAACACTTAGGAAAATCCGTAGCTTCCTCCAAGGGGGGAGCACTTAGGCAGAAAATTATAAATAGGCATAACTTCTTTGTTTCTTATCAGTTTTCACTTCTGTAAATTTCTACGGGTTTGTAATGACAAGGCCTTTCATCCTACATTGTTTGTGAGCAGTTTCTTGCTACTCAAACCGTTGAGTATTTTTCCTAAGCTTTGTTAGTGATATGCCGCTGTACTCTTTAGTATGATTGCAACTAGTTCCTTTCCTCGTGAGTCACTACGCTTCCACTAGGGCACTTTGCCCCTTTCATCTGGTATCAAAGCTGGGCTAGTTTGCATATTATATTATGGAGTCGCAGCCGGCAGCCGGAGGAGGCGAACATGTCGAGCATGTTGAGCGCGCGATGCAACAGGCAGCACCAACAATGACCCGAGAGCAACAAGAGATGCAGGCGATGCTAAGGCAAATGGCAAATGCAATTGGAGGAGAAGTCTACACCCAGTTTCAACAAAATATGCGCGCGGAGGTGGAGAGAATGGTGCGAGTTGTTATGGGGAATGTCGCTTCGACGAGTTCGGCACCTGCACCCGTTGTGCCACCAATTCATGTTAACCCAGTGGTGCAACCAGTTATTCCACCCGCATCAGGAGTGCGTGCGCCTAAGCCTGAAGTTTATACTGGAGAGCGTGGATCGCCGCCTGTTCATCAATGGATTTTTGGAGTGAAGAAGTTTATGGAGTATTCTGCGCTCACGCCCGACAGGCAAGTCGCCTTTGTCATAACTTTGCTGCAGAAGAGTGCTGGAGCTTGGTATGAACGAGAAGAGCAGCTGTCTGGAGTTCCTGCTACTGTTGATCAGCTATTTGAAGGCTTGAAGAGGCAATTTCAACCTATTGCACCCGAGGCTACCGCTCGAGATCTATTGGTGCGCCTTCGTCAACGAGGAAGCGTTCAGGAGTATGTATCGCGCTTCAACGAGCTGGTGCTTCAATGTCCATCCATGCACGAGTCGGAGATGATGGACAAGTTCAAGAGGGGACTCAAGCCAACTGTGGCCAAGGAAGTGGCGCTCAAGGACCCTACCAGTCTTGGGGAAATGATGGCATTGGCAACAAGGGTCGACGCTGTGGAGTATAGTCAGAGGCAGTGGGGCAGCCACAACTTCGGAGGATATCGACACTTTGGATCTCAAGCGCCAAGCACGAGTGTTCAAGGTTCAGTACCTATGGAGTTGGGACTTGTGCAGTACCAGCGCAGGCAGCAGAATTTCAAGCCGAGAGGATCCTGGTATAGTTGCGGCAAGCTTGGACATCTGGCTCGAGACTGTCATGTGAAGGCGAAGCAACCTCAACAGCAGGAAAAAGGAGGACGCCAGTAAGTCGTTCTGGGGTGTCTACTGGCGTGAAGACGAGAACTCACAAGGAGGTTATCCCCAGGAGCCTGCCGAGAAGCAAAGGACGAGACGTTGACAAGCCTATCATCGTGGAAGGAGTGGTCGACGGCAATAATGCGAAGTGTATGGTCGACAGTGGCGCAAGTGCAAAGTTTGTGCACAAGAAGCTGGTGAAACAGTGGCGAATCCCTGTGCAGAAGCATTATGAGCCTAAGGAGGCAATTTTGACGAATGGGCAGAGACTCAAGTGTGGTGCACCTACGGAAGCTATTCACGTAGAAGTAGCGGGACACCGGAGTAAGGAAGTTATGGAGCAGGCAGAGTTAGGTCACCATGAGGTGATATTGGGCCGGCCATGGCTGAGGAAAGCCAACCCTCAAGTGCACTGGAGCACAGGACAAGTGAAATTCCAAGGGCGTGATGGTCGAATGGAGACAGCGAAACAGGTGGAGGTAGATACGACCACAAGTAACTGTCTTCTGTCGAGCCTGCAAGTTAAGAAGCTATGCAGGGCGAATCAGGTGAAGGAGATGTACCTTGTTTTGGTGGTCCTGGCCAGGTCATCAAATGGAGCAAGCGTGAATCCTAACAGCCTGGGCGAATGTACATCGCCGGAGGAGCAAGTAGTGGTGTCTGATCCCCTTGCTCAGAAGGAGCAGAGCCCAACTGCTCAAGAGAAGAAGCCTGCTGAGATGCCTGCCCAAATTAAGGCGCTGTTGGAGGAGTTCAAGTGCGTATTTCCTGAGGAACTACCTGCAGGATTACCTCCACAGAGAGCTATGGAGCACAAGATTGAGTTGGAACCAGGAAGCAAGCCACCAGTGAGACCCGCCTATCGACAATCGTTTGCGGAGTTGGATGAGTTGAAGAAGCAGCTAACAGAGTTGTTGGAGAAGGGATTCATCCGACCCAGCGAGTCTCCATTTGCAGCGCCAGTCTTATTTGTGAAGAAGAAGGATGGGACTATGAGGATGTGTGTCGACTACCGGGCTCTCAACAAGGTGACCATCAAGAACAGGTACCCACTTCCACGAGTGGACGAGTTGATTGACAGGCTTGTCGCGGCGAAGTATTTCTTGAAGATCGATTTGAGGAGTGGCTAACACCAGGTACGGATTACGGAAGGAGACGTTCAGAAGACTGCTTTCAGGACTCGCTATGGTTTGTTCGAGTTCATAGTCATGCCTTTTGGATTGACTAATGCACCTGCGACATTCATGGGACTCATGAATAGTACCTTCAGACCCTACTTGGACAAGTTTGTGGTGGTATTTTTGGACGACATGTTGGNACGACATGCTGATCTATTCGAAGACCTTGGAAGAGCATGTGGAGCATCTGAGGAAGGTGTTGGAGGTCTTGAGAGATCAGAAGCTGTATGAGAAGATGAGCAAGTGCGACTTCTGTCTCAATGAAGTCGAATTTCTTGGACATGTAGTGGGAGCTGAAGGAGTCAAGGTGGAGCAGAAGAAGGTGCAAGCAGTCAGAGATTGGCCGGTGCCTGCTGATATTCATCAACTTAGGAGTTTCCTCGGCATGGCGAATTATTACCGAAGTTTCATTGAAGGATTTGCCAAGGTTTGTGCACCGCTCACGGACATGTTGAAGAAGCAGGAGAAGTGGCTATGGGGTGACAAGGAGCAGCAAGCCTTCGAGAGGATCAAAGAGCTGTTAACACAGGCACCTGTGTTGGCAATTGCCAGCCCAGAGCTCCCTTTCACCATCATCACGGACGCATCAAACTTTGCAGTGGGAGCCATTCTTCTCCAGGACCAGGGCAAAGGATTGCAGCCTGTGGCATATGAGAGCAGGAAGTTGAGTCCTGCTGAGCAAAACTATGCAGCACACGAGCGGGAGATGTTGGCTATTATCCAGGCTTTGAGGATTCGGCGATGTTATGTGGATGGCCGGAAGGTGTTCATAAAAACCGACCACAAGCGCTTAGAGAAGTTCATGACGCAGCGAACGTTGACACCAAGACAAGCAAGGTGGATGGAGTTTCTGCAACAGTTCGACCACAAGACTGAGTACTTACCTGGAAAGATCAACACTGCAGACGCTCTATCCAGGAGGTGTGACCTTGCAGCTGTTTCAGTCATTAAGGAGAATATGGACTTCAAGAAGAAGCTTCAGAGAGGTTATGAGGAGGACCCAGAGTTTGCTGATGGTGGAGCGGCTGAGTCCAACTCGAGTATGCAGAAGAAAGACGGCATATGGTATTATGGTGATTCCAAGAGAGTGGTGGTACCTGACATCAAGGAGCTACGAGACTTATTACTTGCGGAGCATCATGACTGCTTATATGCTGGACAATTTGGAAGCGAGAAGACGGCAAGCGTGCTGAAGCGGGAATACTACTGGAGAAATATGGACAAGGACATCGAGGAGTGGATCAGGAGTTGCGATGCGTGTTAGAGAAACAAGACACCAAATCAAAAGAAGGCAGGTACATTGCGACCCCTGCCTATTCCAGAGTATCCTTGGGAGCGGATTGCTATGGACTTCATCACATCCTTACCAGTGAGTGGTCAAGGACACGATGCAGTTTGGGTTGTATCTGATAGACTCAGCAAGATGGCTCACTTCATTCCCATGAAGGAGACTCCTACGGCAGCAGATGTGGCACGGCTATTCTTTGATCATATTTTCAGGCTACATGGATTGCCGAAGGTAATTATTTCAGATCGAGATTCAAGGTTTACTAGCAACTTCTGGCGGTTGTTGTTGACTTTGATGGGGACCAAGCTGAGTATGAGCACTTCCTATCACCCTCAGACAGACGGGCAGAGTGAGAGGCTCAACAGAACTCTGCAAGAGGTGCTCAGGAGTTTCACTATGGAGGACCCTTCAGAGTGGGACAAGAAGTTGCCAAGACTGGAGTTTGCCTACAACAACAGCATTCAGGGATCGACCAAGCAGTCACCATTCGCTATGCTTTATGGGCGAGAAGTATATCATCCAGGGAACATCTTGTTGGAGAAGGCCAAGGAGACTCAGGTTCCTACTACACAAGCTTTTATGGAGCAGATGGCCAAGACTTGGGATATGGCGAAGACGTGTATTCGGAAAGCACAGGAAGAGCAGGTCAAGCATGCTAACAAGCACAGGAGGGAAGTGACATTCCATGTGGGCGACAAAGTACTCTTGTCAACAGAGAACCTACCTTTCACAGGCAAGAGGAAATTGCGGGCACGGTTTACAGGTCCCTTTGTGGTGCTCAAGCAGGTGATTCCAGTGTCCTACAAGTTGGAACTTCCTTCAGGCTGGCGTATCCATGATGTGTTCCATGTCAGTTGGTTGCGACCATACTTTGACCCGAATGAAGGACATCCTAGACGACTACCAACACCGCCACCACCGGTCGAGATANACCGGTCGAGATAGATGATGTATTGGAGTATGAAGTGGAGGCGATTGTCGGCAATCGACGAGTCAAGCGAGGTCAACGATTTGTCCAAGAGTATCTGGTCAAGTGGAAAGGCTACCCTGCGGACGACAACACTTGGGAGCCAGACGCCAACTTGACTCATTGTAAGAGTAAGTTGAGGCGTTATTTACAGAATGCGTCGAGGACGTCGCATCTTGAGGAGGGGGATGATGTAAGGTCATAGGTTTATAAAGTGCATTTTTGAGTTTCATGAAAGTATGTTTTGATTGTATAGTATTGTAGAGTGCATTTTTGTGGTCATTTTGATATAAAGTTCATCGAATTTGGTCAAGTATTGAGAGAGTTATGGATTTCCGAAGTTTAATTAGGTTTGAGGTCGGTTGACGACTGTCCTTAATTCGCGGTGAGCGCGACCGTCTGATTGACCGACAGCGTCGAGCAATCTGGTCCGTTAGAATGAACTCGAACCTTCACGTAAGTTCGGCTGACGCGGAGTGCCGACTAGGTCGATTTACCTAGAAGTTTCGGTTTAGCCTAGCGCGTCTAAGATAGAATGTTCTAGTAATGTCGATGCATGTATTCGACCCGACACGTCAGATTAGACTGATCTGGCTTACTCACGAATATTCTGGAAGGGACGATTTGACGAACACTTAGGAAAATCCGTAGCTTCCTCCTAGGGGGGAGCACTTAGGCAGAAAATTATAAATAGGCATAACTTCTTTGTTTCTTATCAGTTTTCACTTCTGTAAATTTCTACGGGTTTGTAATGACAAGGCCTTTTATCCTATATTGTTTGTGAGCAGTTTCTTGCTACTCAAAATGTTGAGTATTTTTCCTAAGCTTTGTTAGTGATATGCCGCTGCACTCTTTAGTATGATTGCAACTAGTTCCTTTCCTCGTGAGTCACTACGCTTCCACTAGGGCACTTTGCCGCTTTCATTCTGTGACTCGCTGCGACTTCTTTGAGCATACTTGAAGGCCTCCTCCAGTAGATCGAAGCCCTTGCCCAGTACTGTGTAGCGGTAGCTGCTGATTCTCCTCTGCTTTTCTTTGGCCTGCTGCTTCCACTTCTCCTCAGCTTGCCTCTCCTCCTCTGCTTTCTTGGCCTCCTGTGCAGCTTTTCTGTCCAGTTCTTCCTGCCTCAGTCTGGCCTGTTCCTCCTCCTCCTTCTTCTTCTGTGCCTCCCGTTGTTGTTGGAGTTGTTGTGATTCCCGAGCGGAGATGGAAGATGACTCGATGTCCCCACGGAATTAAAAGTATTCTGCATGTGCCTCTTCCGCCCTTCTCTTCCTCTTGAGTTCCGACTTTTGAGTCATCCTGCTCAATCATAAACACAATGCAGTTAGTGAAGTCATGATATTTTGCCGCTCCTGAGTGCCCTTGATGAAGAGGAACGCGATCGGGAGAGTTCCTAGTGTGAAATACCTGGAGTGAGTGAATATAAGGGAAAATTGGGTTAGAGAGAAAGTGAGTGTGAGCGCAGGTTGAGTGTGTAATATGGTTATCAGTGTTTTGCCGGCTGATCCCGAAATAGAATACCACTCCCTCCAACTTATTTTAAAGGTGGGCTGCCTGTCACAACTGTCACTAACTGTCACATCCCCCTCCAACTTATATGGAGACAGTTCCTCCTGTCACCTTCCCATGTCGACTAAAGGGAAAGTTAGGGCGGTGCCCCAGCCGCCTGAAGGTGGAACCGTTTCAACGCCCCTTTGGCATTGGTCAGCTGGTCATTAAATTCCCAAGTGTCCCCAGAAGCATCGTAACCCTTCCATCGAATGAGGTACTTCATGACATATTTAGACGATCGACGGACCGCGCGAGCGTCTAAAATCTCATCGACCTCATATTCCTCAGGGTCGCCGTCCCGGACAGCGGGGACCGGTCCCGGTTGGACAGGTAACCGACCTGTGAACAGTGTATCACCTTTGATGTATGGTTCCAGGAAGGAGACATTAAAGACCGGGTGACCCTTGTAGTCCGCTGACATGTTCAGTTTGTAAGCATTCTGACCGACACGACGCACTACCGAATATGGACCGACCCAAACAGGGCCAAGCTTTTTCTTGACCACACCAGGGAGGTACATGTGCTGAGAATGCAGTTTGACTAAAGCGCCCTTAGAAAATGTCAGCTCCCAACGGTGTTGATTAGCGTATTTTTGTTGGTTTGCCTGGGCTTTGTGCAGGTTTTGTTGGAATTCTGACAGGGTGTCAGCAAACTTCTGAGTTAACTGGAGGGAGATCGGATTGTCAATCCCTTCAGGGTCAGATAAAGACTCCCCCAGTACATCTAAAGGAGACTTAGGGACTCTACCCAGGCTGAGTTCAAAAGGAGTCCTGCCCGTTGACGCGTGCACCGCACTGTTGACCGCAAACTGAATTTGAGGTAACAAGTCATCCCAATTATCTTGTTTTTGGTTAATATATGCTCTCAGCACCTCTTGCAAAACTCGGTTAGTTCTTTCAATCTGCCCATCAGTCTGAGGGTGGTTTGCTGTGCTGAGCAGCCGTTTGACTCCCATTAACCCCATTAAAGCTCTCCAGAACTTAGAGCTAAATTTTGAGTCTCTGTCTGAGATGATATTAGAGGGTAGCCCATGTTGGCATACTACATGGTTGTAGAACTGTCTCGCTGTTTCGAGTGCAGTTACTTTGACAGTTGTGGGGATGAAAATGACCATTTTTGTCAATTTATCCATAACTACCAGTATCGAATCATGCCCATTGGCAGTTCGTGGCAGTGTGACCACCCAGTCCATGGATAATGTTTCCCAACGGCCAGCTGGAATGGGCAGCGGTTGTAAGAGACCTCCCTGTGTTGTGTGCCTAGACTTATTTTGAAAGGGGCAGAGTGCCCTAGTAGAAGCGTAGTGACTAACGAGGAAAAGAACTAGTTGCAATCGTACTAAAGAGTGCAGCGGCATATCACTAAGAAAGCTTAGGAAAATTACTCAACATTTTGAGTAACAAGAAACTGCTCACAAATGATGTAGGATGAAAGGCCTTGTCATTACAAACCCGTAAAAATCTACAGAAGTGAAAACTGATAAGAAACAAAAAAGTTATGCGTATTTATAATTTTTTGCCTAAGTGCTTCCCTCTAGTAGGAAGCTACAGATTTTCCTAAGTGTTAGTCAAATCCTCCCTTCCAGAATATTCGTGAGTAAGCCAGATCAGTCTAATCTGACGTGTCGGGCCGAAATGACGTCCACATACATGCATCGACATTACTAGAATATGCGCAAAATACAGATTCTTGAAGTGATGTCATTCTTGATCTTGATAGTACCGGTCCTCCAATCAACTTGGGGGTTGTGCTTGGTCAACCAAGGCGTTCCTAGGATGACGTCGTACTTGCCCAATTGCATGGGGGAAAACACTACTCTATCCTTGAAGGACTTGATAGAGAGTGCCAAGGGGTACGTCTTCTTGGAAGGGGTAGTATAGGAGAATCCATCGGGCATCATAATCTCCTCGTCGTGGTCAAGAGTTCGCATAGTAATTCCGTGCTTGGTGGCAAAATCTGCAGCAATGAAGTTGCCTTGAGCTCCGCTATCCACCAAGATGTGGACCTTCTCTCCTCCAAGGTTACCTCTCAAACTCATTGGGGCTGGGACGTCGTCTCCAACGGGGGTCTCCACCTCACATGTCTTGTTGCCGTCTCGTGAAGTGGGTCTTGGGGTGGTAGGCTCCTGGCCTACCGGCGCTGTACGTTTTTGACAACTTTTTGGGCATGAGAGTGCACGATGGCCCTTTTCCTTGCAATAAAAGCATAGTCCAGCCGTCATGAGAGCTTCTTTTTCAACCGGGGAGAGTCTTGCTTTCACTCCTTGCTGGTTTCTTGCATCATAAGTGTCGTTGGAGGGTCTTCCACTCTTCCGAGCAGCCGCGGGGTCCCTTTTAATAACTCCGATTTCCATGGATGTGGGTCCAGATTCAGATGTGGAAGGGGCTACGTACACCCGCGTCGCCGGTACCCGTGAAGATGAAGGCACGGAGTGCTTGAAATCCAAGGTATCCACCTTTTGGGCCACTTCAATGATCTTTGAGAAGTCCGTCAAGTCGCGTAACTCCACTTCCTTTGCCACCTTGGGTTTGAGGCCAAAGATGTAACGGTCAATCTTCTCCTCGAGAGACATGTTGGGGATCTCAAGAGTGAGGGCGTGAAATCTGGATGTATACTCTTGAACGGACGTCGTTTGCTTGAGATGGTGGAGCTTTCCTCGGGCAATCTTCTCCGCATTGATGGGCATGAATTGCTTCTTGAGGGCCTCACGAAAATCTGCCCATCTTGCATATGATGGTGGGGGCTCTTGGCCGAGCATGGGGTGCGCCATAGCTTGATATATAGCCGCTTGATAGTTACGCCACCATGATGTTGCTGCTCCTCTAAGTAAGGTAACGGCAAAGGGAACGTAGTCCTCCTCGGGTACTTCAAGGAACGCGAGGTACGTCTCCACTTGGTAGAGCCATAAATTCAGGTTGGCACCTTTCCCGAGGTTGAAAGTGTCGGGTTTGCCGGGCTTGATGAGTTTCCTTGCTCTCGTTGGCTCTTGTGGAGGTGCTTGAGCCCGGGCTGGATTTTGAGCATTGCTCGCAATAGGGGCAACCATGGCAGCCATAGCTTCTCTTGACGCTTGCACGGTTGCTTCATAGGTGGCCAGGCCCACTTGGTTGTGGACGGTCGTTAGGAAGGCTGCCCACTCATTTGCGGGAACTCCTTGTGGTGGGGTCAACTTTGCTATAGCGGCTGCCACGGGATTTGACGGTGCTCCTCCTTGTGGTGCTTCTTGTTGTTGCAGATTTCCTTGAGTAGGCTCTCCCATCGACGCTGGAGGAGGGTGTGCTCCTCCTTGTGGTGCTTCTTGTTGTTGCAGATTTTCTTGAGTGGGCTCTCCCATCGGCGCTGGAGGAGGGTGTCTTGGAGAGGAAGGGCTTCCTTCGAAAGCTTGCTGTTGGTCTTGAGGATCGGCCATCTTCTTGTGCTACCAAAGTGCCTAGCTCCGATACCACTGTAGTGAAACAGATAGATAAAGTACTTAGTAAAATAGAATACTTTATCTATTCAAGACAAGGATCTTTGAACACAAGTGGTAGCTTCTTGAAAAAGAGATGACTTCTTGAAAGTTGATATATTTCTGGAATGTCTTTCTATGTTCTAGCTCTTGTTAATTTACTAGCTACATAAGTAATTTTTAGGAAGGTGCATGTTGATGTGTTGGCACCCAACACATCCCAAAACTTACCACCTCTTTCTAGAATAATGTACACATGTCCTTTTGACCTAAAAATGGCACATTTGACTTTTGCCCCATGGAGTTCTTCTAGGTCTTTCCTCTAACTTCGAAAATGCCTTGGAAGGTTCAAAGGATATGAACCAAGTTACTAGAGTATCTATTCACACTTGACTCCACATAATACTACTCCAAATATATTCGAAAACATTAAAATATATGCAAACTAATATATAATAACTCAAATCATTACACTTCTTCTCAGGGAAATGACCAGAGACTCCAGCTTTCAAGCCATACTTGAAATAAGCTATCCTATACCGTTCTGGCAAGTTTGGCTGCTTCATCATGTTCTCCTGGAACTTTTGAGCAAACTCAGCAACTGAAGTGGTCTGCTTCAGTGTCAGGGAGTTCATCGCATAGATAGCTTTCTCCTGCTGGTTGATGACATCAAACTTCTCATGCAACTTCTCGACAAACTCTACCCACGTAGGGTCACCGAGTTGCCGAGCCTTACGCTCTTCCTTCCAGTAAAGCCACCAGTCTGCGGCACTGCCTTTCAGTAGCGCACCGGTGTGCCTGACCTTCTCGTAATCTTGCAGTTCTGGGTAGTTCTCCAGCCACTGCTCAACATCCGCGAGAAACTTGATCAGGTAATATTTTCTGTTTCCCTCAGGATCATATTCCTGGGGAGGTTTCGGCTTGGGCTTACTAGGCCCTCGGCCACCACCACTAGTGGTTTGAGACCCCAGTTGGTCTCTGTCCCGCAGTAGAGACATTATGATTCTTTTGTCCTCCTGTTGGGACTGATACATGGTCGTCATTTGCGACTGCATTTGAACGAACAATGCTCCCAAGTCTACACTCTGTAGTATTAGATTAGCAAATGCAGCAGCAGCATTGGCATCTACTCGCTGAGTAATGTCCTCAACAATCCCTCTCGCTCCTGCAGCAGCAATTCCTGCCGCATTCAGCCGGTCACGTATTTGACCTAGGGGTACATTGAGTTGTACAGCAGGAGGTGGGTTCAGAATATTGGCCCTTGATGCCATAAGTTCTTCAACAGTGCGCTCGTCAGTTGGCTGTCCTTCCCTCCTTTCTGTATCTTCAGTGGCCTTTGCTAATTGTTCAGCTTCTAATCTGGCTCTCTCCTCCTCAGCTTGCTGTGCTGCGACTGCGGCAATAGCAGCTGCCTCATCTGCAGCCTCTCTAGCTGCAGTATCTGCCACTGCTTCAGAATAGGTACGGGTTCCCGCTACATGGCTTTCCGCCTGGTTTTTGACATTCTCGTTATCCTGGTTCTCCATGTCTCGGGAGTTGCTAGTTTGAGACCTTGTCCTTACCATACAAAGAAGACTGTGATAACTGCTCCGATACCACTGAAATGAATCGACTTACCAAATAGGCGATTAACAATTAATAAAGATCTTTATATCAGCAAGTAATCTTTATGGTATTTTCCGTTAACTGGTTAAACGGCAAAGGACAACACACTAGCAGTGAATAATACTCGTCAGTCAAATGCGAGTAAACTAGCATCAATAATGCAAATCAGTAAACTCATACATAAGCAAGGTTAGAAGACAGTGCGTATCAATGGCTTCTCGCCTTGGATTCAGATCTCTCTCAGTAAGCTGTACAAGAGAGTTGGCCTCGTTTCCGAATGCCGAACTCGAGAGCAATGCCTAGCATATGTACATGGAATGAGTTTACTGTTCAACGGTCAGTGCGATGGCACCGCCTACCCGGGAGTTAACCACGTTGGTAGGACCTCGGTTAACCAAATCCACCGCCATCTCCCATCATCCCGAATCGCCATCCATCATAGGGATGTCATCTGGCCATTCATCTAGCATACCACACTTAGATGCATATCGAGGCAGTTCGCTGCTACCGAGTACGGAAGTCAGCTGGCTGTCAAAGAATGTGTCAGCAAGCTGATTTAAGCTGACTTCAGCTTGCTGCTTCCGGCTGAGTCATTAAACTGATATTAAATATAAAGTCCAGCAGACTGATTATTAACTAGAGTTCAGCAGGCTGAACTTATTTAACTGTTATATTTAAATGAATATTATATCAACCAATATACTGATTCATTACACCATACAAAAAGAGTGTGATAACTGCTCCTATACCACTGAAATGAATCGACTTACCAATGGGCGATCAACAATTAATAAAGATCTTTACATCAGCAAGTAATCTTTACGATATTTTTTGTTAACTGGCTTAACAGCAAAGGACGATACATTAGCAGTGAACAACGCTTACAAGTCAAATGTACGTAAACAAGTATCAATCATGCAGTCGGTAAACTCATACATAAGCAAGGCTAGAAGACAATTTGTATCAATGGCTTCTCGTCTTGGATTCAAATATTTCTTAGTAAGCTGTACAAGAGAGTTGGCCTCGTTTTTGAATGCCGAACTCGAGAGCAATCCTAGCATATGTACATGGAATGAGTTTTCTGTTCAACGGCAAGTGCAATGGCACCGCCAACCCGGGAGTTAACCACGTTGGTAGGACCTCGGTGAACCAACTCCACCGCCATCTTCCATCATCCCAAATCGCCATCCATTCTAGGGATGTCATCTGGCCATTCGTCTAGCATATCACACCTAGATGCATGACTAGGCAATTCGCTGCTACCGAATTCGGAAGTTAGCTGGCTGTCAAAGAATATGTCAGCAAGCTGACCTAAGTTGACTTCAGCCTGCTGCTTTTGGCTGAGTCATTAAACTGGATATTATTATAAGTCCAGCAGACTGAATATTAACTAAAGTCCAGCAGGCTGAACTCAATTAGCTATTATATTTAACTGATATTTTATCTACCAATATATTTACTCATTACATCTCCGATGCTTATTAGCATGCTTGACCTGCTCTTCTTGTGCGTTCTGAATACACATCTTTGCCAAGTTTTAAGTCCTTGCCATCTGCTCCATAAAAGAGTAGTGTGTAGTAGGAACTTGAGTCTCCTTGGCCATCTCCAACAAGACTTTCCCTGGATGATATACTTCTCTCCCATAAACCATATAGTGAATGGTGACTGCTTGTGTAAGGTCATAGGTTTATAAAGTGCATTTTTGAGTTTCATGAAAGTATGTTTTGATTGTATAGTAGTATAGAGTGCATTTTTGTGGTCATTTTGATATAAAGTTCATCAAATTTTGTCAAGTATTGAGAGAGTTATGGATTTCCGAAGTTTAATTAGTTTTGAGGTCGGTTGACGACTGTCCTTAATTTGCGGTGAGCGCGACCGTCGGATTGACCGACAGCGTCGAGCGATCTGGCCCGTTAGAATGAACTCGAACCTTCACGTAAGTTTGGCTGACGCAAAGTGCCGACTAGGTCAATTTACCTAGAAGTTTCGGTTTAGCCTAGCGCGTCTAAGATAGAATATTCTAGTAATGTCGATGCATGTATGTGGACGTCAATTCGGCCCGACACGTCAGATTAGACTGATCTGGTTTTCTCACGAATATTCTGGAAGGGACGATTTGACGAACACTTAGGAGAATCCGTAGCTTCCTCTTAGGGAGGAGCACTTAGGCAGAAAATTATAGATAGGCATAACTTCTTTGTTTCTTATCAATTTCACTTCTGTAAATTTCTACGGGTTTGTAATGACGAGGCCTTTCATCCTAGTACATTTGTGAGCAGTTTCTTGTTAGTCAAAATGTGGAGTATTTTTCCTAAGCCTTGTTAGTGATATGCCGCTGCACTCTTTAGTATGATTGCAACTAGTTCCTTTCCTCGTGAGTTACTACGCTTCCATTAGGGCACTTTGCCCCTTTCAGCTTGGTAGATAGAAGTCCTGCATGCTATTATTGTAGGCAAACTCCAACTCCGGCAGCTTCTTGTCCCACTCTGAAGGGTCTTCCATTGTTAAACTCCTGAGCACCTCTTGCAGTGTTCTGTTGAGCCTCTCATTCTGCCCGTCTGTCTGAGGATGATAGGAAGTGTTCATACTCAGCTTGGTCCCCATCAACGTAAACAATGACCGTCCAAAGTTGCTAGTGAACCTTGGATCTCGATCTGAAACAATCAGCTTCGGCAACCCACGTGGTCAAAGAATGGCCGTGCCACATCTGCTGCCGTAGAAGTCTTCTTCATGGGAATGAAATGACCCATCTTGCTGAGTCTATCAGACACAACCCATACTGCATCGCGTCCTTGACCACTCACTGGTAAAGATGTGATGAAGTCCATAGAAATCTGCTCCTAAGGATACTCTGGAATAGGCAGGGGTTGCAATGTACCTCCCTTCTTTTGATTCGGTGTCTTGTAACTTGTTCCGCTGGCACGTCTTGCAACTCCTGATCCACTCCTCGATGTCCTTGTCCATATTTCTTCAATAGTACTCCCGCTTCAGCACGCTTGCCGTCTTCTCGCTTCTAAAGTGTCCAACATATAAGCAATCATGATGCTATGCAAGTAATAAATATCGTAGCTCCTTGATGTCGGGTACCACCACTCTCTTGGAATCACCATAATACCATATGCCGTCCTCCTTCTGCAGATTTGAGTTGGACTCAGCTACTCCACCATCTGCAAACTCAGGGACCTCCTCATTTTCTCTCTGAAGCTTCTCCTTGAAGTCCATACTCTCCTTGATGACTGAGACAGCTGCAAGGTCACATCTCCTGCATAAAGCGTCTGCAGGGTTGATCTTCCCAGGTAAGTACTCAATCTTGTGGTCAAGCTGTTGCAAAAACTCCATCCACCTTGCCTGTCTTGGTGTCAACGTTGGCTGTGTCATAAACTTCTCCAAGCTCTTGTGGTCGGTCTTGATGGATACCTTTCGAACGTCCACATAACATCGCCAAATCCTCAAAGCCTGGATAATAGCCAACATCTCCCGCTCGTGTGCTGCATAGTTCTGCTCAGCAGGACTCAACTTCCTGCTCTCATATGCCACAGGTTGCAATCTTTTGCCCTAATCCTGGAGAAGAATGGCTCCCACTGCAAAGTTTGATGCGTCCGTGATGATGGTGAAAGGAAGCTCTGGACTAGCAATTGCCAACACAGGTGCTGGTGTCAATAACTCCTTAATCTTCTCAAAGACTTGTGCTCCTTGTCACCCCATAGCCCCTTCTCCTGCTTCTTCAACATGTATGCGAGCGGTGCACACACCTTGGCAAATCCTTCAATGAAGCATCGATAATAAGTTGCCATGTCGAGGAAGCCCCTGAGTTGATGGAAATCAACAGGTATCGGCCAATCTCTGACTGCTTGCACCTTCTTCTGCTCCACCTTGACTCCTTCAGCTCCCACTATATTTCCAAGAAACTCAACATCTTCGAGATAGAAGTTATACTTGCTTATCTTCCCATACAGCTTCTGATCTCTCAAGACCTCCAACACCTTCCTTCCTCAGATGCTCCACATGCTCCTCCAAGGTCTTCAAATAGATCAAGATGTCGTCCAAAAATACCACCACACACTGGTCCAAGTAGGGTCTGAATTATTCATGAGTCTCGTGAATGTAGCAGGTGCAATAGTCAACCCAAAAGGCATGATTGCGAACTCAAACAAACCATAGCAAGTCCTGAAAGCAGTCTTCTGAACATCTCCTTCCGCGATCCGTACCTGATGATAGCCACTCCTCAAATCGATCTTCGAGAAATACTTTGCTCCCACAAGCCTGTCAATCAACTCATCCACTTGTCGAAGTGGGTACCCTGTACTTGATGGTGATCTTGTTGAGTGCTCAGTAGTCAACACACACGCTCGTAGTCCCGTCCTTTTTTTCAAATAAGACTTGCGCTGCAATTGAAAACTCGTTGGATTGTATGAATCCCTTCTCCAATAACTCTGTCAGCTGCTTCTTCAACTCATCCAATGCCGCAAACGACTGTCGATAAGGGGGTCTCACTGGTGGCTTGCTCCTCGGTTCCAACTCGATCTTGTGCTCCATAGCTCTCTGTGGAGGTAATCCTGCAGGTAGCTCCTCAGTAAAACACACTTTAACACTTTTAACAGCACCTTAATTTGGGCAAGCATCTCAGCAGGCTCCTTCTTCTCTTGAGCAGTTGGGCTCTGCTCCTTCTGAGCAAGGGGACCAGACACCATTACTTGCTCCTCTGGCGACGCGCGCTCACCCAGGCTTTTAGGATTCACGCTTGCTCCCCCTGATGACCGAGCTAAGACCACCGAAACAAGGTACATCATCTTCACCTTATTCGCCCTGCATAGCTTCTTAACTTGCAGGCTCGACAAACTTGCAGGCTCGACAGAATACAGTTACTTGTGGTCGTATCTACCTCCACCTGTTTCACTGTCTCCGTTTGACCATTACACCCTTGGACCTTTGCTTGTCCCGTGCTCCAGTGTACTCGAGGGTTGGCTTTCCTCAGCCATGGTCGGCCCAATACCACCTCATGGTGACCTAATTCTGCGTGCTCCATAACTTCTTTACCCCGGTGCCCCGCTACTTCCACGTGAATAGCTTCCGTAGATGCACCACACTTGAGTCTCTGCCCGTTTGCCGAAATTGCCTCCTTAGGCTCATAATGCTTCCGCACAGGGATTTGCCATCCCTTCACAAGCTTCTTGTGCACAAAATTTGCACTTGCGCCACTGTCGACCATACACTTCGCCTTGTTGCCATCGACTACTCTTTCCACGATAATGGGCTTGTCAACGTCTCGTCTTCCGCTTCTCGACAGGCTCCTGGGGATAACTTCCTTGTGAGTTTCCTTCTTCATGCCAATAGACACCCCAGAACGACTTACTGGCATCGTCCTTTTTGCTGCTGTTGAGGTTGCTTCGCCTTCACACGACAATCTCGCGCCAGATGCCCAAGCTTGCCACAATTATAGCAGAGTCCTCTCGGCTTGAAAATTTGCTGCCTGCGCTGGTTCTAAACAAGTCCCAACTCCATAGGTACTGGACCTTGTCCACTCGTGCTTGGCGCTTGAGATCCAAAGTGTCGATGTCCTCCAGTGTTGTGGCTGCCCCACTGCCTCTGACTATACTCCACAGCATCGACCCTCGTCACCAATGCCATCATTTCTCCAAGACTGGGTAGGGTCCTTGAGCGCCACTTCCTTGGCCACAGTTGGCTGGAGTCCCCTCTTGAACTTGTCCATCGTCTCCGACTCGTGCATGGATGGACAATGAAGCACCAGCTCATTGAAGCACAATACATACTCTTGAACGCTTCCTCGTTGACGAAGGCGCACCAACAGATCTTGAGCAATAGCCTCGGGTGCAATAGGTTGAAATTGCCTCTTCAAGCCTTCAAAGAGCTGATCAACAGTAGCAGGAAGTCCAGACAGTTGCTCCTCTCGCTTATACCAAGCTACAGCACTCTTCTTCAGCAAAGTAACCATGAAGGTGACTTGCCTGCCGAGTGTGAGCGCCGAAATCCTCTATAAACTTCTTTACTCCAAAAATCAACTGATGAACAGGCGGCGATCCACACTCTCCAGTATACACTTTAGGCTTAGGCGCACGCACTCCCGATGCGGGTGGAATAACTGGTTGCACCACTGGTTGAACATGGAAAGGTGCTCAGCAGGTGCAGGTGCCGAACTTGTCGAAGCGACGTTCCCCATAAGAGTTCTTGCTCTTGATTGTGCTGCTGCTGCGGCTGCTGCGACGGCTGCAGGGAAGGGGCGCAAGACTCACTACCAAACGACCATCCTCATCGCCAAGGTGCGTGAGCTACCCGAGGCCCATGGGCTGGCGGATCTCCCTCCCACCTTCCGCCACTCTTCCTCGTCTGCCTCCTCCCATCCCATTCGTGCGAGGCCTTGTCCATGCAGCAAACGTGGCACGGCGCCCCCCCCTGGCCTGCTCCTCACGATCTTTCTCGTGCAAAAGATCAGGGGCCAAGTCCCACATCCTCCCACGTGTTAGACTTGCTGCCGCCCATAGCTTGGCTGCCGAGGGTTGGCAAGTTGTCTCCTTGGTCCAGATGGGGTGTTTGCATGGTAGTTTTGCACGCACTCACGCGTCAGGGCGTGTGCTGGCTGGCTGGCTGTGCAGGAGGGAGTATCCAATGGCCTGGAGTCGCTCCACACGCAGACCACGCTGGTGACAGCTTAGGGTGATGGAGTTTGTCGTCGGTGGGACTAGCGGCTCCACATGCGCGCATGCAGACTACACGCGTGACTGCGTAGAAGACTTATTGGGTTTGTGTTTGACAACATCGCCAGCTTGGGCAATGTTTAATTAGTATTACTCTTGGCTGTGTAGCATGGGGCTGGCTCTGATCGTGGTTGATGGCCTCTGCAATTTTCCCCCCTCGTTAGGTGATTCGCGTTCTTTCCGAGTATCTAGACTTGTGTCCTGTTCCCCTACTGTTGGTGTTACCTAAGATATATAAAATACAGCTATCTTGGCATTTGTGACTCTTCATGCCTGCATGACAATTTGTAGTGACATCGTTGGAGAGACAGGCCCTCTTCAATATGCGAGTTTCACATACGAATGATTGATACATCCAGAGTGCCAACTTGACATGATTGTTGCCCATGAAAGTATCAAGCTGCTGGGGTGCAATGCACATCACAAAGGGGTTGATGAGTAACTTCCAGAAGCTTATATAAAATGTGCAACACCTGAAAATATATATGCATAGGCAATCAAAATGTCTCCTCAATCCTTAATGGCTGCGCCCACATCCATACCAAACCTTCAGAGTGGGTGATATTTTCCACAATTCAAGAACTAGAGCATTCTTATCCACTAGAGTCACACTTTTAGTGTGGCAGCCAGCCATAGCCGTGAGAGTGAATACAAGTGACCACGGTAACTTGATGTTATATGGAGAAGTCAAACAGGGATGCACAACTAGTCCGCCCCTAAAATGGCAAGGCCACAGGTGCATAAGTGTAAGTACCTTGAGAAACATAAATATGTTATGAGACTTATTCTGACAAAGGAAATAAAAATAACCCCTCGTGGACCATTGAGTCTGCTCAGGACAATCCTAGAAACCCCACTTATCTGAAATATGGGAGGGGGACAACCCGAGCATTATTTCACGATCTTTATTTACAGGTAAGTGTGACCAAGTCACATGATCTATGGACCAGTCTTAAATACTATACAACGTCTGTCCTCGGGGAAGTCCAGGTTGCCATCAGCAATGTCAAGGTTGAACACAGAGCCGTCGAGGTTGTAAATCGTGGCGCCAAGAATATCCAGCCTAATGCATCGATTCAGGTACCACTTCACCCCATTCTGGTCCGCGGTCTGCCTCTGCCAAGATCTGGCATAGAGCTTGGCAGTTGCTGATTCATCCCCTGCAATGTAGAATTGCCCCAGGGTGTTCTCCCCTTCTGGAACCGGCTTGGGGCATCTCAAGAAGGTGCCATTGTAACCCGTTCCCCCAATATTGACCAGCTTATCTATCTGTTGAGTCTTGATACCTGGGCTGAAGTTTGCCACGCTGCCTACCCACCTCAAGGACGCAACTGAAGCCGGGCTAATAGCATGGTCCCCCTTCTCACCATCCTGTAAGTGGAAGGTGGGGATCTTGTTCTGGTAGCCGTCGAAGTAAAAGTCACAAAGAGTTGCAGGCGAGGATGGACAGCAGATGGGGAGAGGAGCAGCAACAATGAAAACGGCGGAAGAAAGGAGGGAAGCTGCAAGAACAGCGACCGCGAACATGACACCCATCTGCACACATATATAGGCAAACGTCAGCTTCAAAATGGTAGCATCGCGTGGTCAGACGTCGAGAAGACCAGACAAGGACAAATTTGACAACAAGCAACCCTAAATTTACTATTTTGCACACTACTGCCCACGACGACGCACCACCATTTCTTGTACAAAACATTTCAGACAGGACAAACCCCTGAGCTAACCCCTCTTGAGAAGCCACACACGCCCTGAAAAATCACTAACAACTGAACATGCTCAAAAAGCACAACAGCAGACTAACCAAAAGTGAGCTAGAAACAAAACCACACGAGAGGACATTGACCAACAAAAGTTTGTTGCAAGATTGTGAATGACCTCTCCACAAGAAGATGCCTCTTGACCAAAAGGCACTTCTCGTCAGTCAATGCATACTACAACAACAAAAGTATATAAATCACGTAATAAATTTTTTTGCCGAGGGTCTAGCAACGAGTATCTATACTAACCCTAATCGGTACTATGTGCAACCACGGTTCATGCCCCACTGATGCAAGTTTCGTAAACAGACTCCCCACACTCAGACGCACGATAAGAAGACGTACCTCTCACCTTAAAAGATTCTCTAAGCTCCTGATGCAGGAAACTTGGCTCAATTCTTAATACCAACGACTTTTGCCCTACACCAAGAAACGATATGCCTGTCCTCTAGGCCGACAATAAAACCACAATTTATGTAAGCTGATTGTAAGGTGTGGTAGGAGTACGTTTCTTAGCTAGCGAGCAAAAACGCGCTTAGGGCTGTAGTGGTGAAGAGCGGGAGGGTAGACCAGGGGTAGACGCCCGAGCCGTGTCTACCGGTGCGTGGTGCCTACCGCAAGGCAAAAGCAAGCTGTGAACGCCACCCGGCACGGTGGTCGACTTTGGTCGTGCTTCCTAATTTACTGACAGTGGCATACGTCCGTCGATTTCCAATCGACCGCGATTATGGCAGGCAAACGCAGGCACCGCTAGTGGCGCGGAGGTTTGTCTGATCCCCATGGCGGATGTGACGGTCAATAAGAGGCGTTGTGCTGGACTGTGCTGGAGAATGTGGGAGGGGAGAGTAAATGGACGTTCCGGATGCTCTGAGAGTAAATTAAAGGACCTCACCATCTTCGACGAATGCCAACTGACAAATACCGCCTCCTGACTAAGGATGGGGGCGGATGGGGGCAGATCAGGGCAAATTATAAGGGTAAATTGCAAAACTACCACTTTCAACTTTGTTTATTACAAAATCTACCACTGCTTTCAAAGTAATTTTAAAAGAGATAATTACATTTTTACTATCTATTTATTCCAAAAGACCAGATTCACCATCGATTGGCGCAAACTGGACAGACATGTACAGATTCTGCCAATTTGGACAGAAATACCACTTTTTCGTCTCGAACCTCTTTTGCTTCTTTCTCACTTCTTACTTCGACATTACTGTAGTACTGCGAGTGCTGTCGAGCACTTTAAGTTGTTTACTGTATAAGTCGTCTTCACACGCATTTCATCTGACAACCTTTTCTGAGTGCAAAAGTAAATCCAAATTTAACTCATCACATTTGAGCACCTTTCGGTCCTTTCTAACCTCCAAAAGTTTTGCAAGTTGTACGACTCTTTGCAGAAGTTTGCGCCCGTTTAATTTGGTATCCTCCGAGCTTTATACATGCCCCGCCATGCATGGAACAAAGCGTAAACTTCACAGGCCCACAATTTTTCCGGCCCTCCCCTCCAGTCCTTAAAATTTTGGGTTCACCTTTATGGTATCCCTTCCAAAATTTCTTATGAGGAGCAAGATTCTCTAGTCGGAACAGCCTCAGAAACAAATTACCTTCTTTGAGAGCAACGACTTTACTCCCTCGTTCATTCGTGTCAAAGTCTTACTTACACGAGTATACTGACAGGACCTAGTGATAAGAAGAGCCTTCGTTCTCATTGCTATGAATCTGGAGGGGTTCAAGACGAAAAAGTCGTATTTCTTTCCATATTGGCAGAATCTGTACATGTCTGTTTAGTTTGCGCCAACCGATGGTGAATTTGGTCTTTCGGCATCAATCGATGGTAAGAATGTAAGTATCCCATTGCAAAACTACCACTCGCACATGTAAATGGCATCCACGTAGGCTTTATAGGAATAAATGACGTGCCACTTGAATTCGCACGATACCCTACCTGACACACCAGTTTCTCTGTTTCGTTTCCATTTCAACACCGGACGCATCAGCAATTACCTCGTAAGGCAAGTTGGGATCGGCCAATGAAAACACTAGCGCATGAGTGAGTGCATACGAAATGCGCTCAAACACAATATGCGTATTCTCATTCCAAAGAAACGGCACATTTTTCCTCGTCAGAGCAGTGAGTGAATAACCTTGCATAAACTTGCGAAAGTAATTAGCAGACCCAAGGAATGAACGTACAGTATGTACATCTTTCGGGACAGGCCAATCTGCGACACACAATCTTGGCAGGGTCAGGGCGCACCCCTTTCGAACCCACTATATGTCCGAGGTACAACAATTCATTCTTTAGGAAGGAACATTTCTTGAGCTTAGCATACAGTTGTTCCTCGCGATGGATTGGCAACACCAACTCCAGGTGCTTGTAATGCTCCTCCTTCGTCTTTGAATAGACAAGGATATCGTCGAGGTAAACCTGGACGAACTTACCCAAGTACGGTCTAAATAAATCGTTCACCGTGCTTTGGAATGTCGCAGTGTCCTTTCCTAATGTGCAACAGGCGTTGCGTTACAAACAATACCCCACTCCTTTTTTACTTTTATTTGTCCCTTCATAGTTCCTGCCCTGTTTGGGCCAAGACACTTCTTCTGATCCTTTTTAGGAATCTGAAAGCCCGTGCTTTCTCTCCAAACGTCGATTAAACAACCAGGCACTTGGTAAATTATTACGGTCTCTGTCCCCATATGGGAGAAAATGCTGACGTCCCCAGGACCCGCTGATGTCAGGCTTATGTTAGCTTCGGTTGTCACGCAGGTGAATCCTTTTTGACCAACAGTTGACCTTGTCATACCACTTCCCACCATGCCGTCGTGCTGTAACAGTAAGAAGATGTTGAGATGCGGGCTAATAAGTGCAAAGCGGTGGGAACTCCATGCTTCGTCTATAGCTTCTATATATCCAATTACGAGGACACTTTAGGAAGTACATGGTCAGTACTCACGAAGTCGTGCAATTTGACTGATGACTTCTTCTGCTTCCAGCACTCCTAGCAGATGTATTTCTCGTTTTCTTGGTGAATGCACGCTGGTCTGTAAATTGGCCCTGTACATCGGGGCAAACCCGTCGTCTTTAGGCAAGAAAAATCTTCTATCCCTCGAACTTCTAAGACTCCGCGCATTAAAATACATCAATAGACGATATAAATGCTGATGACCCACCTCCTCAATCTTTCTGAAATCAAGTTCACAAATACAGGACCACTTTTTACTGGATGTTTGAAGGACGTATAGAAAGTGCGTTGTTCAGCTGGCTCTTGACATAGCCTGTTTTGGAATTTGGTAATTGCAATTTAGTCGTCTCATAAGTGTTAGGGAATGCTGACGTTGGATAGCAGCGATGTTGGAGACTGGAGGGAGGCTCTCGAGAGTTACCCTTCTCAGGTGGCAGCTCTGCAGAATGAGAAACTTGAAGCGCTTGACATCTGGTACAGGGAAACATTCCCTGCAGAAATTGCAGCCACAGCTGAAAACCCGCACATGACCAAGAAGCAGCTCAGCAAACTCATGGAGTGGAAGCTTAGCCGCGGCACATGGAGGTATGCTCCACATAGTTTAGGCGTACTTCTGCATTTAATGGGGTGCAGTTAGCTTGCCACTAAATGTTGTGGCTGGGAAATTACTGGCCATGGCAAGCCTATCCTGTGGAAGAAGAAGCAGGCTCCAATAAGTAAAATCGTGCAGATTTTTGTACTTTTATCTTGCAAGTCGGTAGGTCCTTTCTGCCAAGTCCTCGCCCACCTCACTCGCATCGTGACATGGCCCGGAAATTAATCGACATTTTTTTTTGGGTCTAACTTTGACGTGTGGATTGTCTTCTCTTCCAAGCTGTCCACGAGATTTTCAGAAGCTCTCTCGTCTCACAGGCTCAAGGAAGGGATTAAAGAATTGAAGGATTGCAGAGCCAGTCCGCAACCAAAGGACCAATCAGTACTTTCTCATTGAAGCCAACCGCTTGCTCCATGCAGGCCCCGCCTCCTGGCATTCGTCGCGTCGCTGTCCGAAGAAGAGGTCGTGGAACAGTCCACCAAGGCCTTCGCCGCGCTGCCAGATGTCAAGGCGGCAGTGAACCACCTGGCAGTCCTGAAGGGCGTGGGGCCAGCGACGGCATCGGCTATTTTGGCAGCTTATGCTCCCCAGCACGCCCCATTCATGTCCGACGAGGTATGCACTTCTTCGGCCAGAGAGAATAGTGACAGTAGTTTCAGTCACTAGTAGTGACGAGGCATGCACCTCTCTGGCCCTCTTTCCAGTGACGAGAAAAAAGTAACAGTAGTTTCTGTCGCTACTGGACGGGGTCGTCGACACGCTAGAGAAAGTGCTGAGGCAGAGGAGGTGTCTTACACTTTGTTCAGCCCAAAAGTAAATCTTGTGTAACCTTCAGTAACTCTTAAGGAGCAAGGAGCAAGGAGCAAGGAGCAAGGAGCTTCTGGTGAAACTCTGGCAATAGCATCTTATTGCCTTAACTCTGGAGTACAGCGAAGTACTTCATGGGTGCCTACCAAGGGGGGTTATTTTTAGTGGCATCTAGAGGGGGGGGGTTGTGGTTTTTTTGTGATTTATGTTTTTTTTTGTTTTTGTTGGCTTTTTAAAATTTAACAACAAAGGGGCTTCGTTGGATTGAGCACCCGTGGTTCCTACGGAGGGGGGATGACACAATGCAGCGCCTCACTAAAGGGTGAGGGGTTGCGCCTACTTCTGGTCGTCTTTTGTGTCGGCAAATCGTTGCGGTGGTATTACGCCCTTGGAGCCCTTGTGTGAGGCGCCATTGCAAAAAATTTCCAGAAGGAAATAATGGGAGAGGGCGCCGTAAGTCGTGAAGGCGACTTCTGAGAGGAGGAAGGGCGTGAGTGGACGCTGGTGGGCAGCCATGGCCGCCTGCTGCTTGTCGAGGGAAGGTGCAGGGGAGGGGAGAAGGGAGTTGTGTGGAAGAGGGCGTCTGTTCAAGCGGAGATGGGGGGTGCTGCCATGGCTGCCCGCGGCCGTGGCACATTGTTCATCGAATTCAGTAGGGGTTGTTGGGGGCGTTTGGGGGCGTTATTATTGGGGGCGTCATTATTGGGGGCGTTTGTTGCACCAATCGTCTGGCGCATGCTTGGATGTCCTTTCTGTGAGAGAAGAGAAGCAAAATTTGCGGCACGGGCACATACATCTAATCTTCTTGTTCAGCAACACGTTTGGGTGTGATTCGTGCATGCTTGTCGGTGTTGGTGTGCGCAAGCAGGCCCTGCAGGTGGCCATGGGGGAGGCCAAGTACACGCTGCCCTTCTACCTCCAGTTTGCGGCCAAGCTGACGGCCAAAGCCCAGGTGGGGGTCAAATCTTTCCCCACCCCACCACCCCACCACCCCATCCCTGGCCGCCCTCGTCCCCTCCCCTTCTTCCAAATGAGTAAACGCCCACCATCTCTTCCCTCATTCTCTTTCAGGTAGAATAAGCTCTCTAGAGTATGCTCTTGCTCTGTAGCAAGCCTTGGCTTGACATTCTGTCTGTTTTCATCAGACACTGATGCGCGCGCCCGTGGCTGAGGAGAAGCGGGGCTACTTGACCCTTGCCAGCTGTCTGCTTCAGGCCAAACTTGGTGCGCCAGCGTGCGGAGATGCTATGCGGGTGTGCGTGGGGCTGCTCGTAAGCACATGCGATAAGCTTATGTACTTTCTTCCGGTTCTACTTTTTTTCAACATCAGGGTATCTCGATGCCCCTTTGGGGCCCATCGGGGTTAAGCTCAATTTGTATATTCTCCATGGGGAAGGTTTCCCGCGCTGATGGATTTCAGCCTCTGTGTGAGGCCAAGGCCGTGGGGAACACAAGCTTTCAATCCACCAATATGTGTACGTGAGCCCTAGTGCACTCGCTTATCATTGTGCACGTGCGCGCGCATGCATACGAATGAGGTGCTGGCATTCTTTCTGTCCTCTCCTCCTAGCAGGAGCTGCAGGCCTTGGAAGAAAAGGCTGGGGCCGGAACCGGTTCGACCCAGCCTCCGTTCACACCAAGCGATGTCGAGCGCGCCATCTGGGCTTCATACACTAACAGGGCGCCCAAGAATTCCAAAAGAAAGGCTGCCCCTGCTGCTGCCGATTTTGCTGCTCCTGCGGCTCCTGCTACTCCTGCTGCTGCTGCTGGTGGTGGTGGTCCCCCCAAGGGTGCTGATTCAGCGCCCCCTGCCAAGAAAGCGACAGGTGGCAGGCAGCCGAAGAAGAAGAAGAAGGACGATGCGGCACCAGAAGCCGAAGAGCCTCCAAGTAGCGGCCCCGGCAAGAAGGCTGCTGCCAAGAAGAGTGCCAAGAAGTAGTACGTCGCCTGCTGCTTTGTGCTTTTTTTTACCTCTCCATTCTCTCTTGGTGAGACCAGAAAAAAATGGAAAGGAATTGGGCCTAGCTTTCGAGGCTTGCAGGCCCAGGATATAGCAGTATACCTATGTAGTGGTAATAATAATAATAATGATAATAATAATAATAATGATAAAGATAGTAAGAATGAAATAATAATAATGATATTTTTAATAATGAAAATGGTCATGCAGTAGTAGTGATGTGAATATTGCATGGAAGATGAAGAGCCACCTGCTGTGAAATGAGTCAGCCCTCATGGCTCTCCGCTCATGGCAGATGCCGTGTCATAGTCGTTGCTTTTCAGCTAACAAGGCCAAAAGCAGAGGAAGGTAAGACCCGTAGTTCAGGATAGAGCATTGGGTGCCCTTGCTTTATTTCCGGATGATCTCATCAGAATGAGTTCTAGTGAGTTCTTACGTAGTTGCACCCGTGCCAGGATGCATACCCCTGGTCAAACCATCGAGTAGAAAGAAGAGAAGTGAGGGGCGTCTCCTTCAGGCACGCGCTTAGAGCAGCCATAGATCAAGTAGTAGTGCTCGGACTTGCCATTTAAGAGGTTCGAGTCCACCACGGTGTCAGCCACGGGGGTTGGGCGTGGGATAAGCCTACAAAATTCTAGCGAGCACATAGTATTAGAGGTCCCGTGTTGCTCGTGCACAAAGGCCAGCTGCAAGTTTGAGAATCCGGCTGACACTTTATGAACACATGCAAGCTTAGTACATCACTTTCAGATACATTTTTATCCCTCTGCATGTGAGCACATCTATGAACTTGCTTAAACAAATTTGTAGCTATTACAACGAGAGTCAAGTGGATAAGGGGAAACCTTCATACACGACCAGTTAGAGCGTTTGACCTACAAGTGAGACGGGAAATGCAAGTATGCAAGAGTCAGTTTAAGGATAAACTCATAACTTCCTGACGGGCTAGAATTGAGCCTTGAAGTCTTTTAAGGTTTAGTCACCATTGCATGCAATATGTTCATTGGATGCATGATCTGGCAAGGATACTGCATGCCTGAGGAGATTACGACGAAGCATACAGCTTTCACAGAATTAACTTTCAATCTTTGTCCATTCATTCATTCAATCAAGTAATATTCGATGATATAAGATTGATGAAGCTCGTAAGCTGTATGTCTCCTGTAGGCACGCAGCTAGCTTGAGTTAACGATCTTCTTTGCACCAATATGGACGTCGAGTGCTACATAGCGGGTGAAGTGCGCAAAGGGTACTTGAGACAATTGACAACTGCAATTTAGGAAATCTCCTCCTGACTTGACATAACCTCTTTCCTTTGCTTTCAAAATGTATGAGAATACTTCTGTCATACTCACAAAGGCATGGCAACTGTACACCAGTGAACATGATATGCATTAAGCCACGATAACCCATATGCTACCTCCAACGAGGGGCAATAAGCAGAAGCCTTGCTGCAAAATAGTGAACACATGTGGGAAAGATATAACAGCGCTTCAATCTGCTCTGACAAGCCTCAAATGGGTGGATCACATATCTGGATCTATCGACACGTTATTTACATGGCTTTTTTTGATGTAGCGGAGGCTTCATGCAGCGCTCAGACTACTCTTCCCCAGAATATACTGTCACTACGGCCCCATGAAGTCCCACAATAGATACTTGTGATGCATTACTGCTCCGTCCAAATCCGACCCTGGAGCGCTTACGCCTCGCCACTAAAGGCCTGCATCATACAGAACGCAGAGACACTGTGTAGCACAGGATGCATGCACTCACGACACAGAAATAGTCTTATTGAGCTAATAAGCGTCGCCACGTGCTAGCTAGTAAGCGTCACCGAGAGCTAGCTAGCAAGCGTTGCCAAATGGCAGCCAGTAAACATTGCCAAATGCTACAATGTCAAGTAGAATACACACGCCACATGCTGAGCGAATGGCGAGCGGGTGGCGCTATATCTTCGCGGCGGCGCCCGGCAGCTGAATGAACTGCAGGAATGAGGCGGCCCTCTCGCGGCGGCTGGCAGCACCGCTGCCCTTGCAGAAGCTGATCTTGGTGCACACGGTGAGGGGGTCCAGCAGCGTATCCAGGTTGGCAAAAAGCTCTGGCAGGTACTGCTCGATGAGCGCCAGGCACTGCTCCCCGTTCACACCACAACACCCCAGCACCACCAGAAAAACGGCAGCATGGACGCCACAGTCACAAGGTCAGCTCAGACTTAGCACGGAACAGGCGCTGCTCCCTGTTCACACATAAGATCACAGCACGGCAACACTCAGCTCTGAGTCAGCACTGCACAGGCACTGCTCCCCGTTCACACCAAAAGCTCACAACACAACAACAACACCGCCAGCGTCCGTCGCAGGCTCAGCTCAAAGTCAACAAAACACAGGCTCTGGGCACTGGGTTCTGCGCACTGCCCCGTTGACACCACAGCAACAACCCCACACCATGCTCAGCTCTCAGAGTCAGCACAACACCGTCACTGGGGCACCGAGCACCGGGCATTGGGCAATGGGCAGCGCTACGTTCTAATCACAAGGCCACCCCGTGCTCAGTGCAGGGTCAGCAGTGCCTCCTCAGCTCAGAGTCAGCGCAGCCAAGTGGGGTGCCGAAAGCAGGCGCTAATGCTTTTCATCACTCCGCGGAAAGTCAAGGCACTACTGCAAGTGACTACTGGCGAGAGCAGAGAGGAGCTGGCAGGGAGTGTTCCAGCCCAGCTTTTGGTTGAGCGGCGGCCGTGTGGCGACCGGCGAGAGCAGAGAGGAGCTAGCACAACAAATGTCCGTTGACTCACAGCAACAACCAAGTGGCAACAGGCGAGAAGCGCAGGGAGGGCTGGAGGAGGACAGAGGGCAGAGGGCAGAGAGCGAGGGCGGCCAACAGCTAAGAGCCGAGATCCGAGAGAGAGGCAGACATAAAAAAAACGGAAAGGAGGGGTCAAGAGCCCAGCCAAGCCAAGCCACACCAAGCGGCAATGGGAGAGGGTGAACTCGCGGAAGAGGGGAGGCAAGAGAGGAGAAGCGCACCTCCACCTCGTAGTCGGGGAACTTGTTGCACGTCTCCGTCAGAAACGTCGTGAGCTTCACCTGCCACATGCCGCACAGAAAGCGGATCAGGCCTCCCGCCAAGCGCGCACAGGCGTCGCGGCGATGAGATGCCAGCTGGTGGAATGTACAGGCCGAGGCAAAGATTGGCAAAGGAGAGAGGGTCATGCGTGGTGGAGGATTGAAGAGAGCCCAGCGCATGTGATTGTGTGTTGAGTGCGCAGGCAAGAGAGGGGGATGGCGGGGGCAGAGAAAGAGAGGAGGGGCCCGGGGAGGGGGATGCAATGATAAAAAGGCGAATGAACAGACATGGAATAGGCCCCAGACACGGGTAAAGCAGGGCATTTAAAACCTGTGATGTGTTTGACAAGCATATGTGAACACTAAATGTACGGGCACACACAGGAGGATCTACACGCATTTGTAATTTCACATGAGGTAACAGACACACACCCACACATCCACACACCTGCACACACACAGTTATGTGCAAATAAGTAGCTCTGAAGGTTGCATTTACATGTGTTCAAATATATGCAGGGATTTAGGCATTCACATAGAAATATCTAGATGGACAGACACACCCTTGTGTATTTCAACATATATACAGAACCTTAGCCGCTGACATGCCAACGCCAAAGCCAAAAGCAGCAGGACCACGCCGGCCACAATGAAGCCGAGAAGGGAGGCAACGGCAACACGTGGCACGCAGGCAGGCAAGCGACAGGTGGCAGGCAGGCGGGCATCCCACCTGGTTGGCGGGCTCCTTGAGCTTCTTCTGCGCCTCCTTCACCACAAACCGGCACTCTGCGCACTGCTGGGGCCCAAAGCCCAGGGCTGAGGCGAGGCGGGAGAGTGGGGCTAGTTTGACGGGGGCGGGGGAGCAGAGGTGGGCGGCATCGTGGCAGAACTCGGTGGGCGTGGTGGACTGCAGCAGCTGGATGGCGGCCTGGTAGTACTGGTCCACCATCACGTCGCACTGCTCCGGCAGAAAGAGAAATGCAGAAGAGAAAGCACAAGACGCGACAGCAGTTGTGAGTGCACGCGTATGCGTGTGCGCGGGCGCAAGTGTGTGTGTGTGTGTGTGTGTGTGTGTGTGTGTGTGTGCGCGCGCGCATTTATGTGTATTCCCGATTATTGTTCGGGGTTTTTTTTCTTTTCTTTTTGGTTATTACGTTAAGTCTATTTTTTTGGGTTTGTCGTCCCACTTGTCGTTGTTTTTGTTCTGCGTTTTTGTAGTTCTTGGTGTTTGTTTGATACCAAGCTCATTGTGCGGGACCTATTGAAGGCCACACACCAGTTCAGCTGTCGCGCACACCTGGCCAGGTTCCAGCAGCAGGCACTGTCTTTTCGTTTGTTCTCTTCCTATCAATTTGGAGGCTTCTTGGGGCAGTAACGCAAGGTCCGCTGCCAGGCACCCCCGACACCTTCACCAGAACAACTTGCTCTTGTTCTGCAGTTTGTTTTGTACATAATTTTACTCGAGCTCATTTCCATCTCTTTCTTTGGGGAAAAGGGAGGGAGGCGGGAGGGAGGAGGCACAAGGCCGGTCCACGGCAGGACACCACCCAGGGGAATTTGCCCTGGCGTTGTACCCCACTCGAAAAAAAGACTGGCAGGACAAGGTTTGTGAAAGAAGTAAGAAAGGAACACTGNGAGGGGGAGGGGGGGGGGGTAAGATCAAGGCGTGGATGCTGTCGCTGTTGCTTCTTGGTCATTGGGGTAACATTGCTGTCGAGGTTCTTTCAAGAGCCCGGTGAATACCTCAGAAGGCCATGCTCGTTGAGACATCTAACACCAGAAGAGGGGGAAAAAGGGGGACCAGAGGAAGAAGGGGAGCGGGGAGGACAATGCACTGGTGAAGAAAGAAGGGAGACTGGAAGAGACGAGAAGAGGAGAAGGGAAGAGAAGGGAATTGAAGGGAAGGGAAGAGACGAGGGGCAATGAAGCCGGTAGGAGAAATAAGAGGGACACAAAGAGGAACCCAGAACAAAAGAAGCTGAGACACCAAGGGACGGGCGTGCATCGAGACAGCTGGATATGAACTCCCTGCCCGGAGCTGGCGTACCTTCTCGGTGGAGCCAGTTGTCGGGATGTAGGAGCATGCCGCGTGCAGGTCGGCCAGAAGCTCCTGCTGCAGCTTCTGCGAGCCCAACACCTGGACGGCCTGCTGGTACATGCTCTCACACGCGTCGCACACCACGCCGCCTACACGCCTGGGCGGCAGAGCCGGGCGGCCGCACAGAGCGGGCGTGGCTTCCTGGAGCTGCTGCTGCAAAGTGCCCATCACCTGGGTGGTGAAGCTCCTCGCCTCCTCTTCACACTGCGAGCAAGAGGTTCAGGTTCGGGTTTAGGCTTGGCAAGCACCACAGGCCAGCGTGGTGTTCAGGTTCGGGTTCAGGTTTAGGTTAGGCAAGCACCAAAGGCAAGTGCTCTAAGGAATGGTGTATGAAGAGAGCACACCAGACCCTTATGGCCCGACACCAAATGAATGTGCACACTTGCATGCACAGGGGAGTGACAAGCCAGCAAATCAGAGCAATACGACAGAGGACGAGGCATCACCCATACCGAGCGAACCAAGGTAAAGTGCAAAATTCTGAGTGCAGGGCTAGAGCCAAGGAAAAGGAAAGAAAGGATTGAAAAACGGAGGCAGTGAGGGAGGAAGGGAGGGATTGAGGGAGGGAGGAGAGGGGGGGTAGGGGGACAGGGGCACGTGGGGCGGAGGGACACAAGGGGCCTATGAAGCTTTCACAAACTGGCAGACGAAAGAAAAGTACAACAAGGAATGCATTGCGCAAATGTGCAGCGAAGGCAAGACAGAGGAGGAGGTAGGCGCCACTTGTTGGTACCTCAGCTTGCAGGGCGGGCGAGGCGTGCTTGCTGCATGTGGTCGCCAGAGCGGCCGCCACCCGCCCCTGCTCAGCCCACCAGCCCCCGTACCACACCAGAAGCAAAAGCATAAGGAATATTCTTACTATGACTTGACTGACCACGTTATGACTCGCCCCTGACGCTCTCGCAGCAGTGGCAGCGACTGCAACAGCAAATGTTATCACATTGACCCCAGCGGAAGTTATCTTATGCTCAAAGTTACACCCCTGTAGGAGCCCCAACCTTCCAATTAGACATGATCACAACGTCTCACTGATCTGAGGCAAAAGTGACTGCAACAGCAACTGTCATAATACAGAGTTGTCGCAACTTTCAGGAACGAGTGTGCATCTAATGTCTGCAACAAAGCTGCACAGCACTACGAACACATAAAGCGCGTGTGTGTGTGTGTGAAGGGAGAGAAATAGAGAAAAGAGAGAATAGAGGGNGGGGGGGGTGCCTCCTGGCATCAACCACAAGGAACCAGCAAAAATTATATAGCAGGCTCAGGAAGTTCCAAGGGGGGGAAAGAAGCCCTTCCTCACCTGCTTTTTCTTACAGCTGGCCATCCTCTGGGCCCTCGCCAGAAGGACCTGGCATTCGCTGGGCTGCTGCACGCCAAGAGCCGCTTCCAACTCAGCGTACGCGGAGTTGACGCTGACAACAGCTGGCGCCTTCTCAGAGGCTGAAGTAGAGGCCGAAGCTGAGGCTGAGGCAGAGGCAGGGCAGTAGCGGGCCAGGCTGCAGAACTCCTGGGGAGTGACAGACTGTAGGAGGAGCAGCAGCTGGGGATAGTACTCTGTCACCAACGCCTCGCACTGCGGATGAGCAACAGGCGACCGTCAGATGGAGGGCGTGATTTCCCCACAGCTGCCATAGGAGGAAAGACTGCCAAAGTGGCTTGTGCTACAAAGCCACCCCTCTGATCGCTTTCTGTTCTCTCTTGTGCCATCAGTTTACTGCTCCTGCCCCCCCCCCGGGTCGCTTTTCACCCACCCGAATGGTCCCAAAGCAGCCTGTTGTTGATGCACGTGTCGATGTAACAAATATGATAACGTAACATTCTGATGACATCTACACCCGCTATGGAGCACTCAGAGGGCAACTTCTTCTAGAATAACGGCGAGCGCATGCTTTCAGAAGTGCCAAGGACTTGCCATCACGGAAACTTCACGCGTGTGGCTGGCGAAAAAGAGCCAAAAGAGCTCTTGGACACGATCCCCTCACAGGAAGCAATCCAAACCATAACCTTATTTTTTGTCAGGTAGCTCAGAAGCACAACCCTTTCACGTCCCTGCTCGGCACTGTCCCTCCAGCAGGACCCCTCTTCCCTGCAAGAGGGACCTGCACGAGGGCTGTATCACCACTACAATGCACCCGATCTATGTCTTGAGCTTGGCCTGGTCCTTTACAAAGGTGTAGCCTATAATCACTTCCTTGGGTGCTCCAAGTACAAACACTCAGAAAAATTTGAATACAAACACACCTACACAGTCGTTGTTATGAGAAACATGCAGGGAAAATTGAAGAGAGAGAGAGAGAGAGAGAGAGAGAGAGAGAGAGAGAGAGAGAGAGAGAAAGAGAGGGAGGGAGAGAGAGAGAGAGATGCCCAAAGCTGACCTTGTCGGCAGCTCCTTCAGCATGAAGCTTAGAGCATGCCTTGGTGAGTGCCTCCAGCACTCTCGCCTGGACCTTCTCTGACTCCAGCACCGTCAGGACTTGAGTGAACAGGACCTCGCATATCTGGCACTTGGACGAGTCCTGAACGCATAGTGGAAGTAAACACAGATCAGAAGAAATAGGTCGCCAATTGTAGCAATACCTTCCTGCTCTCTCTCTGTGCCTCTTTCTTGTAGTTGTACCTGGACTGCCAATGCCCTCCTAAGCAATGCCCAGAGCATGCTCGGCATGCTCGGCATACAGTCTTACAAGAGGCGCACATAGGTCTACAACATGCAGAGTCAATGTAATGTCCACTGCCACAATGGACTCGCAGAGGCATACATATGCTTGGCTCAGATCCTTGAGTTATACAGCTATACATCCGATTGAGCATGAAAATTCTGAAGCTTGCAGGGTACACAATGCCCCCATCTATACCATAGTCCTTAATTAAGCTGCAAGGAGAAGATAGGACACACACATTCTCGCCTTTGTATGCACACATAGGCAAATGTTGTGCATGGGTGATGGTACACAAGGCACATTGCAATGTACTTTCGCGAGCATTTGCTGGGCTAGACTTCTACCTCGAGGCCTGTTAGAGGACTGGGTGCCAGAGTTGAGCAGATGCCAGTCTGAAGGCACAAGGCCTCCTCTGTTACAACCTCCTGAAGCGCAACAAATGCCTCTGGGACGTACTCCTCGACAACTTCTTTACACTGAAACATCGCAGCGCAGAGACGGAAGTTCGGATCGCAAATTGAAGTGAGAGATGACAACCAAAGGCTCTTAGGTTCTGTAAGAAAACTCATCCAGAATGACTGCACCCTCCTAAAGCTGTTACTTAGGTCGAACTCACCTTGATTTTTGAGAAAGGAATAAGTAGGAGCGCAAGGGCAGAAGGCACCCCTCGCGAGAACACAGATGGGGTTGCAGGAACTCGTATGACAAGAATCAAATTGGCCTAATGCTGTGGGAATGCCATTTCTTCTCTCTAATGCACCAACAACATCCAGCCTTCACAATAATATACCCTTCAACTCCCTTGTCCGTGAATCTTGGGTCCAGAAGCACGCACTTCACACTTTAACAAGCACATGAACTTTCCTCCAAGTCTAAAAGAAAGACCAAAAGAAGAACGAGGACAACACAGGAAGTTAACCTGGAAAAGGTGGAACCAATATTGCAGCTGCAGAACTGCCATCTCGCCTCCTAATCAGTTCTCAGAAGATCCATTGGCAAAAAAGACCATGTCAAACACCACTGGCACTGACCTAGCTGCGTTATGCAGGTGTAAGAACAACAAACCAACCCCTAGAAAGCACTTCTGGTAAGGATGTATACCTGGTCCTGGAGAGATCCAGGAAACTGAGAGCAAAGAGCTGTCTTCAGCAAGGATATGGTGTCATTGGAGGACTTGGGATTTGCCAGAACTGAACTCATATCCGTGGAAAATTTCTGGCATAACTCACAAATCTCCTCCCGGATGCCCCCATCCTCTCCAACCACCAACAAATCTGGTCACACATCAAACAAGTTTATCATATGTATTTGCGCAGAATGCTCTTATGAGCAGATCATCCTCGCAACCATCAGAACTGCCACAACATTCTTCCTTAACTCCGTTTCTTAATAGAACTACGAGGACACCGGAGTCACTTATGTATTAAGTTCCTGATCCACCAGCTTTGGACCACAAGAGCAAACTCTGCTTGGCGGAAGTGGATTGCTGTCAAGGAACTTAATGACAGGAACAATAACACGGCCGCATTTAATCCAAGGGCCCACTGGTATTAACAAACCTAGACATGCAATCAGGCTCCTGCCCAAGCAGGCCAATAGCACAACCTATACGCGACATAGAACAGCACCAACAAATACAGAACCCAGCGTGTAGCTTAATAAGGTTACATTTGTGCAAATCCATGATGTTCTCAGACTAGCGCATACATATTAGTACCTTACCTTTTTCTAAGTGTCTACCCTGCACTCCGATTGAAATTAACAAGACGAGTGCGAGCACGCTGATGAAGCACTTGTTACATGAAGGAGCCATGGCTGCTATGCACAACGATTGGTTTCACTGAGTCATATAACAGAATCGAATATTCATGCTCTAGACCAATTTAGGCAACAGTTTTGCTTTAAAGGGCTACGTCTCCCTCGTGCCAAGTTCAAAGTTGTCGAATATGAACTGCAGCGGCCTCGAAGGAACTACGAGCTTGAAACTGCTTCGCGTCTCCTGTCGTTGTTAGGAAGTCTGCCCTTCTCGACCCAATCTCACGACATAGGTCGCACTTAATACGAAACATGAAACTTTCCAAATCGTAAACATTGCGTTTCAGAAGGGTGAGAAGACGTTCTATTTGCGAAGTTGTCTTTATTTGGGTTACATCAAAAGTTAACGGAGAGGACTTTGAAGCAACTTGAAGTTCGAGAGTCAGCATTGCCGTCACATGACGACAGCGACATTGCCTTCAATGCTGGTCTTGCTGATGGTGTCCTGGAACGCATATAATAGTAAACGCTGGAAACAGTACGCCCTTCACTAACTTCATTGTTCATCAGGACAGGCAACAACGTTGCTGGTTGGCATGTAGTTACGCGCTCTGACTTGCTTCCATTACTGTTGCTAGCTTGGGTAGCATGTAGGAGTGCTTGCCCCTCTCCAGTTTCCCTCCCACCATGGTAGGAAAGAGGGAGGACGGGAGAACCCTTAGGACACCGCTGCTGAACGTTGCTGGTGGGGAGATTGGTGACGAGAGAAAAGCCTTATTAAGCTCCTCAGACACCCGCAATGGCTCCGAGGCGTCCACCAGTGGGAGACTGGAGAGGGGTGTGCAATCGTAAGTCTTTCTTGCAGGAAATCTTGATACTTTCTGGCAAGCGGGGACTCTTTAGTGAGGCTTTTTGGAACGCCCAAGAAGGACAACATATATCTGCACTTATGCACCGTTCTATTATGAGACGGTCTACTGTCGTTGGGCTTAAATGGACCATGTTGCCACGTTGTGAGGGTAGGGTAACGCACGTGGACGTATCCAGGAGTCGTCACAAGATATGATAGCTCTCAGGGTGCGTTAGCCTATCAGGAAAATGCCTATGCTATGGTATGCCATAGTATGTGCATACTCACTGTCCCAGTCTTTGTCCTGAAGTCGTTACATCAGGAAGGGGTATGTTTATTAGAGGCAATTATCCGCCAGGTGCTGCCATGGGGGTCCAGTCTACACGACTCTGCACTATCTTTTTTAAGGGCGGGCTTACAAATGGAAGGGGCAATGATGCGGAGCTTGAACTTGCTGTCAGCCAAAATGGAAGAGAGGGCAAGCCGAACTTGCTAGTTCGTTAAGTAGCTCGACTCTCACACTCTTAGTCCCCACTGTTCAACCTTCCCCACCTGACCCTACACACTACTGGATCAGTTGTACCTCACCTGCCCAACTTAACCAAGTAACCTCTTGCCCGTTGGACTGTAACAGTTAGCCCCCATCCTGAGCCAAGATGATGCTCCTCCACATGAATGTATTGCATATTTTCTGCCCGAGTTTGAAGCTCCCAATTTCCAAATGCTTTGAATGCTCCAAATGATCCGAATGCTCGATTGATCCAAATGCTCTGAATGCTCCGAGTGATTCCAATGCTCCAATTGATCTGAATGCTCCGAATGCTCCGAATGCTCCGAATGATCCGAATGCTCCGAATGCTTTGAACGCTCCGAATGCTCCGGATGCTCACATTTTGCAGTCACCAGTCAGCATTTTGCCAGTCATGCACCACACCAGTCGAATTTCTACCCTCTTTTAAGTGACATCTGCATCAGTGACTGGGAAACCTGGCAAGGACAGGGCCAGAAAGACTCAGGGGCCTTCGTGCGCTTGGAGTCACAGTGGGGGTCACTCCTGGACCATTTGGAGCCATTTGGGGCCATTTAGGACCATTTAGGACCATTTAGAGCCATTTGGAGCCGTTTGGAGCCATTTAGAGCTATACGGATGCCATTAGAAGCTATAATCAGCCCATCAGAAGGCACCACCGTGGGTATGAATCTGAAGGTGGGAGCAAGGAGCTTCACCGGGGGGGGCGGGGGGGGGGTGAATAATCTGTTTTAAGGGAGATATTTTTGGAGCCCCTGTGTACTGCCACTGGGGTGAGTTACTTTTCTAGAGTCTTTCTAGCTCTCCCGCTGGCTCTCTCTCTCTCTCCCCCTGATCCTCTGTGTGTGTATGTGTGGATGTGCATGTCTGTCTGGTACGCATACCTGTGTGTATGCGAGCACGCGTTTGCTCACCTATCCGCCCTGTGGGGGGGAATTGCCCCTCTGTTTGGGTCAAAGTTTCTTTTTCCTCGCGTGGGCGCGCTTTGCACGAATACAAACAACAGCGTAATCAGCAAGGTGCCCTTGTTCTTCTCTTCCAGGCTCAGAGTCTCTCTCTCCTCTTTACGTATGTCCGTGTGTGCTTCTGCAAACAAAACAACCCCCCCCCTCGTCCGGATCGTCCCTCATGCTCACGGAACTGGAGCCTCTTGCATGCGTGCTTCACGTGAACACGACAACAACAAAAAACAGGGACAGCGACAGCGTCAGCGGCAGCATGTCAAAGAAAGCTGCCCTCGTTTGGATCGCCGCTCACCTTGCGGACGGAGCCGGAGCCTCTCCCCTTGTGTGCATTGCGTGCGTGTGTGCATGCGTGCTTGCAAGCGTGCACCTCTGGTGATGAACACGACATGACAGCATGTCGCGCAAGTCGTCGCCCTCGTTCGGATCGTCGCTCACGCTCGCGGAGCTGGAGCTGGAGGGAGTGCCGGAGTACAAGAGCTACGAGCCCTACTTTTGGCAGGACCACTCGGACGGGGGCATCGTGGCCGTCTTCGTCGCCTCCTTCGACAACCACCTGGGTACGGACGCACCTTGCCCGCCCCCCCCGGCCCCTGGCCCCCCCCTCCTGCCTGACCCACTTCCTGACCAGGTTCAGTACACACAGCCGTGCTTGCCTTGCTGGCGTTGCTTGCCGCTGGTCATCGCTTCAATACACCCTCGAGCGGGTTCACTGTTGGACCAGGCTTTGTGTATTCTCTCTCTCACTCACTCTCTCTCTCACACACACACACGCACACACACACACGTACACGCACACACGCACGCACGCACACGTACACGCACACGCGCGCACACATACACGCATACACACACATGAACATGCACATGCACACACCCAACCATACACATGCACACAGTGACACTCGTGCGCGCAGACGAACGTACATGTGGACTGGCACTCACACGCACGCATGCATGCGGTGCGCATCTATACCCTTTCACATCACACGTTGGAGGGGTCTGAGAGCATGTGCGGCGACGAGGACACATACCCTCACACATACATGCAGACAGACGCAGAAGCGTGCATGACACATGGACTAGCATTCGCACACATGTATGCAAGCATATCCGCACGTTCACATGTGCTTCTTTCTGTGTGTGTGGCGTCGTGCTGGCGGTATTGTGTGGGCGGCGTCCAGGCAACACATTGGAGTGGTCAAAGAGCGTGTGGGACGATGACGAGGACGAGGGCGCCGGCGTCGGCGACGGCAATGGCGCCGGTGCTGACGAGGACGAGCAGTCCGCTCGTGGTCCCCACGCTGCTGCAGCAGCTCCCAGATTCTCGCCACATGGCATCGAATTCCGAGCCCTGGCTGCCGGCGTCCACAACCTCGACAGCGACTGCTGGTGAGACACCTGGCGGCTGCAGGAAGATGATTGGAATTGCATCATGTTATCTTGTTAAGTTGAGCTTCTGCTTTAGTTAAGGAGTAAGGAAGTGTCATAAACACGGCCACAGTAGTTTCTTCCCATGTTACAACTGTGTTAGGTTGAACTTTATGATCTTTATGATCTTCATGATCTTTACGTCAAGGCTTCCACTACAAGACTCCAACTATGACCAGGCTGCAGGAAGATCTTGTCGTAAAGTTGTGTGTCGCTCTTGCGAGGATGCCCGCGCCACCTGCTCCACCTGTCCCACGCTCTCAAAACTGTGACAAGGCTGCAGACTTTGTCGTAAAGGCGTGTGTCACTCTTGCGAGGATGCCCACGCCACCTGTACATCTATCCCACCCGCCCCGCCTGCTCCACCTGGCCCGCCAGCCCCCGCCTGCCCCTGCCCCCCCAGCCGGAGAGCTGAATCTTTTTTCTTCAGCAGGGCCACATGAGCTTGACAAGCCTACGCGAGGNGGGGGGGGGGCACCAGGTACTTCCGGCATGGCGCGCTGTATGGCATTGCGGCCTTTCACAGGTGCAGCCCCCCCCTGTATCCTGCCTGCTGCTTCCTGCAGATTCCATCTGGCTGTATATGACAGTGGCAGGAATGTCGCGACGTGGCCACATTGGGACTACAAGTCAGGAGTGAATATAGATGCACTGGAAGTTGTAGTTCATAGGTCATATTGTGCCCCTGTCCACACACACACACAGACACACACAGACACACATATAAATTTGTCTCTCTCTATATCTTATCCATGTATGTCGTATACTTTCTGCAAAGCCTGTGAAAATGTAAGAAAGTGCAGAATTTGATCTCTCCGAGCACTCTCATTGGCCGGCGGTGTAAGTAAAGGATGGTCGTTAACAACGTCCACAAGCAATCAAGCGTGCATTGTACGCTCTCTCTGCAAAACTTTTCAGCCGAGAAGAAGGGCCGCTGAGGCGCCCCTGCACTACCCTCACCCATCGTGGGGCGGCATCTCAAAGCCGATTGTGACCACTCATGACCACTCATGAGTCTCTCACAGTCCGCCGCCCACTGAAGCAAGTGCACTGTGTGTACACCACGACTCCCTAGACAGCATAAGGAAGAGAGAACTCTAGGATGTGCTCACAAGTTCCAAACGCTGAGACGTCAGAGTGGGGGCTCTGGTTTTCCTTTGGCATGCTCTAAACATCGTGTGACAAGGGGGGGGGAGGGGGAAATGTCTGCGCCGGGCTGCACTGTGCTGGGCTGCGCTGACCTGGGCTGTGCTGGGCTGGGGTGTGCTCCCGCTGGGCCGGGCTGGGCCAGGCTGCTGTTGCCCTTCGAGGCCGGCAAGGAGGAGAGGCACGCACGCATGTGCAGGTAGGTCCAGCTCCCCCTTTGGCACCTGGCACTGAGTCACATCGATTGTGCCCTAGGTGTCATGAATGTCATGAATGGTCCTTCATCGTCGGGCATTTGTCCGGGCCAACATGACATCAAGCACGCCAATAGGCAGTAGGCACAGCCAATAGAGGTACATCGGTTGCGCGACACGTGTCACAGTCATGGCGTTCCAAGTATAAGAGTGAGCGGCCAGTTGGACGGCCTCCTGTTCCTCCTCCCACAATTTCGTCCACGGAACAAGATCACGACTCAAACCCCAAAACCCTGGCCCCTGGACCCTGACCCTGGCTCCGCCCCTCTTCTCCAAGCGATCCTGTTCCTTTGACCCTGTGCCTGGACCGCTCTCGCTATGCCAGCTGGCGCAAGCTAGTTGCGCTCAGACTCTGCGCCAGACTCGGCGCCCCCTTGCCCTCCGCCAGATGGAAGCCCTCCGCTCCTCGCCTTTGCAGGGCTCACGAGTGTGGGATTGAGGGCTAAGGGGGTTTTAAGGGCTCCGGGTTGGGGATGTACGTTTAGGGTCACGGTCAGGGTTCGGCTTTTGGGCCTCTCTGGGAGCGGGGCTTTGGTAGCCCTCAAGCCCCGACCTGCCTTGAGCGCCTCAACAACGGAAGTCGGAGCTCTGAATCTCGAAACCCCCCGCTGGAGCTGAAAGAAGTGCTAAGCCCCGAACCCTAAAACAATAGCCCGAAAGACTAAATCTGGAAAAGAAAAACCCTCTCACTTGAGCCACACCTTGCACTCAGAGCCCTGCAGCCCAGAATCCCGGGGGGGGGGGG
>WELA01013063.1:259505-269515 GCA_009602735.1 Mesotaenium endlicherianum | reverse complement strand
CCCGCCCTCCCAAAAAAAAAACGCAGCCAACATGCAGGTAAATATGAGTGCACTTTGACCAGCTTTGACTTGCTTTGACCTGCTTTTACTAGCGCTTAGAACAAAAAGCCATCAGGTGAGCACTAGAAGGTAAGTGCATGCGTTCGTCAGCACCTGCAATCCATCGCAAGCAACCGAATGCACACACGCACATGCGCACATACTTTGACTGAATGCTCTGCCAGCAGAGCAACGCCTGCCAGCAGAGCAAGTCGAAGCACACACTACGCCACCTACAGGCCACATGCGAACCGCACGCTGCCACACGATACAGGTAGGTGCACGCATGCTCCAACGACACCCGCGCACGGCAATTGCCAGCACATTCTACTGCACTGGCAGTTAAAGCACATGCATTGCCTCCTGCATATCACATACATGCAGGCTGCGATATACCAGTGAACATGCGCTCATCCCTTGACGTGGCACGCAGCTAGTGCCCTGGAATTCTGAAGTGAGTTTATTCGACGCAGAGTTCCCTGTTTCCCCTGTTTCCCCTATATTCCCTGTTCCCCCCCCCTCTGTTTTTCAAGTAAATGTTGCTCACATTTCAAAGTTCTTGTATTCATGGGACATGAACGTCAAAGTGAGGAGTACAAGTCTACACCTCCACATCAGAAATTCTTAGAGGTTTGTGGGGTGGGATGCGTTGGGGTGGCGTGGAGTGGGGTGGCACGAGAAGAGGGGGGGGTTTCATTTTGATGCTTACTTTGCGGAGAGCTTCACAGGTAGCGACAACAATTGGTGTAGGCCACAGGGCAATGGCAGACATGCCTAATACCGCAACAAGTGGCGAAGCGCTGAGCGCCGTTGCCACGCCTGCACCTGTCAATAGCTTTCCCTGGAATTGTACACACGGATATGTACATACAAAGATTCAGATGAGCTCTTTTTCTGCGTCACATATGCATAAGTGCCACAAATGATAAGGTCACGAAAATCAAGGAAGAGAGTCCCAAAAGTAGCACATCATTGTATACATACATGTGTGTATTGTGAGAGGTCACTATAGATTTCTTTCTATATTGCACTTAGTTCCAAAAACTTATGGGACATGTGAGGCGTGGTGTATTGTATGTCAACACGGGTCTTTATAGCCTGGCTTAAGCACAGTCCACGAATATGTTTGTAATTTTTGGAGGACGCCTAGAGGAAAGGTACAAAGGTGTTGTTAACGTAGTGTCTTTAGTATCACAATTAACTAGAGCTGCTGGTCTCTGTTCACACGTGATCTTACGAAGTACTCACGAGTGAAACACAGTAGCTTCCAAACAAGCAGTAGCTAGGACGACAGTAAGCAACGTGATCAATTTGCAACTTACAAATGCTTCTGTATGAGTCGCAGCATGCATAAAATTAGGTACCATCCAGTGACGGGATGCGCACGAACGACAATGCCAATGTCGTTGAGCGTAACGTATCTTGGAATAATGCCTGTTGTAGCCGGTACATAACGAGCTCACCTTCACGAACACTCGCTTGAACCCGGAAGTCGGGAAATACACAAAATTTTATGAGGCAAAGTATGGTTCGATCTATGCTTGTCGTGAAAGCAGGAAACGGAGGGAGGGGGACATGCACGTTGCGAAATGAATAAAAATTCAAAAAGCGTGTCGCGTGTTTATCCTGAAGACCATGGAGGAGAGGGGTATCGATCCCCTTACCTCTCGCATGCGAAGCGAGCGCTCTACCATGTGAGCTACACCCCCGAAGTAAGCGTGTGTGGAAGTACATAATATATAGCGTTTTACGCAAGGCAGCTAGATCTGGACACAAAGGCGCAACTGTGAGGATCCGATTCCAAAGTAAACAATGACAACCTAATCATCAATAGCTGTACCTTATATCTAACAGAAGTTGGTCTACTACAAGACTTACAGCATACACATAGACACCGTTCTAGTTGCTAAGAGCTAATTAACCCAAGCACACGCCAAACGGCTATCGATGGCAGCTAGTTCAACAAGTTTATGTGTAGTATCTGGATCCATGTGCAATATGGAATGACCAATGCAATTGATTTGATACTGGATTTTTACTTCCAGAAAATAAAGATCGCACACAGACACACGCGTTATATTATGCTTTAGTGAAACTGACAAACACACACACACAAGGCCTTGCCACGGGTGAGCATTCGCGGAGTCCTTGACACACCCCCCTTTCCGGATACCCTGCCGAGATACGCATTGCAGCAATTGCAACGCACCATAGAGTAAGCCGGAGACGCGCCCTCTCACGCACCTTACATGTGGGGCTCCTCTCTCAGGAACATGGTAAACTTCACTACTACTAGTATTGTACCTACGTGGAACCACAGACTCAAAACTTGGGCATGAAATGAGCTTGGAGTAAGGGAAATTGTAAGAGGGTTATTACAAAACCTCAACGTGGTCACGCTGGGGGGCAGGGTTTGGGGTATCAGGATGTGTGGGGCTCACGGTGAGAGTGAGCTGGAGGGCCACGGTGGCGACAGCTGACATGCTGTGAATGTGCGCAATCACCACGCGCCTCTGCACGGGGTCGGCTACCGCCCCCGCCACCACTGCCGCACGCTGCACGTGTGCACGCACACACACGCACACGCACACATACACACACACGCACGCACACACACGCACACGCACACACGCACACGCGCACACACACGCGCACGCACACATGCACACACACGCACGCGCACGCACACACACACACACGCACACACACACACATATAACCCAGTTGCACGTATATGAGCGCACGTGCGCACTTGGATAAGCTGGCGGTGAATCTGGTAACTCCTTCGGACGTGGAAGTGTCTGCTTTGGGTTTCAGGGAGCCACACTACATCACCATGCATTTTGCCACATGGCGCTCCAACAGAAGGATTTGGAACATGAGGAGCTGCAGGAGGAGGAGGAGCTGGGAGGAGGAAGGGGGAGGGAAGTCGAGGATGGCAAGATTGAGGAAGAGGAGGGTGAGGAGGAGGAGGAGGTGACATCGAAGAATATATTGCGGTACTTGGGAAGCTGTGTCTGCGCAGGCTGCACTGCTGCGACTATGCAAGTCTGCCAGCTGGCGCTTATTGAACAGAGCAAGGTTTGCAAAGTTCCTACTCCGCATGTTCTCTCCATACGGCATGCGTGCCAGCTGGCACGCGTTGCTTCACGTCATGGTGCCCGACAAATCAGAAAAGAGAGCAGGCGTGCTGACGTGGCATGCATGCATACGTGAGGGGGGCGTGAGCACAGCATCCCAAACTTGGTGAAGACCGAAACACGGTGACGGGTGTCACTTTACGGAGCTCATATCAAAAGAAGATAGCCATGCCCAACACCAACCGTCCCTTCCTTGTCTACGCTGATCAATAGACCCACATACACACACGCACACACCTACACACGTGACACACGCACACACAGACACACACACACACACACACACACACACACACACACGCGCGCGCATGCACATGAAGTCCTACACAAAGACAAAATAGTGAAACAGAGAGACAGACAGAAACGGAGCCACACCGAGGATGACGCGTGTGCCGACGCAGTGGCGCTAGTGGCCGATAGCGTTGGGCACGCGGGGCTGTGCGGTCACGTACAGGACTCGCTGGGAGTTCAAAAAATCGCATTTGCCTTCTGAGGTCTCCAGGGAGGCCGTTTGGGGCAACTCTTAAGTGGAGCACAGAGCAGGCGGCAGCGACGAGCGGCAGAGTTGGAGGTCTAGGCTTCTACAAATATGTGGCGGTCGTCTTCACCCTCATCAGACAGACAGACCCGGGAGTGGGAGGAAGTGGTGGCAAAAGAAATCAGGGCCTTTGGCATCTCGTCTTTCAACAACGCGAGGCAATCGTAAATCTGTGGCTGGAAGAGTTGGCGAGTTAGGGACTTGAGGAACAAGGGGTCTCGGGGGCGGGCAGTTGAGGCAGACCTGGAAGTAGAAGAAGGAGGAGGTGACAGCCGACAGCAGCAGGAAGGCGCACACGTGCAGCAGGTAGGGCGACGCCGCTACCATCCTCATGCCCTCCAGCGCCACCGCACACGTGTCCGCCAGCTGGCGCCGCCACCCGCCGGTCCCACGGGCGCCTGCGCTGTTGCTGCTACCTCCTGCGCCACGGCTCCTGCCACCTCCGTTGTCATGACAGGTGGCGGTGGTTGCTGGGGCTGCCATGTGGCTCTTCTCTTTGTTGGGCTCTGCCTCTACCTTGGCCGGCACGCCCGCCTGGACTGCCAGTTGACTCTTCAGTGTTAATGAGTTCCTCAGAGGATGCACACGCGGAGGCCCGCCAGGTGTTGCCTCTAAGACCATTTCTGGCTTGTCAGGAACATAGGCTGCTTGGATGCCGCTACCACCGCCGTCGCCGCCCAAACTGCCGCCAAAGCTGCTCGGTCTAACCTCAGCAAGCTTGTCGCCGCTTGCGCTGCCCGCCCGTGCATTGCCCTTTCTGCTTCCTACAGCTCCGAATTCCTCTCCTGGAGAGATTGAGAGGGCGCCTCTATTTGATGCCCCTGTCAAATCTCCCCCGCCTTCCCCCCCCTTACCTCCTCCTCCTCCTGCTCCGTGTGGTGGAAAGCACTCGGCACCTGCGCACAGGGTTAGCCAGATGGCAGGAGCAGAGAGCATCTTGGGCCTAAGTTCCCTTAGTACTTTCTGAGCTGTCCTTCGTGTGTGCAGTATGTAGCCTAAGATGTGCAGTTGCTCACTTAAGCTTTAGATTCAGTTCTCCATTGTAGCATGACTACGAGCCGCCTGCCACTTGTCGGCCGGCCGTGCGATGCTGACAAGGCGACCCAGAAAATATAGGTACTCAAAGGATCACAAAGTTAGAACAACCTACCAATATATACACCATGATTGTGGCAAATGCATAAGCTGTTGACAGATGGCAGTCGCTTGAGACGACATCCAGGCCAGCATTGCGGCCAAGTGCCTCCAGCTAGATACTCAACGCGAGCACACACACACCCACGGAGCACACGCAGACCTGTCACATGCGCCTGAGCATGCTGGATAAGTGATCTTGCTCAATCTACTCATTAGTATCCTGAACTTTATCACTCTGATATTGGTAAATTGAGATCCACACAGTATATGGGAGTCTGGAGGGGGCGGGCAAGGAACACCTGGCAAACCACGTAATGTGCCGCCTGTCGCGAGCTCGTCAGTCTGCCCTCCCTTTGGCACCAGGCATTGTCCAGCAGTGGCGCCACCCCCAGTATCGTCGCCTGTCAGCCCCACATGGATCGTCCAGTCGGTTTTTCTCTTGCGCTTGCTCCCGGGCGGTGAGGAGGAGTGGGCGGACCCGGGAGAGGTGGCCGGGCTCTCTTTTGACTTTGACCTCCTTGACTTGGACTCCGACTTTGACTCAGGCGCGAGCTCGCTGGCAGTTGCAAGAGTTGACTCGGCTGTGCCTGCTGACATCAGCCGGCTGCTGCTGACGTGGCAGGCGGTCGTGCCTGCTGATGTCACTGCTGACATGGCGGAGATCCTGAGCGCGCACTGGGCGGCGAGCTCCATGCAGATTGCGGCGACCAATAAGAGACCTGCCAGGCGGCCAGGTGGCAGATACACCCTCCCCATATAGAGGACGGAAGTCAGGGAGCACGTGCTCAGTGAAAGCTAAGCAAAAAAAAAGTGACACAATGCACAGGTGCATGAAGTAGAATGCGCGTGTGACAGTTCATTATAGATGCCAGTGACTTACAGTGTTGAGTGGTAAGACAACATATGCTGCGTATATAGACATCAAGAAGACACCATAAACATATCATTGACTTTACATCGTGCTTCATGTTACAGAACAATGTCGAGTACTAAATGTAGTACGTGCAAAACAGCTGTGCACCCTTTTGCCAGACTTGGCTCATGGCCACAAATGTTGCCGCCCGACTTCCTGCATACTTGTTGTGGAAAAGGAGAACTTTGGGGACGCGTGGAGTTTGGTTCTCACCGGCCCCAAGCGGCGCAAAGGTGGCAGAGGCCAGGGAGCCTGCCAGCTGTCCGAATGTCCCGCCCGCCCCGATGAAGCCGAAGAGACGAGCGCCAGCCTGTTGCCTCAAGGGGCAGTTTTGCAGGATGGCCACGTCAGCAAGCGGGCGGCGGCGCGTGGCCAGATGTTGAACAAATGAGGAAAAACATTTTACGCTCAGCGTAAAAAACAGTTTTTTGCTTCCAGTGCCTGCAGCCAGTCGGCGTTGGTGGACTTCTCCGATGGGTTTTCAGCACATCATAAATTTAGACTCGCAGTACAAGATTGAACACCTCTTTGCATGCAGACTCTTGAACACTTCCTTACTTCTTGCCAACTTGCCATCAGAGACGCGGGTGAGCGTAGGACCCTTCTATGCAATGTGTGACAGACACAACAAGGCAAGGAAAGGCGGGAAACACAATCGCGAAGAACAAAGAAGAAGCACGCCCAAATGAAAGGAGGTGAAGGAGAAACTTACGGTGTGTTGGCTGGCATGTTTCTTTATTGATTAAAAGGCCAGCTGGCCACTGACCCCATATTTGGAACCCATCGGCCTCGATGCAATAATCAACATCATGTGCATTTTCAGGTCTGCCCGTAACATCCAAGCAGACGAAGAGATCATTTGTAAAACAATGACATGCACACCAAAGCCAGAGCGATCAGGGTGATGTGGCAAAAGGAGAGAGAGCCCACCTCACTGGACATGACGTCAGCCAGGCGCGCCCACATGGCCGACAGCGTCAGAAGATTGAGGAGGGCCACCTGGCAGATAGGTACAGGCCGGTCACAGATGGGTGCACACCCAGAGCAAAAGATCCGAGGGCCAGCCCAAGCTCAGGAACATCATTGAGGGGCCGCACACACATATACAGGTGTCCGTCAACTCCCAAGTCTGCCTGAGCCTCAGCCCCCCATAAACCTCCGCACCTTCCCGGAACTCCAAAATGCTGCACCTTGAAACCCTGCCTGAAGGGCTTCCTCTCAGAGGCCTAAACACGGTGGGTGAGTGGGCAGCAATAAGCGAAGGGCCAGAAAGGTCTTGAGTGCGCGCATGCAGGGTTCTCCACTGTTAGCCCTCCACCCCCAAACCCTTAAAGGGAGGACTTGAGGGCGTGCATGCTTGCACTTAAGCGCGCGCGTGTAAGTTTTGCGGCTGTAAGCCCTCCGGCCATTAAAAAAGCCTAAAATGGAGGACCCGCGAGCGTAGATGCGCAGATGCGCAGATGCACATGTGTGCCCAAAAACCCTAAAAGGGAGAACTCCTGAGCGCACATCCTTAGATGCTCATGCGTGCCCGCGCGCACCCTGCCAGTTGTCAGGTGGTGGGTGCCGGGTGCTCCGCTTCAGACCTCGATCCCCTCACAAAATGACTAACATCAGACTACAGGAGGCTTCAACTCTGAGGGGGAAAGTTCCCCAGACCCTTCAGAGTAGGTTGCAGATTACCGGGAGAGGGGGGGGCTGGGGGGGGGGAGAGAGAGGGGGGGCATGGTTGAGTGTGCGCGGGTGTGCGCTCCTCACCCAGACAAAGAAGGAGCTGCGGGTGAGGAAGAAGAGCATGCTGACTCCGCCGCTCCCATCCTCCTCCTCCTCTCCCTGCCATTGGCAGCCCGAAGAAGTGCAACGCTCAAGTGAGCACATGCACTTGCTTCTGTGCACGATGACTGTACTACGCGCATTTCTGCACAGGGCAGCGATGAGCCGTAGGGTCAAAGAGTCTTGTTGGATGGGCTCAACAAAACATCCTTACGGAAAAGAAGAGATGTATTGTAGGGTCAACAGCAAATATACGCTCTACAGAAACTGCAAGGATGTGCAGTTTGTTAGTCACACCTTGTGCCGGAAAGTTGGTTGCCTTTGACTTCTACGGCCCAGAGGCGGGAAAGAAGAGGGAGGGGAGGGGCAGGGGGAGGGGGAGGGGGATGGGAGGAGGTGGTCTCTGATCTAAGGTTCAGGGTTCTAAACTCTGGCTTTATAAAGACCTGGGGTTTCTGCATTTGTGAGAGGTAGGGTTCCAGGGAGGGTGGCAAGGAGGGCCTCAGAAAGAGGTCCGCAAGGAGATCAGGAAGGAGTGTTTATGACTCACTGGGAGAAAAGAAAAGAAAAAAGAAAAAAAAAGAAAAAAAAATATTCAGTATGTACGATTTGCAACACGCATGTGATATAGTATGGATATGACGTACTACACAGAACAAAAAGCGTTCACTCAAAGGATGTGCAGAGTGTAGGCTCTGTGAAAGTGTGGGTTCAGCCTTACGTTTCGCTGCCAGGTGGCACATGGGGAGGCAGCAGGGACACTGGGCGGCGCACCTTCTTGCTGGCAGCAGGTGAGGGGCAGAGGCAGTAGAGGACGAAAAAGACGACAAGCGACGCGGCAAAGAATCGGTAAAGCCGCAGGAGGGCCTGCCCCCCTCCACACGCACATATATACGTGTTAAGAGTGGTATGCCAGATATTTTTATATGTTCACACATCATCTTACTATCTTACACACAACACTCATTTTCATATTTCTCATTCATAAGGTTCTCAGAAGAACAAATGTACATTCATGTAGTTTTAAGCACAACCTTTCCTAAACAGTTTAGCCCAAACTTCAGCAGAACGCAAGAAACTGAAACTCAAAATGAAAGAAAATACACCCAAAACGTCACCTACAAAAATATCGATGGAGGAAAATGACACAGAAAATGTTTTTATTTACATATATATATATATATTTATCTATATATATATATATTTATCTATATATACATTTTTATATATACATATATGCAAATGCGTGAGGCTGATAGAAGCACCATAGCAACATTTTAAGTTTCATGTATGCCTCCCCGCCCTTCCCCCACATCAAGACAACAATCCTTCTTTCATTCATCTCAAGAAGGCTCATCAAAACATATGAGGGAAAAGTTTGACGAAAGTGAAATCTTCTGAGACTGCAGAAATTTGGGAGGTAAAAACCGAGACACGTACAGTGCCCTTGGAGATGTGGGGTAGCGTCAAGAGAGAGGACGACAGCGGGGCAGCCACGAGTGTCGCCAGCAGGGAGGCCACAAAGAGGCCTGGCAACGAGCCTGTCCCGAGGCTCATCCCGGCCTCGTCCCTGAGCGGCAGGCACATGTAGTAGGCTCCCAGCAGCTGCCCCCCCAGCCACGCGCAAAGAAAAGCTCGTGTTAGTCCTGAGGGCCCATAGGTGCATAAATCGTGTGCATGAATAGGTATCGAGGAAAATTTTAATCCTACACACACCAAGAGTTCATCCCAGCACCTGCATGAGAACATTAATTGATTTACACGTACACATTGACTCAATCAAAAAGAAGAAAGATGCCAAACAAACATACAGAGATGCATCATACTATGTGGGTGTTCTTTATTTGCTCTTTTATTTGTTTTTGTATACTTGTCTTTGCTTGTATTTGTTTTTCTCAGTTTTTCATGCATGCAGCAGCAGATGACAGGAGCCGCTTTCTGGAGGAGCAAGGGCTGGCTGCCACCAGTGGCAGGCTTTAGTTGCACAGTGACAAAATTGTGAACTACGTCATGATTACATACACGCGCGCACGCGCACACACACACACACACACACACACACACACACACACACTCACGTACAAGTATATGTGAACTACATGTGGAAATGTAGTTATGTACATGTATATATCTCTGTGTGTTGGCTACTTGTTTCTAAATGAGATTTGTATATGTGCATACATAGTCACGCACATACACTGCTGACACATATACACATGTGATATAGGACTATACGCATGTGAGTGATTGCATATTGGTGGCAGGAACGCGGCGTGCGCTGCCTCGTTGGGGGCCTTGATCAACAGGAATGGCACATGTCAGAGGTGGAGGAAGCGGTGGCTGCCAGCTGGCAGTAGTTCCGCAGGCCCATTCTAGCACTCTGGCACTCCCTGAATGACTAGAAGAACTTGGTATGCCTTCAGATTTTTCTATGTCCCTTAACTCCTCAGATATAACCCTCCCCCCCCCC
>WELA01013063.1:208062-221677 GCA_009602735.1 Mesotaenium endlicherianum | reverse complement strand
CCCCCCCGGGGCTCCCCCTCCCAGTTCACCCTTGGAAAGCCCTGCAGAGACAGAGAGGGGCCAATGGGGACCCTCGAGAAGAAGCCAGTGGGCACTCTTAGCCATAGGGGGGGCAATTGCAGCGGGCTTTGCTGCCACCCGGCTTGGCAGCCTTGCCTGCAGAAGTGTGTGCTGCAAGGGTGCCACAGAACAGTTGAGATTTGTTCGATTACAGTCGATTTTGATCGAATTGGTCAGGGGTCAAGTACATAGAGGCGTACTGCGGGAACTGATGCTAGAGGGCGATCATCTCTGCGCGAGGACAAGAGGTCAAGCAGTGGGGTAGACAGAAAAGCGGAGAAGGGGATCCCCAGCTACGATGTCCCTTACGCTTCTGGGAGCAGCCGAGAACGACAACGTCGTGCCATTGCCGGGTCTTTTTTCCTGCTCTCACCTCGGTCTTGCTGTCGCTGGTAGGAACCACTCCTCACTGGCATCGCAGCTGCCGCTTGGGCCCGTGGCTTTTGAGATGGTCTTGGGGGGGGGCGTTACCACGCCCACATGGCGGCCTACCAGCAGGCCACGTGGCAGCACCAGCCCCTCGTGCCCAGGCTGAGGGGGCCTGCAGGTGGTACAGTCTGGAGTGAGGTGCAGAGCGTGCTCTTGCAAAAGTCGCGTCCGGGGTCGCCGCCTACCCTGACAACCACCGGGCCCAGGCCGCAAACTTTCTCCAAGCTAGTGCGCGCATGCGCAAGGCCCTTGTGATGGATAAGTTTCCGGCAGCCTGCTGTGTTGTGGCAGCCGATTGTTGCCAGCCAGCCTATGGAGGCAGCATGCTCCACTTTCAGCTGCCCAGTACACTATGTGTGGTCGTGAACAGTGTCACCCTAGGAGCAAGCGGGAATGGACTGAGTCTCGTCTCTTGGCGGTGGTACGTGTGGGGGTGCGCGTGGGCATGGGCGCATGTGCGTGTGCGTGTAGCACGCATGCTGGTGCTGTTTGCATGCGCACATTTGGTCTGCTTATTCACTTCCGGGCGACATGGAACCTTTGGAAAGGAGTTGGCAGGCGCCACAGAATGCGAGCCAAGAGCATTGGCACAAGTGCGCGCGCGCGCGCGTGTGTGTGTGTGTATGTGTTTGTGTCAACATCATACAGTTGCAAACAAGCTTGTGATGAGCTGAGCTTGAGCTGTGTAGTGAGGGAGCAACCTCCATTGACCGTGTCACTGCGGGGCTGTACGCGTGCGTGTCTGTGCTGCATGTGTGCGTGTGCGCTTGCGTGTGGCGTGACCCTGCGCAGTACAAGAAGATCCCCCGCCAGACGGAGGGCGTGCTGGCGATTGACCAGTTTGCAAGCAACTACTTTGCCGTCTCGGAGGTGGCCCAGAAGTACGACGACTTCCAGACGTGGTTCCCCGCGAGCCTGCCTGACTCCTACTGGAGGTTCAACCGCATCCACTCGTACGGCAACGTCGAGTCCCCTGCCGGCTCCGGCTCGGCCGACGCCCCCGTCACTCTCAACGCGCAGGGCACCTCCAACAAGTATACTTGAAGCACAGCGTGAAGCGCAGGGTAGTACCGAAAAAGAGCCACTACCAAGGGCCAGCTTTAAGATCAGTTTTAGGATCAGTTTTGTTGAACTACCAAGCGGACGCACGAAGTTATGGGGCACACTGCAGGCTGAAGACGATCTTGGTCTTAAGCATAGGCAAGACTGTCTTGCTCACTCGCAGCCCACGGCACCGTATACCTGCGGCGTGCCGACTGGTTGTTGTGTAACTTTTTGCAGGGTTTTGACTCGGCCGTCTTCTCTGATGTTCTGATCTGCAATGAGTGAAAAGTCTGGTACGCTTCATCTTCTTTGTTGTCGTGTGATTGCATACTAAAGATTTTTATTCCTGCTTGAAATTCGTCGCTCATGCTTGGCGGAGCATAGCATCTCAGATGAAATCGAGGGATCTGCATTGGGGCCAACATTAGTGAACCGCTTGCATCTCAAATTGTTGCAAGCCTCTGGTCTTGATGTAGGTGTGTACACAGTGCCTGTTGTGGACATCTGCATCAACTTACTTGCTGCAGTGTTGAGCAAGTGAATATGCTGTTCAACACACAAATTTGAGTGCCTATTTGCAACAGTTTTCTTACAATCAGGTTGTGGCTGAACCGTGAAAAGTAAGTTTGTAGTACGTATTCCCATCTGAACCTGTGAATGTGCCTGAATAAGCCCCATACAAAAAGCACGCATTTCTGCGGTTGAGTTTGTGCATTCCCCCCTTACACCTTATGGGCAAGCCTTGGCTACAATATACATTCATCTCCAAATGAGAGGGGTCTCTTCTGTACGCGCCTGCCAGGGCAAGCTAATGTTGAAGTGATGGGCAAATACAGGACACGACAAATCCAAAAAGAGAGGCTCTGCTGTAAGCATGTACCAGGCCGGGCAACTATAATGCAAGTTGCCACGTAAAAACTCTGCGCCAAAATTGTGCAGTAATTTCTCTTACAAACAAATTATGCAAACCTAACCATGTTCAGCGTAGGCATTACAAGAAAGATCGATCATGCACAATACGTATGTGTACCATTGGCCGACAAGGCTAAACCCCACAAAAATTCAAAGACTATGATAATTCAACCTTTTTGACATTCAGATGTGGAAGTAATGATACAAGGATGGCAAGAAGCCAAATTGGACTCCTCGCCAGTGGAGAGTATTAAACTGCAGACTGCGAGTGAATCTAATAGTGGTATACATTGGCTCAAGGGCCACCAACACTAACCCTACGTCCCAAAGTGCACATGTACACCCAAGAAAGAACCTGGTTGCTCCAACCTAGCACCAAATTGAACCATTCAGAAATTTTGCCGCAACAACTAATGCGTTAAGGTCACTTCTAAAGCTCTCTCGATAGCAGCACAACCTCATCTTGATATCAAAAACTCTTGCCACCCCTCCCTCTGCCCTGCACATCCTCTGTCTCCCTCTGTCCTGCAGCACGTCAACTCGACGGCTTTCACAGACCCAGGTGCCAGGTGCCAGGTGCCAGGTGCCAGGAGCCAGGTGCGTTGCAGCAGGCGAGCAAAACAAAGAAAAAACTCTCCTCAAAAACCTATATACACCTCAGGTAACATCTTCCGATGGCCGCCATCTCACCCGCCAATCTCGCTCTCCCCCGCCCAACACCCTTCCTAGTCCGCCACTTTGAGGCCCGAGGGCATCCACGACTTGTGGTGCGCCGCGCTGCTGGGGTCATTCTGCGCGCGCTTCATCTGCTCGGTGCTGCTCTGGATGTCAGCCAGGGGCTTGTCGACCACGCGCTCCTTGAAGCGGTCGCGCAGGTGCAGCGCGTTGGGGCGCACGAGGTTGGCGTACACGTACTCCGCGCCCTTGAACTGCGGCAGAACCAGCCACGCGACCAACAGCAGCTTCGCTGTGTTGTACAGCGGGATCCTGCATGCCGAGAATATTTCAAAAAGAACAAGGATTAAGGAAAAGAAAAAAGAAAAAAAAAGAATAAACACCCCCAGCGCGCAGGGACAACGCCGCCTTGGGTAGGTGGTCAGCGACGGAAGCACTCGAGGCAAGAAGGACAACGGAAGGCCAAAGGAGCCGGGGGCAGCAGCTCCTGCAAACGTGAAGACATGGTGAAAAGAACACGTGTAGAGGACGCATGAAAGGCCTCCCTCTCTCTGTCATCAATGGATGCAGGCAATGCAGGAAGACAACATGAGTGGCTTGCAGACACATTTGACACACGCCACTCATGTTCTCCCACAATCCCTTCCACCAACCACACCCACTCGCAGATCTCCAGAGCTCAGAGAAGCATAGCCGCTGGTAGCAAAAGGGCCGGAAAGATAGGGGGAAAAGCTTCTCCAATATGAGAAGCAGCCATCAGATGTAGGCCAAGGCCAAGCCGAGCGCGACACTTACGATCATTCAAGACAGTAACCCTTGTGCTCAAGAAAAGCACTACCAGAAGAGAGGGAGAGGAGGGGGAGGGAATGTGCACAAGAGAAGTGCGCCCAGGGAGAGAGGGAGAGGAGGGGGAGAGGAGGGGGGAGAGGGGGCAGGAGTCTGGGTGAGGAGAGGGTCTCGCAGAAATGAACAGAGAGCGTGAAGTGCATGGGCTAGAAAGAGCCGCTGCTCATGCCGTAGTTGTCGAAGCTGGGGCGCGCATCAACGCCGGAGTCAAGTGCAAAAGCTAAAGCGAGAGAGGATGTCAATGCTGGAGCTGGAGCCCGGTGCCAGTAGAGTGAAGGGAAAGGAGGGCGGACAGCTGTCGCACCACTTGAGCACGGGTGCGGCGACAAACTCGAAGATGGTGATGACGGAGTAGAGCACCCAGTAGGTGAGCCACTGCCGCGTCTCCTTCACGTTCTGGCTCTCCAGGGCCTCGAACGACGAGTACCTGCCAGCAGCCAGCAGGGAGCAGGGAGAGAGGAGCAAAGAGTAGCGAGGGCGGTGTCAGGGGCAAGGCACACCCATGAGCGTTGAGGTAGACAAGCAATCACGCGGCACATCCAAAAGATCTGGCCGCTGGAGCTGACAGCTGACAGCTGAAGGTATCGAACATGAGACGATATAAGCAGGCAAGACGTTTGGTCGGCAAGACGCTAGTCATTGGCACCAGGAAGCAGTTGCTGCACACCACCAACGTCCAGATCTGGAAGAATGAGACTATACCACCACCATGGATTTGCGCAGTCATAATGCCGTGCTGAAATAAGAAGTCCAGGAAGAAACATGCTGCGCAGCGAATAATCTGGGCGCTCACAAATCCTAGCGTGTGAAAGAAATAAGTCTGACGAACGAGGCGTGCACGACTAGTGCCTCCGAGACTTCAAGCACATCTGGACACGGGAGTTTGTTGGCAATGACATCTGCACCATGTGCAATAATGACTCACTACTCTGTCAAACTAAACATCCTGAAGACGCTTAAGCGATATCCATACACTACATTGCCTAACTTGCAAACAGACGCTGCAACCAGTAGCCCTGGTTTATATCATCAGCACTTCCTGAAGCGCACATGCCATGAATTCACTTTAAAGGGGGAAAGGCCTCCCAGTATTCCCAGTATATGCACTTCCCTGTAGGATTGTGCGCAAGTTTAATTTCCCGACCGAAATACAACTAGTAATTGATGTGCACATGCAGAACATCATCATCCAGCATCAACGGCCAGTGCAGTGGCAGGCAGTCATGCATGCAGAGACGTTACACAGATGCACTTGCGAGGGTACTCTACATATAAATCTTATGCTTGAGTTGTCTTCGCGGATGGAAAGGGGTAAATGGACACACAATCATGCATAAGAGAACATGTGCCCTACACTAAGTATTCTGCATGTACTCGACAACTGGCATAGCAGCAGTGGTTTAATATTTGAACAGAAGAAACAACTCGAGTTGGGACAACTACTTACAATGGATAGACGAGTGTCAGCATAGGCCTGCAGGGCATGAAGACAAAAATAAAAATAAAAATGGTCAGTACAGTCGAAGCTCAAACAGCTCCATGCAGGCGTCACATACATGTCCTTTTAGTCTTGGAGTCCTTAAGCTCATCCACACCAGATTGTAACTTCGAGGTAAACACAACCTGGACAGAGCCACTCATGCACAAGCCTTTTCTGCCCCTCCTACGCCACATTTCTACAGAAGTCAAAGGTGTTTCTGCCACATTCTACAGTTGAAGGTGTCCTAGAATTTGACCCTTTATTAAAGAAATCAAGAATGTCGCAAAGGTTGAAGGATAACATTGACAAGACTTGGCACCCATGATGCAGCAGATGATAGTCAAGCTCCCGTGACATACATGCCCTCCAGTGAACGTAGACACTTGACATTTCAGCAATAATGTTCCTCAAGGTGTTACCCTGACTGCACTCTTACAGCAAATTGATGCACTTTGCGCTGCCAATCTCGTGTATCAAGGTGCCATTTCGGCGAAGCACAAGCCATGCTGAGGAAAGTTTGTAGTAGGTAGGCGCACAAAATATTGAATCTAGTATTTCGACTATTTTGAAGATGCTTCTGAAGCTGAGCGTTGAGTAATGAAGATTGGAGGCATGAAGAAAGACTAATAACCGAAATTGCTTGAGCTCAAACCTTGCAAAAACTACCTGTGCTTATGATTACGAACACTGCCACAACAAGCTTCATTACTACCAACCCCCCTATATAATTTTCACATGGCAATTCTACTACAGCAAAAGTACATATGTATTTCCTGAAATGCAATTAATTCAAGGCCTGCCTTCAGAGGTCATCGTATCACTCTTGACTTAACAGATTGTTCCATCCCCCAAAGATAACACGACATTGCTAGCCTATGGACCGCCAGGAAAGAAATACCCAAGGTTTGCTGGTTTGCGGTCCTGACTGAGCTTACCCAACGAGCTTTAAGCCAAAGCCGATCACTGGTGTGATTGGGAGAGCGCCCCCCCCTCCTGTTCCTGAGCCTCCGGAAGGCATATTGAATACTGCAACTCAAGACAAGGAGTACGCTTGTATCTAATACTGCAACTTTAATGCGTCAGGTAACCGCCTGTATCCAGGACGACCCTAGCGACAATGCTTAGTTTCTGCGGTCACAGCTTATAATGGTGAGGGTGATTTCCGAAACGAAACACAGTATGAGGAAGATTTATGCCCAGTGGTATATAAGTCGTTCAATATTTACGAGGCCCAGCTAGTTTGCTCGTGCATACTTCTTAATGCAGCTAGTACGCCATGAACCTGTGCTCCAAAACCAAGATGGTCCAGCTGTCCAACGTTCTTTCCGAACGTCCTTCCTCATGCCACTGTATGCAGCGTGGCGTTCCCAGAATTGTCCAATGTCAGTTGATGTCCTTGAAGTGCCAGCACTATCTCCGGAGTGCTCCGGAGTGCCCTAAGACCAAAGAAACATGTCACTACGTTGATGCTTAATAAGCACGTGCGTACAATTGACATGTCAAACCTGGCAGCAACAGGCGTTAGCTGGGCGTGGCTGGGCGACGCCATTTCGCCTTAACAGGGAGTTGTATATTACATTCAGTGTACATAGCATTACTGCGATGCCGTGTATTCCAACCTTCTTGTGCGAAAGGTATTCGAGTGGGTTGATCGCCTAGACAGAGACATGGAAAATTGGCGCTAGGTTTGGGTCGCTATAATTCGCAATTGCAATCACTTAAGGCTCAGCTTCGGCTCCTGCTTCGGAAACTTAGCAGACTCCCGAGTCCCGAGTCTGCAGCTGGATTGAGCCAGGGTAGATAATAGGGCTTGGCTGGGCTTGGCGGCTTCCGGAGCCAAGCCGTACGCCATGTTCGTGGTCAACGAGTCAAACTGTCCGGCTTTACGCACCCGGCGTAGTGCGTACTGTACACAGTTTGGGTGCTGGCTGTGTCTCAATTTGCGTACTCTGCGTCCCAGTTTGCGCGCCCCTGCAATCCGCTTTGTGTCTACATGGCGTCCCTGTTTTTGTACCCCTTCATCTCGCTATGCGCAACGCCCGTACTTGCGGCCCGGGCCCCGGTCTACATATGCCTGGGCCCTGCAGGGCATCTCAGATTGCGTTCCCCTGCATGCAGTGTGGACTTTTGTGTACCCCAGGCCGTCACAAATTGCATATATCCCTGTTCTGCCCGTTAGACCGTTTTGCGCAGTTTTGCGTCCATTTTGCATTACCAGCCCGTAGCATCCTCACCGGAGAATGCTCGTGCTATTTGGGCAGTCCGATCTGGAATTATTTGGTATTTATTATCGATCCCGAGCCATTTTAAACCCTGACCCTGCCGTCAAACCCCATCCCTTTTCAACTTGACCGAAACGGAAGTGAATCAAGTATATTGCCTGATCGCGGTGCAAACTCAATCGATGCTCTTGAGCTTGCATGCATCGCCGCATATTTGAGTTGCCGTTTCGACTGGTTTCGACGGTCGCTTTGGTGGCCTCTCGTTGAAAGGCGGAAAACCGCTTGATTTCAAAGTGACACTACCTTAAGATTAAAGGCTGGCTCTCTTGGGTGGCTATCTCGGCGAATGGAGAAGCTTGCACCTCTGGCCGTATGGCTGTCACGCCGAACTCACGAAGACGGTGGGGAGCATGGGTCCTCCCTTGCTACTGCTTGGATCTACCAAGCCGCTTCCGTAGCTGCAGGGTGACTGTTAACGGTGGCCTGTGAACAAGAACAAGATGCCTGCTCCAGCTCATACAGTCATGCGTTCCCGTAAGGTAAGACGAAGACAATGGAGCTCACCAGTGTGACAGCCAGTGCATTCTTTTGCTGAAAATTTACGTATTTGGCTTTCAGTAAGAGGAGAGTACTGTTTGTGTTTGCCCTGTTTAATGTGAAGATCTCATTCATGAGAAGAGATGCTGTACGTGAAGCCTTCCGGCGCTACTCTTCGTGGCTTGAGTGCATATATTGAGCTTGACAATTGTTTATATTTTAGTTGTAGAAACTTTACTGCTCTTATTATCTGGGTTCGCTGTTCAGCTCTTGTCTCTGAATGACATTGCGTTTCTAATTTCGTTTTCTTCGTATGACCAGGGAACTAAGGCAGTAGCCCCCCCACCGCTAGCTGCTGAAGAAGATGAGAATGACGTGGAGGTGGAAGAGGATGACATGGCGTTTTTTGAAGACCATGCCAACTACGCGGGATTTCTGTCCAGCTTGGACAAAGATCAGCTCGACAGGTGAGCTTTTTAGGCGCCAGCCATTTACGCTGTCTATGAATCACTTCTGGTCAGTGGCATCCTGGGAAATCAATTTTGTCAAAAGGTTCAACATTTGTCTTGCTCAGGAAGATCTGGATCAGGGTTTTTTTTCCCTTCAACACCTGTTCTCTTTCAAGTGCTCGGCGTGTCAAGTATACCAGCCAGACCACCAGTAGCTAGAGCATCTTTCTGATTGCCTCTGAGCGTAAGTCAAACATTAGTGGCCTAGGGTTTTGCAGTTTCACGAATTCTGCAGTGACTGAATCGTGTGCTTGGGGTGTGGTAATCTCTTGCCAGAGCCGTGGTTGACGACACCCTGGCAACAGGCACACTACCCGGGACTGCTGACGCAGCCATCGACGAGCACCAGGCGGCCCGAGAGGCCAAGATCCAGATGAAGAAGGAGAAGGCCGAGGAGAAGAAGAAGCGAGAGAGGGAAAAGCGCGCCGACCCCGAGGACTACTACGAGAAGCGTGCCAGCAAGGCTGCCAGGCTGGACGCTGACGCGGGCCTCTCTGTGGACCCCGTCGATGCGCTGCCTGTGAAGACACTGGATGGGCAGCTGGTGTACCGGCAGACGCAGGACCAGGTTGGCGCGGGTGGTGAGTCTTTCCCCTCTCTTTTAGCCTTGTAGCACCCGTCTGTCTGTCTCACCGAGTCTTCCTATTTCATCTCGCTGTAGTGGTCGTCTGAGGGAGGGCTATAGTCTGCCAAGTTTTGGTCTGCCGGGTTTAGCGTTCTGCCATCCTCCTGTGGGTCATGGGCTTGGGTTTTAGGGGTCCAGGGTTCAGGATTTTGGGGTGGGCTAGGAGGAGTTATTGTGGTTGGGTTTGCTTCTATTGAATTGAGTCCAATAGGGTAAGGTGCGCATGTCTCGTATGTGTGATGCACATCGGACATCTCTCCCACCTTCGATTCTGATTTTCCCGCGGGCCCCTCTCAAAAAGCGCACAAAAATTCGCACCATGTTATTGACGTGCGACAACAGAGTCTTCCATGAATGTGGGGCACGTGGCAGGCAGTGCGGCCACGCTGCAGCAGAGGAGGGCCCTGCTCCGCAGCAAGGAAGCACAAGCGCAGGCGAGGGGGCCCGGCGATGCGGAGGCTGACGACGAGGAGGACGAGGAGGGAGCTGGACCCGACGGCGCCAAGAAGCTCACCAAAGCAGAGAGGCGGAAGCTGAAGAAGGAGCAGAAAAAGCAGCTGGAGGGCGCAGAGCCTGGCAGGGAGCCGGGCGGGGAGGGAGGAGAAGGAGAGGCGGACGAGGACCATATGGAGGTGGACGGCGAGGGAGAGGGGCAGGAGGAGGGGATGGCGGAGGAGTGGAGATCGTCGGAGCTGGTGAGTGGTCTGGTCTCCCTGCGTGGGGTCTGGTTTTGATGGAAAAGCGTGAGTCGCATGTCCGTCCTGATCCTCCATTCGCGAGCTGTCAGGACAACGCCATTGTGGAGCTTGCACTTGAAGTTGTTGCCCGCCGCCTTCTTGCGCATACCTGCTGCTTGCCGCCTGCCTAGTCATGTGTGTGTGTGTGTGTGTGTGTGTGTGTGTGTTATATGATACCTGTCATATACCTATCCTAATCATAGGTACTTTCACTTCATATCTACCTCTGTCCCATGAAGAAGGGGCTGTGCGAACTCCTGTGTACAAGTTTAACTAAACCGCCCAAGGTTTGTGCTTCTGGCAGAAGGAGATTGAAGAGGAGATGAGCGCGGAGGAGCGGCGGGCCAGCCTGCAGGCGCGCATGGCTGAGGTGGGGACCATGCTCATGGCCGACCCTGAGCGCCACGTGGCGCTCCTGAAGGAGCTGCAGGGCATGTGCACCGATGCCGACGACGGGGTCGCGTCGCTCGCCCTGCTGTCGTCTCTGGCGGTGTACAAGGACATTGTCCCGGGGTATCGGATCCGGCTGCCGACAGAGAAGGAGGAATCCATGGCTGTCTCGAAGGAGGTGAAGAAGATCCGCGAGTACGAGGCCGCGCTGCTGCGCTCTTACCAGGTGTGGCCATGGTCGCTCGCCCCCTTGTTGTCATGTCGTCGCCCTTTGCTGTCCAGTTTTCATCTGCGCTTTCGTGGCGCATTGACAACTCCCATCCTCGACTATCTCCATCTTGCAAATTTGGTATTGTGATAGCTTAGCTTCTTTGGATTGTCTTCACAGCATGCATGCTCTCCTTTTTACACACTCATTGACATGAATACACATATATGCACGCACGCGTACTTGTGTGCATGCGGTGTGAACGCCTGGGAGCCTGCTGTACCTGATCCTCTGCGTCGCCACCACTGCAGGCATACGTCCAGCTGCTCATGAAGTACGCCAAGGTGCCAGCAAGGCGCCAGGTGGCACTGCGGTGCGTCTGCACGCTGTTGGCGACGGTGCCCCACTTCAACTTCCGCCAGAATTTGCTGGCGGCTGTCATCCCGCGCATGGACTCTGCCGACAACGGCGTCAGGTTGGCAAACCTGGCACTGCATATCCTTGTGTCCATTGTATGTGCATAGTGCATCTGTGAATATGGATGGTCCGGGCGCTCAATGGGTTGGTACCTAACTTAAGCAAGATGTAGCACGTGCGCGCGAGTGTGTGTGTGTATGGGCTCAAGTGAGTGTGGTGAGTGTGAGTGAGTGAGGTTGTTCCTGTGTCTGCACACGGCACATGCTGTTCTGGCTGATTGCGACGCCGGTGGCGATGGCGGAAGAAACGCTGCCCTTGATGGTTGCGGTGGTGGTGGTTCTGATGGTGATGCTGTGGCGTGGATGTGTTGTTTGTCCAACAGTGCAATGTGCTGCAAAGCCGTGGAGGAGCTGCTGACCAATGAGGGCAAGCACGGGGGGGAGGCCACCGTGGAGGCCGTCCAGCTTATTGCTGACCTCATCCGACAGCGCAACTGCATCGTTCGGCCCCAAGTTGTGCAGGTGGGGACCACCCTCAGGTTGCCCTCTGGTTCTCTTTCTCTCCTGCTTGTGGCCCTCTCGTGAGCTTCTCATGTTTGAACCTTCCGAGCGCGCTTTTAGAAGCGTGCATTTTCTCTGCCGTGGGTCACCAGCTAGCTAGTGGCGCCAGCTGATCGTCAATGGCACCAGCCCGAGACACCTGCTAATGACGCCATCTGACGACATGTGCTGACGAGGTTGCACCGCCCCACAGAAAGGTGCCCTTGCTGACAGTGGAGCGCATGGCTGCTTGCTTGCGTGCGCGCGTGTGCCCCCCCCGGTACGATTGCAGGCGCTGTTCCGGATACAGTTTGACGAGGACCTGAGCCGGGCCTCAGGCTCGGGCTCGGAGCAGCAGCAGGCCCACGGGAAGGGCAAGGGCGCAAAGGGGCACGCGGCCGGGGCTGGGGCCAGCGGCTCGGAGGCCCTGGTGTCGAAGCGGCAGCGCAAGGCCGACAAGAAGCGCCTCGCCTCCCGCCTCCGCAAAGAGGTGCTTGTCCCCCCCCCCCCCCCCCCCCCCCCCCCCCNCCCCCCCCCCCCCGTCCCACCCCTCCTTGCTCCCAGTGCCCAGCACACCCTGCGCGTCTTGATTCTTATACTGGTGTCATTGTCGTGTCAGTGCAAGTCTCTAGATTCTTCTTTCTCGTGCTCAATTTTGTTGCGGCAGCCCCCGTACGGTGCATGCCTCCTTGCCAAGGGCTTTTGATCGCCCGCCTGGAGCGCCTTGTTGTTTCGAATCCTCAAACCCCCCCCCCCCCGGCCGCGTTGCGCGTTGTGCACTTGCGCCCTCTGACGTGCCACGTGCCATGCGTGCCTCGCTGTGCGCGCAGGTGGAGGAGGATTTTCGCGAGGCGTCTGCGGTGCCGAGCGCGGCGGAGCGGCGGCGCCTGCAGACGCTGACGCTGGCGGCCGTCTTCGAGACGTTCTTCCGCGTGCTCAAGGCCAGCCTGCTGCCGCCGCCGCTCAGCGTGGCCGACGGCTCGGGCGCCGCTGCCTACGGCCCGCGGCCGCTGCTGGCCGCCTGCCTCGAGGGCCTCGCCAAGTTCTCGCACCTCATCAGCGTCGACTTCATGGCCGACCTGCTTGCCGTCCTCCAGCAGCTCGGCGCGCTCGGCCGCGACGCCGCCACCGGCGAGCTGCTCTCTGCTGCCGCCTCTTCCTCCGTCTCTGCCTCCACTGATGCCGGCGGCAAAGCCGGTAGCGGGGGCGGGGACGGTGGCGGCGGCGGCGGCGGCGGCGGCGGGGAGGACAGAGGGGAGGAGGAGGAGGAGCTGACGGTGGAAGAGCGGATGCGCGTGTGCATCGTGGCGTTTCGCATCATGCGCGCCAACATGGACGCGCTCACCGTGGACCTACAGGGCTTCTACGCGCAGCTCTACCGCATGCTGCTGGAGGCGCCGCTCGGCGGGCCCGCGGGCGCCTGCTCCGGCGTCGGTGAGCAGGTCTACGCGGAGGCGCTGCAGGTCATGCTGTGGGAGGGGCGCCACACGGACAGCCAGCGGTGCGCCGCCTTCATCAAGCGCCTCTCCTCCTCGGCGCTCCACCTGGACACCGCCCGCACCATGGCTGGTGCGTCTCCCCCCCCCTTCCCTCCCCTCCTCCCCCTCCCTGGCCTGTTGCTGGAGGGGCTCCCCCGCATCCCCCTCTCCCCTTTTTTTCTCTCTGCCTTGTGCTGTTTCCAGCATCTTTCGTGTGCATGTAACTTGTGCCACAAGTTACTCCCTGACACCAGCTTCCTTTGGCCTCCAACGCATTCCCTTTACTGCGTGGGTTTCTTTCGTGAGCATGTGCAGCTCTGGTGATGACCAGGCAGCTCCTGCAGAGGCACTCCAAGTGTCGCAACCTCCTCGACAATGACGGCGGTGGCGGCTCCATCGGTGGCGTTGTTGCCGTAAGCCTGCCTCTCCCCTCCTGCACTTCTCGCCCCTTATATCTTCCACTCGTCTCTTTCTTCCAATAGTTCAGCATCCATTGCCCTACCCCCC
>WELA01013063.1:195205-207403 GCA_009602735.1 Mesotaenium endlicherianum | reverse complement strand
AGAGAGAGAGAGAGAGAGAGAGAGAGAGAGAGAGAGAGAGAGAGAGAGAGAGAGAGAGAGAGAGAGAGAAAGAGGGGAGAGCTGACTTTCTCTGCTGCGTGTGTTTGTGGCCGACAGGTGTACAGAGCGGAGGCCCCGGACCCGGAACTGAGTGGCGCGCTCTCCACGGTGCTCTGGGAGCTGCCCCTGCTGGCGCGCCACTTCCACCCAGCTGTCAGGAAGCTGGCCTCCGACATCATGCACCTGGAGGGCGCGTCGGCAGGGGCCCTCTCCCAGCTCAGCCTCACGCCCACCCTGGCTGTGGCCAATTACAGCGTCTCCCGGGGGGGCTTCCGGCCCGCCGTGCAGGCCAAGTGGCAGGGCACTCCCGGCTCCTGCTCCGGCTCCAAAAAGGGGCGGCGGTGGGGGTGGCCGCACGTCGCGTACTCCCCCCTTCTCGCGCCCCTCGTGGAGGAGACTGAGCGCGAGCTCGAGGCGCTGGAGACGCCCGTGGGTGGCAGAGAAGGTGGGAGCGGTGGCGACAGTGACAGCCTTTCAGGAGGTGGCCATCTCCCAGAAGCCCAAGGGGCGGAGGGAGGCGCGAGTGCAAGCGCAAGCTCGAGAGGGAGGGAGAACAGTGCTGCTGCTGCTGCAGTCGGCGGGAGTGGCGCCGGTGCTGGCCAGGGTGCGGCTGGCGGGGCCTCTGGGGCCTCAGAAGGGAGGGCCGGGCGTGCAAGGAGGTCCTCCTGCGAGGAGTCCTTCGGGAGGCAGTTCCGCGAAGCGAGGAGGTTCAAGGAGCACGCGCGGCTGCGACGAGAGCTGGCGCGCGTGTCCAGGCTGGCGGCGGCAGCCGAGCGGCACCTTGTGGAACAGCAGCAGAAGCATTTGCAGGCGCAGAAGCAGAAGCAAGAGCAGGAGTTGAAGCAGAGGCTGCTGCAGCAGCAAGAGGCGGCGGCGGCACGAAAGAGGGGGCCTGCAGAGGAGAGGGAGAGGCCTTTGGGGCTCCGCGAAAAGAAAATAAAGAAGAAGAAGGTGCTTGCCGACGGGGATTCGGAGACGAAGAGAAATAAGAAGAAGAGGGAGGTCGTGCCTGCCAGCAAGGCTGCAGGCAAAGGGGGGGAAGAGACTAAGAAGAAGAAGAAAGCGAAGTAGATCCTGGGGGAGGGGGTTTATCTCGCAGCCGCCATTTGGCACACGGCATTCGGTTTATGGCATTTGCAGCGCATATGCCACAAGGCGGCTCTCGGTGGCACCACCTGTCAACCAGTTCTGGCTGCGCGCGCCGCCAGGGGAGCTGATGTAGGGAGCCTGTGGCCCACGCTGCCCGCCGCGCTGCCCAATCGTCCCGAGCGTCGTTGCACCCTGGCGGGCAAGTTAGAGGGAAAGGTTTGCCCGGCCTCGCCCGGCCCCGCCTGGCCCGAGAAGAAGAATGAACTCTGTTCCAAGGAAGCTGAGTCAACGATTTTGTTCAAAGGAGAGCCCCCCCGCTGCCTCCAGCATCCTTTTCTGTGGGCGTGCATTTGCTTCTCAAGGAGGTCGAGCGGCGGCTCTCTGCAATTTTCTTTGTACATACACTTCTACAGTGACAATTTTGATACTCTGCTCGTGTCATATTAATAATAATATATGCGTGTGCTCCCTGCCTGCTGCAGCAGCGGCAGGGGGGGGGGCTGCACGCTCCTGGGGGTCTTCCCCGGTCTATCTTCCCTCACCTTTTTTGCCTACTCGCTCCCTTTCCTGTTACGTTCTGTGTGCCGGCGGTTGGGCCCTGGTCGTCATCTGCCGTTCCTTAACCTGCTTTCCTGTCTGCCGCGTTCACATGTGGTCGTTTGAATGATTGTTGTCTTGCGCTGAAAGCAGGAGCCTGCATGCTTCAAGTTGCTATATGGGGTAAGATGGTGCTAGAAGGTCAGGCAGGGATGGGCAGGAGGGAGGAGGGAGGCAGAGAAGGGAGGAGGGGACGAGGGGAGGGGGTGAGGGGATGGATGCGTGGCGGAGGAGGCTCAGTGATGGCATATATCAAATAAACTACTGACATGCCCCCAGGGGCTAATGTGGACACCCAACACCCTGAGAGCCTCCTCCGCTCCCCTCCCCCCTTTGACTTCCTTCCTTGTGTTTGTTGTTGGTGTAGTTTGACTGCTCTAGAGAGTTGTTGGTATGCATGTCTGCTCTCCTCCGGGGCCTGGTGGTAAGGGGGTTGAGTTTGGGGCTTGGAGCAGTTCGGTATGTGTGGAGATTAGGCAGGCACCAGAAGACAGCCTCTAAGAGATCATGTGTGTGTTTGTGCGTCTGTGTTTTCTGTATGCTTCCAGTGTGTGGTCCAGTCTAGCACCAGCAGTGAGGGGTCTGGTCGCTAGGGTGTGGCAGAGTGAGGTGGTGTAACAGTGGCAGTGTGGGAAGCCGATGATGATGATACGCAAACTTACCTACATTGCCTGACTCTCCTTGATGAGGCAATTGACGAGACCTGAGCTGAGGCTTCCCCCCTATTGGCACTCTCCCCTCTCTTCACACTCTTTAGAGGCTGCAGGTCAGCTGCCGCTGCTGGCGTCTGCGTCGGCCTTGGCTGGCCCCGCTTGCTCTAGGGCTACAGCTGGGTCCAAAGCTCCTAAGGCTAGGGCTAGGGCTAGCATGGCTGGGATTAGGGCTAGGACTGGGGCTATAGGGTAGAGGGTCTGGAGTGGGGCGTCTCTGCTATGGTTTGCTGTGTGGCGAGGGTGTGCTGTGTGTGCGGCTGTGATGAGAAGCCATCAGGGAAGACGTTGGGAGGGAGGGGGGACACCTCCTCCCGGTGAGCCAGCAATATACCAATGGATCCTACTGAGCCCTTTCTGGATGTGGCACACTTCGCGTAGCACATTCGTGTGTTTTTCTGCCTGTGGGCTTTTGTCCTTTTTTTGCAAGCTGTGTTCTGGCCCGAGCTGATAGTGAGTAGTGCTGGGTTTGATCTGGGGACTATGGTAGGTCTGGTAGGTCTAGGGTAGGACTAAGGCAGGTGGTTGTTGTTTTCCGAGGGTGGGCTTATGAGGCGGCGACTTACTTGTGACGTGCACTTGCTGGCTGGCCGGCCAATGGGATGATGACAACAGATATTCGGAGTACATATCGTACATGCTGAACTCTTGACTACAATTCCCTGACCATTGCCGTGGCCACTAGCAGTTAGGAGCCTGTGTGCGTGCAAAGCTGTTCACATCTTTCCCTCCGGAGTCTCATCATTCGCATGCGTGTTGCAGGTGGATCTGCGTGAGGTGTGTGGATAGGCGGGAATTTTTTATTTGTTTTCGAATTGTGCAGCTGCTCAAGCTGTTATTTGGTACGGCTTGCTTGTCTGCGCTTGACTGGACATGTCTATTCTATGGATTTGGATTATCTTGGATTCTTTTTGTGTAATTTCTTATAACAATGGTCTGTTACCAGTGGTATTTATACCTTCCAAAGAAAGTCATTTTTTGTTTGTGTGCATATTGAACTAGCATAATGAGGGTTCAGTGGAAGGATTCTACGATGTGTTTGTTCACTCCATGAGAGAATGTACGCTAGTGTATTATTGTGTGAAGTGTGGTAATCGAGCCCAATCCCTAATCTTTGAAGGCAGTTACAGAAATAACTTCCATGGATGTGAAAAAAAAAGGCGTCATTGATGGAGATTAAAACATCACTTCAATATATGTTCAACGTCAGTTCAGAAACCAGTGTCTGGAACAAGACAATTTTAGGTTAGGTCAAGTCAACAAAAATACTTAGAGCTGACTACTGTAGAGCTGCTTTCACCTGCTGATACAAAATATGCCTGAAAATATATGCAGTCTACGGCAGGAGAAATGAGGGTTTGCATACAAAAGTATCCAATGTTCTGACATAAATTATCAAAAAAAAAAAATAGGTCTACATACAGGTATGCAAAATGATCCAAAATGTATTGTGTACTCCCTAAACATAGAGGACATATAAAACTCTAGCTTCATGGATGAGAGGGTAACAAGTCAAAGATGCTATGAAGTATGTCTGCATAAGAAAAGTGGATGGGTTGACAACTTCTGCAAGCTTCAAAACAATGTGCATCACTTCATTCGTAGGTCCCATTTTTGGCCTCAAACTTGATCCCTGGCACTAATACAGCGATCTACACTGTTTTGCTTTTTGCTGCAATCTCTCGGTGTGGTGAAGTGTATCAAATTTCAAGCTTCAACAGTGCGTAAAGCGTCACCACACTTTGGAGACCCATAATTTAACTTGGTGTGTTTTTATTCAGATTCATGTATTTAGGGTCCTAAGAGATGCCACAAAAAACAATCAGATGACAACAAATAGCAAGATGAAGTGGCAAGATGGTGCACATTAATGAATATCTTTGACCATCGTTCCCTTACATATTTCAGAGACAGTGCATACCTTATCTACAGGTCCTACATTGACGTGAACCCTTATCCCTAGCACTATGATGGCCATCTACATCCAAAGCTTGCAAACTTAGGTCCATCCACAATGTGTGCTCCATTGTACCTCGTGTCAACCTTCAAGTGTGCAAAAATGTCATTTGCACGCTTCGCAGGCCCATAGTTATTTTGAATTTACTACTTTTTTTTTAATAACTTTGTCTCCTCAACATGTACTACACTAATTCGAAGCCACATGACATTTGGAGTCTATTCTACATGCCTGTCAGAATTTGTGCCATTGAGATGCAAGTGGCACAAGTAATTTAAAGTCTAATTTCTGTGTATCCCGTCGTCAAAGTAGTCAAATCATTAATATTTGAAAAGTTATGCAAAATTCATCAGCTGCGTCTGAAACTTTGCTAGAAATAACTAACATATCTACCATGTGTACACTTCTTAGGCCATTTCGATTGACGCTAAGAAGTACCGAAGTGATCCAAAAGAGGCCATCTCGGGTGCATGTCTGATCTGCAACTTAATGTAAATTATTGAAACATCAAGGTTTCAAACGTTTGAAAATTGGAGTTCTCTTATTCTTAGTCCATTATTGCTGCACCTATGGAAAAACATGAAGTTCCATATACTTTGCACTTTGTCCAATAATTATATGAGGAGAAGTCTTGCATTGCAAGCTAAGGACCAGTTAATATAAGTCCCCACCCAAAAAATGTATAGTACAAGCTAGAAGTAGATGATTTGAATAAACATATAGTGGGGCACGCAAAGTTGAGTAAAGGTGTAGACATACAAAGTGACATCGAATGGGTAGGCAGAATAAAGTGTTGGGGGCACGCAAATAAACTTAGGGCACTCAAAATTGACTCAAAATGTGGGCACGCATATATATATATATATTTATAATCACATCGAAGGGGCACGCAACACTGTTATCGAGTTGGGGCACGCAAAGATACATCCATTGAGTTGTACAAAATTTTTACATAATTGGTTGGTTATGTTTTCTACGAGGCACGCAAAAAACGGCCTGCATAATAAGGGGCACGCGGAGTATATAGAGATGCACTCAATTCAGGCGGGCCGACGTAGGCCCAATTTTAGGGGCGCACGCAAAACTGACTTTCAGACGGCACGCATACTTCTTGGGGGCAACGCTAGGTCCATATGTAGGGGCGCGCAAATTTGAAACACGCAAAAATAAGTTGTAGGGGGCACACGTACTTTTGCTTTGCAATGTGGGCATGCTTTAGTGCCCGAAAGCGTCCGAGAGGTCAAGGTAACCGCTAAGAGATCGACAGTGCCTTCAGGGCCGAAGCACTTCATCTTTAGAGACATGGTTGAGCCTGTCCATCAACTTATACTTCTGTGCAGCACATCATAAAGCCAGGCCAGTCTTTATCGTTAACCACACTGTTGGAATTGATTTTCATGTGATGTCACAGAGGCTTATCTTCACGTTGTTGTGAATGCTCGTTAGGGAGGTAGACTTGTTTCTATATTAATACGTGTTAACATATGTACGAAAACCTTCGCGTGTTCCTATCTTCGCATCTTTTCTGGATACCCTTGAGATTACCGCTGTTTACTTCGAGTGCGAGGAATGAAGAAAACCTCTTCTTGTGGCCTTTCTTCTTCATGTTGCGGAGGTAGCGGGATATACTAGCCATTCCTGAGCATGCCGGTGAGTGATAAGCTTCATGTAGAGATCAACCTTTGACATCGGTGATGGCCCTCTGCTATACTGCATATGTCATTCTTCATGATTGCCACTTATACATGACCTTGAGGCCTTCAGTTTGGCATCAGAATGGCCAATACAAAAGCGAACCAGTCGCTTTCCGTTCATCTTAGTCGAAGATGATACAGATTGCAGATTTATATGAGCATCTGTGGGGTTAGGCGTAATGCTAGGTGTTTAATTGTAACGACATCCATGGGCTTGTTTTGGTGAACTTATAAGTCCACGAGAATTTTCATAGTGTGAGACTCCTGAGCGAGCATGAAGAGATGGCCGTATAAAAAAATGAACGTGGAGGACTTTCCTTCTTTGCATTCAGGTTCGACATCTGTTGGAGGTAGAGCCTCCAGGGGCAACGCGATATATTATAGGAGCTATTATCATGATGGTTGGAGTTGTTCTGCCACTGGGGTACATGATGTTCCGCACGAAGAAGTCTCCAAGCCCGCCATCGTATGGCAAGCAGACGTAGGTGCGCCATCAGCCATAGCTTTCTGTGTATTGAGTTCGATTCTAGGTGGATTGGCCGAACCTTTATCTCAATACTTGTGGTGTTGCGAAGCTCCTTGCTTCTTATCGTGTGTTGTTGTTAAGGAAGGGTCCAGTCTGTTGTGTCTTCACGCGGGAGTTGTGCTCTCTCTGGAGGGTTTATGCCTGCTGCATTAACTTCAGGGTGTGCAGAAAGCCGGCTTGCAGACGTGTCGTTCAGTGACTTGATGTCAAAGCAGTAACCTATAGTAATGTATCATGGAAGTAGTAACTTAGTATGAGAGGACCTTCTTACTGAAGTAGTGGGAACGATCTCTGGCCGAATGTGCAGTGCATTTTAGAGAGCACCCCCCCCCCCCTTGGATGATGTGGGACATCTGATCAGTAAGTATCAGAGCAATAATGACTGATGCATGCTGAACATGGGACAGTCTTAGGAATCGGATGCCTTTTAAGTTTGTTTCTCTGGTTGTCATCAGAGGCCTTTATTACACCTGCTACGGTCGGAGGATGGTATATGTGTGAGGCCTTTTTTGGCACCTGCTACTAAGTTGGAGGATGATATGTGTGTATGCAACGTGCATATGCATACACACATATACTTACGTATGTGTGTATGTATATGTTACATCTGGTGGGGAATCTAATGTGTTGCCAGTTACTTCTTTGCACAAAGGCCCTCCTCCTTGCATGGGGAGTGTAAGTTGCAAGCTTCATGCAGTGGGTGCTGCAAAAAAAATTCTCTGGAAGTACCTGCTGTTGGCAGAGCTGGGAAGTTTTTCGGGAAGCTTGTGGAAACTTTTTCTGGTTCAGGGGAAGGAAATGATGGGACTCTGTGACGTGGCTGGCAGGATCAGCGTGCTTTGAGTGAGCGATGCCGGAGCCGGCAGCTCACAACGCCTGGGCGCTTGGAGTTGCTGCGGGGGACGTTCCGTGCCACCTGGTGCATGTCATGGATGTCTCAGTGGACCATGATTGGTGGAGCTGGAAAGCCCTCGGTCGGGCACCGCGCATGCATCGGTCAGGCACGGTGCATGCATCAGTCAGGCGTCGATGCCAAAGGCCTCTTCAGTAGGCTCTAGAGCGCCTGCGCCCGGAATGCAGAAGCAGAAGCCATAAGACGGCGTGGCATCATGCACTCTGTTTGTTTTGCAAGTAAGAACAACAGGCGTGCCAGCCAGTAGTGTCATTCTCATCTGTCTCTGTTGACTCGACTCAAAGAGCGGTAATAGGGAAGGGGTAGACTGCCGAAGCCCTTGTGCGGCTTGATTCTGTACAAGGCTAATATTGAACACCTAGTATTTGTAGTGTAGAGGCACCTAGGGCTCCAAAGGTGGCTCTTGGGGCCCATCAGTGGCACATATGCTCCAATATCGGCTCAGGCTCTACCGGTGGCGTGTAGGCTTCATGGCACTATAGGCGGAAGGCATCATTTTGTCACTGCCCAAGGAATCTAGTTTGCGATCAAGTTTATTCGTCAACCCGTGTGGCTTCAATTGCCACGCATTTTCCTTATGCTTTGAAAGCTCCAGTTGAAGTCAGCCAGGCTGAGCTGCAGTCATGTTTGGCCACCTGAGTTTTCTTTGCCCGGTCCATTCACTTGCCACTTGAAAGTTTGGCCGGTGTTAAAAAGTGTATCAAAGGGAACTACTGGACACTATCTGGTCATTAGTCCTAGCCGCAGTACTGCTAGATATGTTTCCAAAAAGTGGCATCGTTTACGCTGAGACTCCCATCCCCATTCTTGTGTGTGCAAACTGCTGCACAAAACCTTGGTGTTAAAACTGACTGGACTAACACACTCCTTTGCGCTATTTGAGGAAGTGCGGCAGCTCAGCCCTCTTTCTCGGGGCGAAGTTATGCGCACATGCCAATACCAGACTCTGGTGCTAGAAGTACTACTGAAGCAATTCTGGCGCATGCAGAAAATTTTGCTAAGAACTAAATTAAGAGCGTTCTCTACTTCTCCTACTGGCTGCCCTCCTCCGCCTGAGCATCATCCGCGGGCCCTCCATGAAACCTGATGTAGTTGCTGAATCCCATGCTCTCTGGAGATGCCGCCACCTCACCGTCCTCCTCCTCCTCTTCCACGAATGCTTTCGGCTCGTACTTTTTGGCCGCCCGGGGGTCATAGCTCATCCGCGGAGGAGCAGCAGCCGACCAGGGGGTGAGTGTCGAATCCTCCCCTGGCGGGTGGGAGGGGAGCACAAAGAGCAGGACTGAGCTGGCTGCGAGGGAGACCCCCAAACCCACCAGGAGGAGGCGCAGCTGGTCCAGCAGAGGCCTCACCTGCACACGCGTGGAAGGAGAAGAGCTGAGACGTGTCATGAGAAGTTCTTGCACCAAACTATCACCGCCGTAAGGAGGCAAGTTCTGTGCAAAGACTGTGTCGTTTTTCTAAGTGTCCTATAATGGCCCCCTTCTCTCCCCAGGCGCACTGCCTGGAAACCAGGGCTCACATAGAAAGTAAACACAAGGAGATACAGAAATGAAAGCAAAGACAAAGGAAAGTGCCATGTCATCTGCCACATCCTCACGTGCCACGTCGTCGTCCGCCACATCCTCTGCAACGTCACCCTCCGTCTCAGTAACTCAGGCATCTCCCAGACTACGTGCTGACAACTCAATGCTGACCAAGGAGTAGAGAGGGCACGGGCTTCCGCCTCCACCGCTCAGCTTCAGGGCTGCCCATTGTTCCCAAATTTCTGCTCATCGACGTTGCCGAGGTCAAGATGAAGCATTCGGAAGTCGGGACCAGCTCAATTATTTAGCAGCTTTTAGGGCTATCGATATTAGGTTTACAGCTTTCAGGGTTTGGGATGACATCCTCAGTCAAAGCTCTGGAGTAAAGGGGGAGAGCTGACTTAGAGTTAGGGTTCCTGTTCTCGGCCTAGGGATGGGAAATTCTGGGGTTTGCGAGGTGGGTTTCGGGCTGGAGCTCGTGGCTCGTCGTGGAATCGAGTGTAGAATCTGGGGATTTGAGCAAGGGCTGGAAATTTGGGCAAGGGGTCGGAATATGAGCAAGGGGTGTGGTGCGAGAGTCACTTTAGGTTCATCGGATATTGCGCAAGAGGGGAGGAGGAATGAGGGACGACAGGCAAGCGCGGGGCAGGCCAAGCCCCGCGCCTGCCCCATGCCTGCCTGCTTGTACAGGGCAGGGATGACAGAGGAGAAGAGACGGGAAACTGCAGGCTGGCACGGCAGGGCAATAGAGGTATGCGATGCGAATAGGGCGGTGGAAACGGACGGAAAACAGACCAGGGGCGGCAGGCTGGCCGTCGCTAGCTGGGAGAGAGTATGGGGAAACGGGGGTGACAATTTTAGAGGGGGGAAGGCCAGGGATAGCAGGCTGCCATGGCTGGCTGGGAAGAGAATTATGGTATGAAACGGGGGCGAGGATATCAGAGGAGAAAAGGGCATTGGGGACGATTAGGCTGGCACGACAGGCAGGCTGATGTGGTGTGATGTGGCAATGGGAGGCCTGGCTGACAGATGGCAGGCTGGGTGACAGATGGCACGCTGGGAGGACAGGCTGACAAGATTGCGGAGTGCAGGGGGGCGGAGGTAACAGTAGAGACGAGAGATCTGAGATGGCAGGCGCGGCATGGCTGCCTGGAAGAAGTTACGGTGGGGGCGGGGGTCGGGTTAGCTGAGGAGGAGGGAGCGGGGACTACAGGCCGGCATGGCCGTCCGGGAGAACAAACCATAATATGGTGTGGACGGGGACGAAAGTATTCAAAAAGAAGGAACAAGAGCCGGCAGGCTGGAGTATGGCAGGCCGGAAATATGACAAAATCAAATATGAATATATGTAGTTATTAGTGATACTAATGCACTGATGTAAAGTGAAGAGGGGCGAAGTTGTAACTACTACTACCTTGTATGATGCCAGGAGGCGGTCCCGGGCCAGCAGCTCGGGGGTCTTCACCCACGTCTGCAAGAGACAGCTCAGCAAGGCGAGGGGACAGGCTCAGCAAGGCACGGATACACCGTACCTGGTCTGCTTGCCTTGCCCGGGCTCCAGCAGCAGGGGTGCATGCACGCAGCACGTGGCAGCGACTTGCAAAGAACCGTCGCAACATTCTATGCGATTCCCTCCTCTGTTGAAAACGTCTCCGGGGCAATGTAGCGAGAGACTTCGTTCAGATGAGGTGGGGGGTGTTCTTTTGACAGCGCAGCGCATCAGTGCAAGTTCTACATGTCTTCCCTCCTCTGTCGCAAGCATCTGCTGTGCATTTAACGAGAGAGCCCTTCCAGGTCAGGTGGGGTGTTTTTAAAAGTCAAGGTGCACAAGAACACATGCAGGTACGTGGGCATGCAACTGAGGAGGTACAATGAGTGCATGTATTTTACGGTACGCATGCATGTATGTGTGTGTGAACCTGCATGCGCATATGTCTCTCCTCGCCTTGACCACGGCAAGAGAAGGAGAGAAAACGTACAACTAATGGCACGTGTGTTTTTGACGGGAGGTGTCGGAGAGACAGAGGGACAGGCCAGGGAAACAAAAAATCATACTGAAAGAGTTGTACATCCACAAGGGAAATGGAGAAGATGGCACACGCCCCCATAGTCCCACATGTCCACCACGCACACAGTTCTATGCCCGTATGCATGCACGCATGGCTAGCAGGTGGAAGAAGAGCAGGTGAGAAGAGCAGGAAGGATTCCATGCGACTTGGAGAGGAGGTATCGATATGAGAAAGAGAAGAACATGCCGGGGCTGACCTGGCCGTCGTACCACCCGGTCTCCTCGTCTGCATGCATCCACCCCCACAGAAAGCGTGCAATCAATCACGAGCGTCCACTCAGGCCTGTCCCAAGGCGCCTCTTTCCGCACGGACATCCACATACTTGAGATCTACGTACGCGTATGTGTGTGTGAGCGCGTGTGCTTGTGTACGTGTGCGTGTGTGCATGTGTATGTGTGTGTGTGCGTGAGTCTGTGTGTATGGGTGTTTGTACGCGCGCGCGTGTGTGTGTGTGTGTGTGTGTGTGTGTGTGCGCGCGTGTCGATGTGTATGCCGCGTGTGTCTGTCTGTGCGCGTGTGCATGCGTGCGCAAAAGTGTGCGCAGAAGCCCGTCACGCTTCCCAAATAAAAACCTTGCCTGCGGGAGGGTGCTTCAGAGACAACCACTCTGGAAAGGGAAGACAGAACCATGCAGCCGACAACGCCGCACGCCCAGCACACGCAGTTCTGGGGAGCCATGGAGGGTGCCAGCCGACACCAGAGTAAAAAGTCAGAGTGAGCACTCGAGAGCCCAATGCAGGGCGCGAGTCGAAGCACTTGCACCCGCCAGTTGGAGCAGCGGCGTGGACGCCCAGAAGTAAAGAGCCTACCGGACACTCCATCGCGTTGGCTCGTTCGTGTTCAATCCAGGAGCAGGACGGTCCGCTCTGTTTCCAACACGTGCGCCCGCATGCACGCACACACATGCACGCACACGTTGTACTGCCACGCAGACACACGCACCCAGTGGCGCAATACTGCCTCCCACCCACGCACATCCACCCCCCTGCTACTAGGTGCACGTGTATGTGTATGCGTGTGCGCGTGTGTGTTGAGGTAGGAAAGGGGGGGGGGGGGG
>WELA01013063.1:168105-178463 GCA_009602735.1 Mesotaenium endlicherianum | reverse complement strand
CCCCCCCAAAAAAAAACCACCAGTCTCGTCGCTATGGCGCACCTCACTTCCTAATCACCGCTCAGATGCTCAAGGCCCGCAAGCTACACCTTTCCAATTTAACTTCAGCTTAAAACGTAAACCTGAAACCTGAAACCTGAACCCTCAGTCGTGAACCCTAAATGGATCTTGAACCCTAAGCCTTACACAGACCCTGGACACGGAGCTGCCAGCCCAACACCCCACCTTGAAAACGCCAAGCCTGAAACGAAACCTCTGTGATTCGGGAGTCCCACAGCTCAAGCCACAGCACGAGCGCTCCGCTTTTCGTCGCACAATGTGATTGCCAAGCGCAGGCAGCCCGCTTTCTTTTTCGAGGCCTCGCGTAAGCTCTTGCGTTCAATGTGCGGTGGCAGGTGGCACAGGGGAACACCGGCTGTGGGGTATGTTTGTAGCAGCGACACAACAAGTCGGCTGCATGCTGAGTTGCGTTGTCAATCACGGGCAAAAAACTAGAAAGATCAAAATGTACGACTTTGAACCAAAAGGCCAACCCTGAGCGTTGAGGCTGGGTCGGGTGGAGCAAACCTGACCCCCAGATCTTTGTCGTGTCTATTTGAGGTTTGGAAAAAGACAGGGCCCGGCCCCTCGTAGACCAAGCCCCACCCTTACACCCTCACCCCCAAAGCCTGGGCCTCATGCCCGAAGCTGAAACTCCAAACTCTGAGCTGAAACCCTAAAACCTGGCACGATTGAACGCGCCAATGCCCGCGCGACGCAGGGTCGGGTGGAGCGACGAGATCCTGGGCTTCGACTGCGGCGGCCAGCAGTGGGTGTCGGAGGTGGCCCTCCCCGCCCGCCGCGCCGCCCGCGGGCTCCTCTCGCCCTTCTTCGGCCCGCTGCAGGAAGACCTGCGCTTCATGGAGGACGTGATGAAGTTCATTGAGGAACATAAAATTGCGGCGCCCGCGCCCATCGAGCAGCGCTTCAGCCGCGGCAGCCGCAGCCCCCTCAGCCCCGTCAGCAGCGGCGGCGGCGGCGGCGGGGGGCGCGCGGGGGAGCGGCCGGACAAGAACGAGCTGCACTCGTGGGTGAGTGCTTGCGCCTCGAGACGGAGAGCATTGGCAGGCCCTACTTGATGTATTTCTTATCGTTCTACTTGTAGACTTCTTGGTATGGTACGTCCGGTTTCCTGCTTCTGGGTTTTATGTATGTTTGTTTTCCGTTGTCTTCAAGACCTGTTCACACTGACGCTGACGCTGGCAGGCACCTTGAACTCCGCTTGCCTTAGTCAGTGCCCTTCTTAAGGGTTCAGGGTGGTGGCTGGACAGTCCTGTTGAGAGAGGCTGGGTGCGTGCAAGGCCCGCTTCAGAGAGGATTGGCAATGTGGCATTTCATTCAGAGCGTTCTATTTCAAGGGTGCTGAGACCGTACTTGGGCGAGCGAGCGCGTGCGTGTGTGCGTGTGCTTATGTGCACGTGCATGTGGGGGTGTGCACTTGCGTGCATGCGCGTGTGTGCGGGGTTGTGCTCATGCGTGCCTGTGTGCGCGTGTGCGTGCGTGCCTGTCGCCAGGTGGGCATCATCATGTACCTTCCGACGGACGACGAGGAGGAGCGGCGCGCGATCACGCGCAAGTTCTTCGAGTACAAGTACGGCACGGCGCGCGCGCTCTGGGACAAGTACGGCGCCCACGAGCACTGGGCCAAGATCGAGGTACGCATTCACCAAGCTCTTTCCTCGATCACTTTGTGACCGCGTTCCCCTCTTAGTCACCTTGTGACTCCATGGCAACGCCTGAGGTACGCTTTTTTACTGTCCCTCTCTTGATCACTTAGTGACTGCACCGCAGTCGCCTGCTTGCTTCCAATCGTAACGTGCGCGCTTGCAATTCTGCTCTTTGGAACGACAAGAATGTGTGCCGCGTAAAGTTCTTGCCCAATTTAGGACTCCGCAAGCGAGCGGTGGGGCATCGTGAAGGTGCTTGTGTGGTTGTCGGAAAACGCAATGATGTGGCGTGCCGTGAGTTTCTTTCTCAATAAGGCCCCGGCGTCGGGCACCGAGTGAGGGCCATCGTTCTTACTCTCTGTAAGAAGTAAGCTTCGTAAGCAGCTAGCTTGCAGAGGCAGCTCCATAGGCTTAGCTGAGTCATGACTCCCCGCTGGAGTGCCTGGGGTGCCTGCTGACTTTTGAGCAGAGCACTGAATGAAGGTCCAGTTGTCGAACTTAGCTTCTCCGGGCTGACAATCCTGATGATGCTTTGACTCGTCACTCCATTGCCTTGTTCGGGAAAAATTCCCGCACTTATGTGGTTGACCTAAGAGCTGCTGGGTTGATCTGGTTGAACCATCACTTCTTTATTTGAGTTCCAAAGTACCCAGCCACAAAGGCGGCCATGGATTTCCACGCCCAGCTCTAATGGCTGCGTATATCTGTGACCTTTTGGTAGTGACGATATTCTAGGTATCTGTTTGCAATGGAGCTGGTAGGAAGAATAATCACAAAGTGGAACAACTTAGAATACACCTTGGCAACCATTTGGATCTGAGCACTCACTCCATTTTGAAAACCAATAGATGCTAACATGTCTCCCCTCCACTCTTTTACCCTACTTCTGTGTCGTTCAACTTCCAGGTGCCGGAGGATGAGGAGACGAAGACGTGGATGAAGGAGAGGCTAAGAAAGCGCTTCCCGCTGGACAAATTTGACAAGTGGCGGGCGGAGCTTGATCCGAAGAACATCCTCGCCAATGACCTTATCGACGAGCTCCTCCCGCGGCCCCATGTTTCTCAAGCACCTGTCGAGAAGAAATGAGTATGTTAGTTACTAACTCCTAGCAGTGTAATGTGTCTTGCTAGAGACCTTCTTGACAAGCTTCTTCCAGGGCATGTCATGTACGCCCAGAGTGGCGGACGCGGCCAATGGACAAGACGAAAATCATGTTGTGTGTAGTCACGACATCTAACATCTGTGTTTGAAATGTTGTTCAGAAAAAGTTTACAATCTGTGTCATAATGTGTGAGTAACATTCACGGCTCTTTGTCGATGGTGGGCCATTATTGCAGAGTACGAAGTTGCTATGGCCTACTAGAAAAGAGGATGTGGCCAATTGTTAGCACGCAACATCCATCGCAACTTGCAAGAATGGCCTTCGGTTGTCATGCAGTACGTGTTGACATGGACGGCATGAGCTAAAAGGTTGGTTAAGCTTGCGTTGGTACATGCATTTATTGGGGCAAGAGCAGAATGCACAACCATATTGTTGCAGATAGCACCATTGCATCTAGGGAAAGATAGAAGTACCCATTTGAGTTTGTGCAGTCATTCTGATGTCATAGTGGCAACATCGTGGGCCTATGGTTACTAGCACTTAGTGGAGTAAATAGTGCATGAGATCAAAGAGAGAAAATGTATTCTGGTTTTGTCTACACTGCAAGCTATAGCATATGAGAACACAAGAATTTATAGCTCATGCACAACTTAAAGTAGCGCTTGAATCAATTTCTACAAACATTTTTGTCCTTGTTAGTTTAGTAAGCTTCATACACCTCATATAAGCCAATGTTTGGTGGTTATGTGGAGTATATTCACAACCTTGTATACTATATATAAATATGGCTCAATTATATACATGACATCACAAACGAAAACATGTCAAGCTGTAAATACTAAATGATAAGATATAGGGTAGGATGTATGTATGATGAGGAGCAGCTTGAAGGTTGTCAACATGAGTTTTTTTATTGAAATAAATTGCATGAGTATATGAGTATATTACTTGATAAGATTCCCTTTACATCCTTAAGACAAACTTACAATAGGGCACAATTACAACAGTATTAGAAATAGAATACTTATCTTATGTTAGAAATGTGGTTCCCTTCACAAGAGACAACTTTCAAAGAGTGTTTATGAGCCTATACTGTATACGTTTTAAAAGTTCTGGCACAAGCAAGCTATTATGTCTCAAGGGAAGTAAATTAAAGGTGGAGGAAAAGGTCGAATGTATCTTTTCTCGATCTTTCTTGCATCCTCTCGTGTACCCATTTAACCCGAACAGTTTGGGTCCAGCCAGGTCGAGCAGGTCGGCTCGAGCATGGGCCCGAGCATGAGATAACCAGAGATAACCTGAGATAACCCAGAAGACTGCACGCGTGCTTATGCGTTGATGAGAGACTCACCCGTTGACGAGAGACTCACCCTTTGAAATGCCTTGAAATTTGTCTGGGCGTTGACGGGAATGCCATGCCTTCTGACGTTTGCAACCATCTGGAACTGTTCGGAACTGCGTGAATTGGCGTGAATCCCCCTAGCTGCCATAACTCATCCTCGTGCATGCTTCAAGACAATCTCCCTTACATACCTTCGTATCGTTTATGTCGTGCATACAGCCAAAGCACTGACATGAGCTTTTAGACATCACCCGGAACTGCCTTACATTAGTTACTGTGTGTCTCCTCCTCTACGTTTGACAAATCATGTATGAATAACCGCATGCAACTCTTCTAGTTTTGCTTGTACGAACCCGTCACGTGTCCTACTAAAAATACCTGGTCAGTTGTACGAACCCGCCATGTGCAAAATTATATTTTTTCTATATATGGTCAGGAAGATGTCAAAAATCAAATGCTTTCAAATGATGTACTTGGAACAGATACTTTATCAACACACAGTAAGAAAAGCACGCTACAAACTGCAAGAAGATTATACATTCGAAGTGCCAGTTGACTATACATGTATAACTCTTGGGGGTCGTCTTACGCTTCTCAGCTGGTTCATCAGTCTAGTCTTGTGTTCTATTTGAATATGTCTTTGGATGCCATGCGAATCGTTGATGCAATCAAGGACGTGACAATCGATGAATGTTATATTCCACAAACAAAAACTCAAGATCGTGTATTATATGTTGCTGCTATTTGATTGTGTGTCAACACAGAAGGCGAGCGGGAGGCACAGATCATGGACACCTGAAGAGAAAAGCAGGAGAAGTAGTAAATATCTGGATACAAAGCAGCTGATAAGCCCCTAAAGGTATTGAAGGACATATACAGAGAAAAGGAGGTCTGCAGGCCTCTGTTGACGCCTGGCAGGAGAACCTATACAGTCGCTCAGTTGCTCACATGCACTTGTCCCAAAGGCAATACCCGCAAGGCGCTTTTCCAGCTAGGATTTGACTGTTGAGATGCGGAGGAGCCACAGCAAGAAGCGTCCAGGAGGCCACAGGAAGTTGGGCAAACGAAACAGGGGAGGGGCCTCCTGGGCGGTCAAGGAGATAGGGCATTCATAGACGGTCAAGATACATGGAGAGTGGGTGAAGGTGCACTATCAGGGGCTCGAAATGTACTCTCAAGGGGTCAATCCCGTACTGTCAGGGGGTCCAGTTGTACAGTCAGGGGGTCAAGGTGTACATCCAGGGGTTCTAGGTGCACAGTCAGGGGGTCAAGATGTACAGTCAGGGGGTCAAGATATACAGTCAGGGGGTCAAGGTGGCGGTCCACAGGATCAAGGCACGGGAATTGGAGACCTTCCCGATCACATCCTAGCGCTCATCCTGCAGGTGGCCCTCTGCAAGAGGCAGAAGTCTGCTGACCTGGAGCCTGTCATGCGTGATGAGGACGCAGTCTGGCATTGGCATCGGCAGGACGCTGTCGACCCAAAGTTTGCCCGCGCCTGCCGGACCGTGTGCCGCAGCTGGAACCGCGTGATCTGCGAGCACTGCATCAAGCGCGTGCGCCTTGCCCGCCGAAATATCCTAGATACTCGCAAGAGCCTCAGGGCCCTTGCCTCGCTGCAGGCATACAGGAGCGTGACACACGTGTGCCTGGAAGCCCCCTCCTCCTCCTCCTCCTCCTCCTCCTCCTCCTCCTCCTCCTCTTCTCCCGCTTCCTTGCCCCTCCGCCTCCTCTCCCTCCGCCGCTGCCTCTCAGAGAAAGCTGGAGAGGCAGAGGACGACAGCTTTTGGGGGCAAGCTCCTCAGGGGGCTGGCCGCGGGGTTCCCTCTCCTCGCGCGGCTCGACCTCTCCCTTGGGTGGGAGGTGCTGCCGGACGTTGCGCACCTCCTCTCTCATAGGACCAGCCTGCATGAGCTGCGGCTCAAGTTCTGGGCTAGGCTGCGGAGGAGAAGCGCCTCTGCTGACGTGGCGGCGGAGGCCAACACCTGGCGGGAGTACCACGCCTCGCTGGCGGGACTGGACTTTGGGAGACTCACACGTCTCGAGATGCTCACGCTGGACTACAGCGAGCCCTACTTTCCAATCCTGACGAGCGAGGCGGCGAGCGCTTGTGGTCCCCTCCCGGCCGATCTGCCTGTGAGCGAGACGCTCGCGAAGCTTCCCGGGCTGACAGCCCTCCACCTGATCGTCTCTGAGATGGGACAGATGCCCCGGCTGCCGCTGTGGCTGGGGAAGCTGCACTCGTTTGCCAGCTTGCAAATGATCTTGCAGGGGTGGAGCTTCCCCCGCCAGCTGACGCAGTCACTGAGGGCCATGCACACCCTGCGGGGGCTTCAGGTCCATGGCGGCCTGGGTGGCAGCGCCGCTCCCGAGATCGAGGCCTTTGAGATAGCTGTGTGCGGCTTGCGCTCGCTGACCTCCCTGGCCGTGTGGTACGGGGGGCTAGGTCCCTTGTCGCCTCAGCAGAGCGTGGCGAGGATGGCCTCGAATCCGCGCCTGAGGAGGTTGCGCATTGACTGTGGCAGCCACCCGCAGCTGACTGCGCCCCTGCCCCACCTGGAGGAGCTGGTGCTCGAATTGGCTGGGGAAAGAGCGCACTTCCAGCGCGACTTGTTTGCGTTCACACCCGCCCTGCGCTCGCTGGACCTGCGCCTCGGGAACGCGGTCACATGGCCCGAGATGGGGGCCCACCTCGCGGGGCTCACGTATCTGAGCGTCCAGGCCCTGCCCTCGTGCAGAGAAGGGCTCTGCATCAACCTCGCATGCATGCCAGCCCTCAAGATGCTCCGGATCTGCGACTGCAGGCTCTTTGAGCACATGCCGGGGGTGTTTTCCCTCGGCCCCGCCACCGACGTCTCGCTGCATTGCTACTGCAGGAGCAGCCCTGCCCGCTTTGAGAGCTTTGAGGAGTACGCGCAGTCTGGGTGTCCCTGCTACCAGCTGGCACTCCGTGCCAGGTGGCTGTTCCGCGACTCGCGAGCAGCCGGAGCAGGTCAGAGGGGTCCCTAGGGGCAGAGGCTGACCTCACTACTGAGCAACTGGAGCTGCTAAGGCGTTGCTGCTGCACACACCGGCGCAGCAAAGCGGAGGGGGATGTTAACAGTTTGTGCACTTCTGTAGCAGACGTGCCCCTCTGGCGCTAAAACGCGACGCGACGCGCGGGCACCTGGTGAGAGGAGGGGAGGGCGTGCGCGCAGACGGCCTACCCGGCTAACCTTTGGATGTTGTTTACTAGTCAAAAGTCGGGACGTGAATGCACGTCTCTGCTGAAAGTAAATGAGCGTTGAGCTGGAAGAGCTGGTGCTTGCAGCCCGAGGTTGGTCCCCCTGAGGTCGCAGGAGCCTAGCCGGGAGATGCAGTGTTTTTTCTATTTCCCAGTGCTGTTGGTTCTGCAGCATCAGAAGATACAGTCTCACCCATACTCGGCCGAACTGTCGCTCAAGGGCTTCATAGCGTGCATAGTATGTAGTACTCGAGTCTGTGTGTGCACCTCATCTATGGCAATTGGGGACCCCTCAGATTCACTTTAAGACCAGTCACAAAAACTTTGGATACAGGACCAGTCAGGGAAGCAGCCCGGCTGCGAAGCTGTGTTGCTCTTGGACGAAACTCCTTCATGCGTAATGCTTGAGGGCACTTTGTGCATGTTACATTGGTAGTAGGCAGCTGTTACTGTTGTCGAAAGGCAACTGGCAGCTTCAAATGGACGGCGTGTGCATAATGGATTTGCTCATTCATGTATAAACAGGCCCTGTTGAACTCGGTTTGTATAAGTCTTTATAGCTATGTACATTGGGTATAAGTAGGAACCAGCAATAAGTACAAGCTCCGGCTTGCAAGGTTTACATGCATGTATCTTTCATCTTGTACCATGTAAATTCCATCTCGACTTTTTTTGTGAATTTGTGGTGGCTCGCCACTTTAATCGTGGTGAATGACTTCATGATGCATAGCAAATGAGTAGGTGCTACTTGCACATCAAGCATGTTGTACGAGTAACTGCAAATTTTGTTGTATGTTCTCCCGATGCTCCACCCACAGAACAGCGTGGCAACAAGGACCAGTGGGTGAACCATAGACAATCCTTTTGGACCGTTCTAGCTACTCGTGTTACTTAGAACTTCAGAGCGCACTTTTGCAGCAGTTCTTAGAACCTGAAATTTGTTCCGCGAGGCACAACAATTGGCGGGTCCGTGTTTGTACAAGAACAAAGGCATACCCTACCCAAGAGGCTGCTCGACTCATAGGGCAGCTTTTGTTGATGGGCACTTTGTAGAAGCTGATCAACAAGGGAAGACGGAGCAGCACGTTTTTTGACATGCTTCCTCCCTCCTCTCCGAACGCTGTCTTCCCTGCCCCTTAGCCCTTATGGAGCCCTCTGTGGCACTGGGGGCTCTGCGTGGATCAATCGCCCATCCTCCAGTTATAAGGTTGAAAAGGGGGACAAGGGCACGCGAGAAGAGGGCAAACGGCAAGCATGACTTTCTCTCTCTGCAAGCCTAAGGCCTCTACACACGCATGCAAGCCGGGCGCGCGCGCACACACATACACACACACACACACAAATGTGACTGTGCACACGCACATTCACACACCCACACCTACACGGCACACGCACACATCCATCAGGCCCGAGATGCAAAAGTTGAGGCAGTGAATCCAAAAAAAAAAAAATAAGTCGCCTGGCACCCGCCCTTGCTGCCCTTTCTTCCCCTCCTTTTGCTGACGTGCAGATGGGGTGGTGTGCGAGCATTCTAGCAATCATCAGAAGCTAGCTAGAGCACTCCCAGGGCCGTCGTGAGGCCCAGAGAATACACCCCTTCTGAGGTCGCACCTCTCAGCCCCCCCTCCCCCACACGGGCGCAGACGCGCAGATCACACGGCAGCCTCGCTCTTCACTAGCTGCGTGCAGCCTCTCATTCACCTCCAAGCGTCGCAGCTACTGCCCTGTGCAAATCGATGTGCGGTCGATCGCAAGGCCCTTCTCCTACTTACTCGCGAGCATGCACATCACAATACTTTCGGCAGACTCAGCGAGTGGGTCCCGAGGAGCGTTGCCCGTGCTTGCCTCTGCCCCCCTGCAGGATGTTTTCTGCGGCAAAGACACTAAGCAGGTGCCAACGGGTCAAGGGTGTGCACGCCGCTCACACAACCCTTTGCCCCCCCCTCCCGGGGACTTAATGTAAGCTGCATAATTATATGAGGTCACCCCTAGAGAGGCCTAGAGTGGGGGGGCACTCATACAAAGGCCAGCTTCAAGTGAGGATCTGGCGAGCTGTGCGCGCCCCGCTTAAGCCAGGTGGCGCGCACGGGTTGGGTGTGCAGCGCGCATGCACTGAGCCATTTGGCGCACACGCATTGGCTGTAAAGGTGGAGAATCTTAAGTAGCAAGTGTTTCGCTCCGTACCCCACAGTTTAGGAAAGATATCGTTGTACACACACACATACACACGCACACGAAGAACACGATTGAAAAGCGCAAGCTTATGCTGACGCACAACATGAGGGCTGGAGCATACCATAACGCGCAGACTAGCATATGCTGCATTTCTTCCTCCAATAAACGAGAGGGTATAGATGTCCTCATTCTTTGGTTCAAGAAAATTGAGCACGTCGTGGTCACAAAATGTTTACCCGCAGAAGGTTCAGGCTAGAAGCTTCCAAGCAGCACCGAGCAGTAGTAGTAATGAAGAAGTAGTAGCATGAAGAAGAGATCAAGGCACTGCTGACAATTAGGTGTGGTTCCTCTGCAGGAGTAGCACTCTTCTCTTTCACAACAAAAAACACTTCTTCGAAGAATCGCCACAAAGTCCTTGTGCGATGACATCCATGCCTTCCTACTCTACTGCTCTCTCTCCCTTGTATCTCCCTTGTTTACTTTTGTAGGCTTTCTCTAGGCTTTCTGTGTCATAGCATATCTCGACACCTGGACATCCTACTACATCTACCGACCGAAATGCCCGTCGAACACTTGGGGGGCCAAAATAAGGAATGGAAGGAAGAGGAGAAGATGATACAAAAAGAGCGAGCTAGCAGCACCACTACAGGAGACAGTCAGGTATCCTGTAAGAGGGGTAAGACCAGGCAAGATCAGAAAAGAAAAAGAGACGCAAAACCCTAGCCCCTTTAGCCCCAACATGTTGGACGTGTTGAGCACTCTTGTGACCTACTCAAACCAGCTCTCACCTTACACCCCTCTTACCCCCCC
>WELA01013063.1:147257-168043 GCA_009602735.1 Mesotaenium endlicherianum | reverse complement strand
CACCCTCCCCCCCTACACACTAGTACTAGTCCTTGACGTTAAGGAGCTCCCGCACCTCCTGGTCCTCTGCCGCGAGGTTCTCGCTGACGTACTTGTTCATCAGCTGCGCCTTCTTCTTCTCCAGCACCATCCTCTCAATCTCCTTCTCGTCGGGCAGCGGCACATGCGCAACGAACACTCTCTCGGGCGCTCCGCTGCCCCCCTCGCCCTCGCCGTCGCCCGCATCCGAGCCGGCCCTCTCCTCGTCCTCGTCCTCCTTCTCAACCTCCATGCCCTCGCCCCCTGCCTCTCCGGGCACAGCGGCTGCAAGCCCTGACCCCCCCTCCCCTTCCACCACCACCTCCTGCCCCGACTTCACCGACTTTCGAATCTCTGCCTTCACAGCCTCTAGCTTCTGCCACTCTCTGATGGCTTTCTCTCTCAGTTCCTGCTCTGCCGCCCGCTCCAGCTTCTCCAGCACCCCGTCTTCCTCGTCCCGGTAGCCATAGTAATCTGCATTGATCCTCTTGTACATCTCGTACCGGGACCTTCGCTTCTTCGGAAGCATCGGGGTGTCAAACAGCTCCTTCACACCTGGCAGCTGCTTGGCTGCTCCAAAGTACTTGTACCCCAGTCCCTTCCCGCTGGCTATGTCCACCTCATTGCCCTCGGCATCTGTTATTTTGGGAGCTGTCTTTGCATAGTTTGGCCCCCCCAGCTCCACTATCCTGACTTCCCAGTGGCCCTTCTCTCTTATCAGCTTGTTAATCTCGTCGTTCAGATCCCTCAGCCTGTGCTCCCCAAGGCCGGGGTTCTGAATCTCCATCACTTTGCGCCCTATCTCCCTCAAAATCTGCTGGCGCCACTTGTCGGCATCTGCCAAATCCCTGCACTCTGTGGCCAGGAATGGACGCTTCTCCTTTGGTTGTTTTGACTCATCCTTCTTGGCTTGCAAGAACCTCGCCAGCATAGAATTCGCTTTCTCCTCATTTCTCGCCATCTTGCCTACCCTCGCTAGATATTAGTCTGACCCTGACAAACACTACTTAATACCCTGAAACGTCGTGTTCCAGAAAAATGTATTCCCCCTACCTCCAGAGCCCACACACTTGCACATACTCCCGTATTCCGTGCATATCGCTTCTAGACCTAACTTACAGAAGGGAAACGGCAAGAGGAAAGGTTGAACAAGGTGAAAATATATAGACTTGGACCGAATTACAATCTTCAGGCACTTGCATCGGCTTTGGAGGTTAGAAACAAGGGTGTTTTCGCCGTTCGGGAAGTGTAATCAAATGCGCGTGTAAGAGACAATATAGTGAAAGTAGTAGTGAAGGTTCTGAGTGATAATTTTTGGTCGACTGTGGAAGGGCAAGCACTTCGTGAACGCTAGTTTCTAATTTTGGAGACTCGAGAGGCCTCAACGTTCTTGTACCCAGAGCGGAGAGCTCCCCGGCGTCTAGAGCGTTGCCTGAAGACTACTGAGTGTTCAATCTATGACGAGGCCTCATGTAGGCAGGTTAAGTAAAAGAAGCGTTCATCAGCACTTCTGTCTTTCTCAAATTTCTCTCAATCCTTCTGATGGTATCAACTAGCTTTCTACCGCCCGTCTGCCCAGCAAGAGCTCTTCAAATCAGTATTTTTTGAGCTATTCAACACACGGGGCGGTACTATCAGAGAACTTGAGTAGTTATAACCTCAAGTGCAGGAGTGGAGGCTTTGAAGCTGAGGTGCATGACTATAATACTGAGGCGAGAACCTTCTTTCAAATGCTTGCAGTGCAGTTCCCCTTAGTCATCCGTGTCTGATAGAGGTTTTTTTCCGAGAGGGCCGGATAGGGGCAGGGGGAAAATAGACATCATAGGATGTCCATTATCAATCTCGCCCATGCATGTGTGTTCTGCTGTATGGGTGCTTGTGTGACGACAATGCTTGGTTCCTATTTCAATCGGATGGGGGGATGCCAAAAAGAATGCCAACTAGGGCGAGTGTGTCCCCAGGGGCAGAAGGCAGGGGATGGGGTTCCATAAGCAACATATTGTTTTGCTCATGTGTGTGCTTGGGGGCTGCCCCCTTTGATAGGCAGGTTACACCCAGGCACATCTGCGCCTCCTGACTTTTGTATCTGTTTAGATAAGCTGCTCTGGCAAAAGTCAAAAAATCAGCCTCGCTGGCGGCTGCACAAGCTCCAGCTAGGGAGTCGTGCCTGGAGAATTGTTGCAGCCTCTGCTTCTGTGTATCGTTTCAAGGTTTTGTTGGATGTCTTCATGTTTGTGTGTTTACCTCGTCATCTACTGGCATGTGACGCCTCGGTTGAGCAGCTTGCAGTATCTCCAGGGGTGATGATGGCAACGGCCGAGGAAGAAGACAACCCTGTAGTGGCTGCAGGTGAAGCTGAAGAGGTGGATGAGGACAGCAGCCAGAAGGAAAGGCTGAGGGAGAGGATGTCTGTGGCAGTCATTAACATCATGAATAACGAAGGTGTGTTTCTTGCGGGAATGTCGATGCTTAGTGTTGGATTTTATATTCAATTACTCCTCACTCTAGGAATTCGCTCTGCTTAAGCAACATGCATGGTCAATGCTGAGGAAGTTGTATGCGTGGGAAGAGCTCGGCAGGAACCTTCCAGGACTGTCATCTAATGTGCCTTGCCAAAGTGGCACCTTACATGGGCCGTGTGATCACGTTAATCGTGGCTGCCAGTATCTTACTCAGTCACAGCTGCCTGCATGCTCCTGGCAAATTTGACGGACCATACTGATGCACATGACCCTTGATTTTGACAGGCTGGTCACGTGACGGGCTGGGATCCACGTGAGCACTGCTATGCTGTTGGATAGATTGTGCGGTCCAATTATGAATTGGCACTTGTGAGCCTCTGTGTGGCTGCGTGCTGACTTAAGAGAGGATGTGCTTCGTTTGAACGAAGCATAAACATTGTGCAAAGTACACAAGAGTACATGAAGCTGGCAGCTGGCACTCTCATCATGCTGTTTCCTTCATCTACTGCACGGGTGATGAGATGCTTGTTTTAGTGTCATATGTGCAGCTCAGAAGCAAGGGGTGACAATCAGCCCAGAGGTTGTCTCCGCCTTCTGCCATTGCACCCATGCCTTTGCAGGTAACTTCTTCTTGAATTTCATCCAAAACAGTACTTCCTCACGAAGGTTACAATCTTTGTCGTGTGCAAGTAATCTATCTCCACACAACCACAGAATCCTTCTCCTAGCGTGAGTTATTTGCCAGCATATCTCAGGCAGTCTCAATTGAACCTGCATCAGTACCACGTCAACCCCTCTAGGGCCGCACTTTGAGGCATTATGTACACTCTGGAGTCTATAGCCTCTCGATCAAGCTGGGAAGAGCTCATTTTTGGCACGGCCCATGCAGGCACGCTGTTGTGGCAGCAGTTTGGACAGCAGCATTTTGGATTAAATTGTTCGACTCCTTACCTGGGGTAGCTGCTGCAGGCAGCTACCCCAGGTAAGGAGTCGAACCATGGCCAGGTCCTCTGCAAGGGCATAACCTAGCCTCCTTCCTGGCCTCATTGCAGCCACTTCCCCAAGACGCAATATTTTAATAACTTTTCCCCCTGAATTCTAAATAGCAGATTGGAACATACCAGGAGAGTTGCTGCAGGACAGGTAGGGCAGATGGGACCACCACGCCGGGGAGGGATGCTGTCGTGCTGACACCGGGGGCTGCCCTGGGGCAGAGCAGCTGGCCAGGGATCTGAAGCTGTTTGCCCAGCACGCCAAGCGCAGCAAGGTGACCGTGGATGATGTTCTGCTGGCAGGTATCATATCCAGCACTTCTTGGCTCTTCTCGCAGAACCCTTCCCACACAGACATGAGCCTGAATCGGGGGGTAGCCTCCTGTTGGCTCCCATGATGTCCTGCCGGCAGGTGTTTAGATCTGGCACTTTCCTGCAAATTTGCAAACTCATCAATGGGACTCCAAAACCTGGCAGCTGTCTGGCCTCTGCACGGCACTTCTTGCGCACTCGATCCTTAGAGACCACATCCTGCCAGGTGTCCGGCACTGGCACTTCTCGCAGACTCGTCCAGCAAACTTGAATGTGGCAGGCACTCCAGCACCGCAGGGCACTTCTTGCACGCCCATCCCATTTGAGACACGAACCTTAAAAGAGAGGGAGGGAAGCCTGCTGTTGGCTTGACCGTTAACGGTGCCCTGCTAAAAGGTATTTAGCACTGCNACAAGCTCCAGCTAGGGAGTCGTGCCTGGAGAATTGTTGCAGCCTCTGCTTCTGTGTATCGTTTCAAGGTTTTGTTGGATGTCTTCATGTTTGTGTGTTTACCTCGTCATCTACTGGCATGTGACGCCTCGGTTGAGCAGCTTGCAGTATCTCCAGGGGTGATGATGGCAACGGCCGAGGAAGAAGACAACCCTGTAGTGGCTGCAGGTGAAGCTGAAGAGGTGGATGAGGACAGCAGCCAGAAGGAAAGGCTGAGGGAGAGGATGTCTGTGGCAGTCATTAACATCATGAATAACGAAGGTGTGTTTCTTGCGGGAATGTCGATGCTTAGTGTTGGATTTTATATTCAATTACTCCTCACTCTAGGAATTCGCTCTGCTTAAGCAACATGCATGGTCAATGCTGAGGAAGTTGTATGCGTGGGAAGAGCTCGGCAGGAACCTTCCAGGACTGTCATCTAATGTGCCTTGCCAAAGTGGCACCTTACATGGGCCGTGTGATCACGTTAATCGTGGCTGCCAGTATCTTACTCAGTCACAGCTGCCTGCATGCTCCTGGCAAATTTGACGGACCATACTGATGCACATGACCCTTGATTTTGACAGGCTGGTCACGTGACGGGCTGGGATCCACGTGAGCACTGCTATGCTGTTGGATAGATTGTGCGGTCCAATTATGAATTGGCACTTGTGAGCCTCTGTGTGGCTGCGTGCTGACTTAAGAGAGGATGTGCTTCGTTTGAACGAAGCATAAACATTGTGCAAAGTACACAAGAGTACATGAAGCTGGCAGCTGGCACTCTCATCATGCTGTTTCCTTCATCTACTGCACGGGTGATGAGATGCTTGTTTTAGTGTCATATGTGCAGCTCAGAAGCAAGGGGTGACAATCAGCCCAGAGGTTGTCTCCGCCTTCTGCCATTGCACCCATGCCTTTGCAGGTAACTTCTTCTTGAATTTCATCCAAAACAGTACTTCCTCACGAAGGTTACAATCTTTGTCGTGTGCAAGTAATCTATCTCCACACAACCACAGAATCCTTCTCCTAGCGTGAGTTATTTGCCAGCATATCTCAGGCAGTCTCAATTGAACCTGCATCAGTACCACGTCAACCCCTCTAGGGCCGCACTTTGAGGCATTATGTACACTCTGGAGTCTATAGCCTCTCGATCAAGCTGGGAAGAGCTCATTTTTGGCACGGCCCATGCAGGCACGCTGTTGTGGCAGCAGTTTGGACAGCAGCATTTTGGATTAAATTGTTCGACTCCTTACCTGGGGTAGCTGCTGCAGGCAGCTACCCCAGGTAAGGAGTCGAACCATGGCCAGGTCCTCTGCAAGGGCATAACCTAGCCTCCTTCCTGGCCTCATTGCAGCCACTTCCCCAAGACGCAATATTTTAATAACTTTTCCCCCTGAATTCTAAATAGCAGATTGGAACATACCAGGAGAGTTGCTGCAGGACAGGTAGGGCAGATGGGACCACCACGCCGGGGAGGGATGCTGTCGTGCTGACACCGGGGGCTGCCCTGGGGCAGAGCAGCTGGCCAGGGATCTGAAGCTGTTTGCCCAGCACGCCAAGCGCAGCAAGGTGACCGTGGATGATGTTCTGCTGGCAGGTATCATATCCAGCACTTCTTGGCTCTTCTCGCAGAACCCTTCCCACACAGACATGAGCCTGAATCGGGGGGTAGCCTCCTGTTGGCTCCCATGATGTCCTGCCGGCAGGTGTTTAGATCTGGCACTTTCCTGCAAATTTGCAAACTCATCAATGGGACTCCAAAACCTGGCAGCTGTCTGGCCTCTGCACGGCACTTCTTGCGCACTCGATCCTTAGAGACCACATCCTGCCAGGTGTCCGGCACTGGCACTTCTCGCAGACTCGTCCAGCAAACTTGAATGTGGCAGGCACTCCAGCACCGCAGGGCACTTCTTGCACGCCCATCCCATTTGAGACACGAACCTTAAAAGAGAGGGAGGGAAGCCTGCTGTTGGCTTGACCGTTAACGGTGCCCTGCTAAAAGGTATTTAGCACTGCATGGCACCTCCTGCAAGTCCGTCCATGACAGTTGAGCCTGAATGAGCGAAAGGCAGGGGAAGGTGGGGAAGGGGGGGAAGGGGGGGGGAGGGGGAGCCTGCCTTTGGCATGCTGCAGAGGCGGTTGCTCCTGGTCCGGACAAGCATTCATTTGTTGGATGGCTATGCGTTTCAGATGGTTTGGGCCTCTTGGCGACCATTGTGAGTACGGACTGCTTTGAAAGGCAAAGAAGATGCTGCTTCACACGCTCATGTGAAGAGATGACTAATTAGAGTGTGATATTCTCTAGGTTTTTTTCCAAAAAGACATAAGGTGATTAATTAGTGGCGAGCATAGGTGGTATATAAGCTCTTCATGGCGGAAAGTTATGATGTGAAAGAAAGGATAAAAGCGCAGAGCAACCATTCCTTGAAAGGTGGAGAAGGTGTTTCTCTTGCAAATATATTCCCCAAGGGTCGTCAAGGGTCTCGAGGGGGTCTGCAACATTCGTTGAACGAGGGTAGGGATCGGTCTATCATCTGTCTGCGGCCTTCCAAATTTTCTCCTCTTGATGGACTGGGCGCCGCACAAGAGGAGCCAAATCGCAGTGTCCAGACAGGTCAGAGTTCAGAAAGGTTGGAGAGGGGTACATGATTCGAAGGCTGTGAAGGACGTGATGTTGGCCTATCCACCCACCCACCCGCCCACCACCCGCGCAATCCGAGTGCAAGAGAGCCAGCGAGACGACCATGCACTGATCACCAGGTGTCATCTGTTCGCGCCCCCGTGACATGCAGCTCGCCGGAACGAGTCTTTGCATGCCTCGCTGAAGGCCACGGCCAAGGAGCTCACGGACGAGGCCGAGAAAGCATCAAAGAAGAAGAAGCGCAAGCTGCTCGGCGACTTTGTAAGTCGTTCAATGCCTGGGAGCCGGGAGCCGGGAGCCGGAGAGCCTCTGGCACTCATAAGAAGCCCCTTTGTCCTCCCTTCTCTGCATATTTTTTTTTTGCGCATGTCGGCCTCCGCGTACTTGTTGGATCTCCGCATAACTTGTTCTATGCATCTTAGTTGATTGCCAGCTCCTGGAGGCAGCAAATTTGCAACTGCGAAGCTACTGCTAGATTGGATTCTGTGCACGCCTGGCGATTTGTGATCCCAAATGGCAATGTCTATTTGGGGGGCGCCTAATGGCATGCATTGCCACAAAGAGTATGTACACCTTTGCCCTATGCAAGCAGTGAGTATGTAGTATATAGCATGTTCATTGTTGAATTGTCCATTATTGTGCAGCTGCCACCCCTTCTCGGTTCTGTGTGTGTGCGTGTGTGTGGGCGCGCATGCGAGGGGGGGGAGGGGGGGGAGAGGAGAGTGAGCATTATCCTGTGTTTGTAAAACATCTCATTATTGCCACGATGTGTATTCAGGAGCCAGCACTATGAAGAAGACTTGCCTTGATGTAAGGCTTCACCCAATCATGTCCACGACAGCTTGTCACTTCATCGTATTGCTGCTAGTTAGTCCCTTTGCAGGGAAGTTAGCTCACGAGTAAGGGCATGAAGTATTTAGGTTGCGAAGGCACAAGAAGCCGTAAAGCTAACCAACTACGAACGGGTACACCAGCTTGAGCTGTCAAATGTTTTTCTTCTTTCTTGCTCTCTTAAAAGTATCAAGATGGATCTAGATATATGGAAGGAAAAATGGGTCATCCTATAGTGCAGGACTTCGTTAACTTCATGAGCTTTGCATTATGCATGTCATGCAGCAGAGTCCCCACTGTCTCGCTTGAGGTTGATCACATCGTAGAAACATACAATGTGTCAAAGTTGTCCAAGTCTTGAACATGACAACACGGCGTCAGCGGTTGAACACGTAGTGGTTTCGAACTCGAGTATCAAAGTAACGAGTGACGGCGTCTTTAATTACTAGCCAAGTGGGTTTGTTGTTGAGTCTGTTCGCAACCCATGGTCAAAGTTTGGGAGAAACTAATTATGGCGATAGGACATTTGTGGGCAAACCAAACTTCATTCAGTTCGCCTCATGGCTGCATAGAGCATCGAGGGACCCCAGAACTTGAAACAGCTTCCACACAATGTGCACTCGACATCACGTATAAGGGCTTAGTGATGACTAGTAATTTATTAAAAAAGTGGAACATGTTTAAACACTTTCAATTGCTTTCAATTTAGAAGACCGCCCATGTGTCGTGCATGTCAAACGGTCGTGGAAAATCGTCCACGTATCAGCATTGAAAGTACATCTCTATCATCGAAGACACGAGACGATCTGAATGGGCTGTGTTCTGCTGCGTCCTCAGTTTATGGGCTCCAGTTTCACGGGAATGCACGGGAACGTCACGGGTGATCGATCGTGAGGACTTGAGTGAACGATGGACGGTGCCGATTTGGACTTTAGACGTTTGTTGGTAGTAAGGCTGTTGAAGTGTCGTAGGTTGGTTCAAGTCAGGTTCGAGTAGGTGGCAGCTTGGAGAGTAGCGCAGATGTAGGAGGTTTTAGTACAACGTGACGTACTAGTGCGTACTGGTGATTTAGGAGGCTGCACGTCAGGGGGCAGAATCGTGAGCGCGTTTTTTAGCGAGTTCAGGTGCCGTGTAAAAAAACGCTTCACGTCCACCGCAGCCTCGTCGCGAGCAGTCGCGAGTGGTCGCGACACCCCAGCAGCTTTGCACGAGCCCGGCAGATAACTTCCAGAAGGTGCCGTCTGCACCAGTCTCCACTGCTCTGCACTGCTTCCTTCGGGGTCGCGAGTGGCTGCATGGGAAAAAAAGTATAATTGCGAGTTTCTGATCACAGAGGTATTCTTACGAGATCATCAGACTACTGCGGATCATTCCGTCCTCTCTCGACACTTCTGGATTCTGGCTACAGATCACTTTTTGTAAGCAATCGTGTGCACGAAAGTCCTTTCTTATCCAGAAAGTGATTTACTTCTGTTTGCAAGTCATCCTTGAAGGAGAGTTTTCGTTCTCCATCTTATCGCCACCATGAGTCATATTGTCCAGGACTGGGACCCTGTTGTCATCAGGAAGAGGGCTCCTAATGCCGCGGCTAAGAAAGATGAGAAGGCTGTGAACGAAGCTAGACGGCAAGGAGCTCACAACATCGAAACTGTTAAAAAATGTGAGTTTTGCGAGAGCACTATAGATGTCCCTCTCATCTACAAGATCGTTGTTTTTTCATGGGAGTTTATTTCAATCGGTTGGGACACAGGGCGATAGAGGTTGACCGTCTTAAATGAGCACCAACTGTTAATTAGTCTCGGGGGGTCTGTCCTGAGTAGAGATTATGATGTGCGATTGCGTTCCTTTTCATGGTGTTGTTGTTGGTTGCCACTGTTCAATAAATAAGAAAAAGCTAAGTTTATTGCAGTAATCAGAGCCCTGCTCCAGAAGCGCTCATATGCAACTGTTGTTAGAACCTCAAGACCTTTGTCTTTAGTTTCTGTTCTCACACCCTTTTGTCTTATGCTTGATGTCTGCAGTCAGTGCGGCTACAAATAAATCTGCTGCTGCAGTCCCCACGCTGAACACGAAGAAGCTTGATGACGAGAGCGACGTTTTGGCCCGTAAGTGAAGTCGTGCAGACATGTATGCAATTGTAGAGAAGGCGTGCTGAACGGGTAATTATTAGGACGATTTGTGCTTATCGTTTACATCCATGTTTGTGCATATGATGGGTGTTGGAGGTTACATGGTCTTCTGCATTAAGGACATGCTAGTCGAGGTGGGATCTGTTGAAAGTACAATCGATCTTGATTCATCTTACAATTGAACCACAATTGAATATATGTAATTGCTGGACTTGACTTGTCAAATTAGTGATTTTCACGGATACTACGACGCGGTTCTATCGTAGGATGGCTTTGTGAGCGATTGGTTATCAAATCAGTCAGAAGCCATCTATTGGTATCTATATGTATGTAAAGATACATCATGAGTGGGTGTCCACAATATCATACGATGTGTCATCCAGCAGTCTGTCGGGGCTTTTATGAGGGTATGATTATCGTGGAGAAGAGTAGTTGGACTTTTTATATGGATGGACAGGTGTGTCATGTTAGTAGTCTAAGTAAAACCCTTCTACATTGAGCACACCTTTTAGCCCTTCAAAGTCTTGTGGTTACCATGTATGTAAATTAAACTCCTCCCTTTCACTGGCATGGTAGAGGATCTGCTTGAGGTTATTCGTGTTGATGAGTTCTATCTGTTTATGTTGTTTATCAGATGAGCGTGTGTCATCTGAACTGAAGACAAACATCATGAAGGCGCGACTAGAGAAGAAGTTGACACAAGCTCAATTAGCACAGGTATGTTTGCACTCTTGTGACGTCAATGACAGGTCTGCTTGAGTGTGCCATGCCCAGTGTGATGTGTGATGCAGTTCTCTGTGTGATTCTTTGGCTTCAGGTTTCCACTTCTTGTTGGAGGGTTGTGCACCAAAGTCATGTAATACCTTGTGGGGGTGAATTAAATGGCAAGATGATTATGGACATGTACTCATGTCACATTTGCACTCAGCGGTCACGCTGCACCGTTGAAAGCTTGCAAAGGTGATGAGGGTGTATTTTGCACTTAATCACTCGAGGGATTACGAAGAAGTGGACTTCCACATCAACATTCTTGTGTCACTTTAGGTTTAGTATGGACAATAGAAGCTCATGGTGCAGAGAGGAATCAACTTCTGCAAGAGGAACAGTCTAGTGGGCTTCAACCAGTGGACGTTAGATGAAAAACACGTTGGGGAGGAGAGGTTGCATATGGAGGTCTTTCCTGCTAACAGACTTCAGCATCATATTCGATGCATCTGTGTAGATAGTGATTCATGTTTGGATATTGGGGAGGGCATGGCACATGTGAATGTCCTTCTCGCGGTCTAAGTTTAGCATTTCATATGGAGCATAGGTATATAGCTGACTGTTCTGTCTGCCAGGTCTTGAAACACGTCGTATATAAATGCACAAGGTTTGCCTTGAAGTTGGTGGGACCCCTTATGGAAGTCGACCGTAGTTCTTTGCACATGTAGTCAATCGCTGGTTTTTGTGCCGCTTAGTTCCTGTGTCATTTTCAGCAAGTGTATCTGGAGCTTTATGCATAGGTTTGGTTAGCTGTGGTTGATGTCATCGTGGTTTTTTTGATCAAAGAAGGTGACAATGGTTGAAGGGTTGTTTTTGTGCACCCAGTGCATGAAGGGGTGAATGACTTATTAAACTTTGGCATGGTACAGGCACTATGGGATGGTCTACTTTGACATGGTACAGGCGCTATGGGGGGGAGTGAGTAGGATGGGGACATGTAATGAGGCGTGAAGAAAGTATGAAAACCTTGATTGGTCAGTAGTACATTCCGGCATGAATTAGGTCTGCTTGTCAAGGGGGTTGTGTTCTCCAGGGATTTTCTTCATTATTCTGATCTTGCCCTGCTTGTGTGCGTGTGTCTGTGCAGCAAATCAACGAGAAGCCTCAGATCATCCAGGAGTACGAGTCTGGCAAGGCTATTCCCAACCAGCAGATTATTGGGAAGTTGGAAAGAGCTCTTGGAGTGAAACTCAGGGGCAAGAAATGAGTAGCCTGAAGTTCTTGGGTGGAGTTTGGGGTTCAAAATTTATTGGTTTACCGCAATTGGAACACCTATTTTGGCCCTTGTACAGATACTCCTGTAAAGAGGTTATTATTAGGGAATCATGCAGATGGCACGACGTCGGATCGTGGCAGTATCATTTGTATCCCATGTGAATGCAGCCTTCATGATGATCGTACTAGCAAGAGTTCGAGGTATGGATGGGGTATTTAGACTGTCGGTTGCAGCTGCAGATTGGGCATGAGTGGGCACTTCAGAAGGCCATTCATTTGCGCATGCCAGGTTAGGTATGGAGCTCATGGCATGGAATTTAGATGGTACTATGAGTGGGTAGTCGCATCACTAGATAGCGGACCTTAAAAGTGTACTACATATCACCAATCAAGCTTCTAAAGTGTAATGCATATCACTAATTAAGCTTTAATTTTCCCTACTGCCGTGGCTATCTTGTCTGGTATCCCAATGAAGCATAGCTGTGAAAGTAATTATTCGCGGATGGCACGGTTCTGCACACTAAGAGTTGAGGTGGAGGCACCGGAAGATTTCATGGCCAGCAGTTGGTTCTTTGGGGCGTGTAGAGTGGTTGCAGTGGAGTTGCTTTCTTTCCATGTTCTTTAAGTAACAAAGTTGAGTAGCTCCATTTTTCAACTGCTAAGAATGCATGCAAGGATATTAGGTTGGTAGTCGAGTATTTTCTCTCTAATACTATGCCTCTAGTCTAGGGCCTAGTTTGTAGATTTCTGGAGGGTGCCCCTCATGTAAGTTTTGAGGGGCAAATTAGTAAGGCCCGCCGCTCGTGTGGGCTTTGGCCCGTGCGTGCATTCAGATGCGCTCCTTCAAACAACAGAAATCAGTCTGTAGGCATTCCCAAGATCAAGCTGAAGGGTATGCACACTGTGTCCTGCCCCTGGCCCATTGCTATAGAAAACATACTCTCTGTGTTGATTAGGCCTCTTTTTGCCGATCCATGCTTTGACAATCTTGCCAGTTCGTCATCTCAGTTGTGAGTCGTGACATCTAACGCTTTGTTGGTTGCCAGTACGCAGTGATTGAAATAAATAGCTAATAAGATACCGTCAAATGTAGCAGACAGATATTCGCATCTTTCAAACTATATCCACCTATCCAGTCATGGACCAAGCTTCTTACTCTGTATTAACACACTGTCGATGAATTTTCAACATACGAATTAAAAGGGTTGTAAGTATTATGGTTCTTAGTTGATTCATTACACCCACATGCAAGCAGGCTTTACGTGATATTGAGCACCTAAGTCGGGGATCCTGCCAGGGCCACTTGCAAGAAGCATCGGCCGCATTTTCTTTTTACATATGTGCCGACAGAACATCCGTTGGTACGTCCACATCTGGAGCCATATTTGCTTTCGATCCCACACGGCCTACTGCGGGTGTGGGCTCATTTGCTACGCATCATGAACTTTCCAACCATGATCAAAGTGGCGAGCCACAAATTTACAGAGTCGAGATGAACTCTCTATGTGGTACAAAATGAGAGATACATGCATGTAAAACGTGCAAGCTGGAGCTTCTACTTAATGCTGGCTCCTACTTATACCCAATGTACATAGCTATACAAAGACTTGAAACATACAACCTGAGCTCATCGGGACCCCTCTGTACACGTATGAGGACAACCATTATGTGCACACACTGACCCTTTCAAGCCGACGGCCAGCTGTCGGCAAGAGCAAAAGCTGCCTTCCACTACTTCAGAAATTTGCACATGTGCCCTCAAACATTACACAGAAAGGAGTTCTGCCCATGAGCGACACAGCTACGCAGTAGGACTGATTGGCGAAAGTGCTTGGTAGCGTTACGTAGTTTTGACGGTCCCAAAAGTGCCACAGATAAGATGCACGTAAAAACTCGAGTACTACATACTATGCACACTGCAAAGCCCTCCAGCAACAGTTCAGCGACCGTGTATGGGTGAGATTGAATGCATCTTCTACTGCAGTAGAACCAACCAGCACCGGAATATAACAAGCACCGCCTCCCCCGGCTAGACACCTGCGTCTTCGGGGGAACCAACCTCGGGCTGCAAGCACTAACTCTTCTCGCTCCTCGCTCATTCACTTTCAACAAAGACGTGCATTCACGTCCCGACGTTTAACTAGTGGAAAACCATACACAGGTAGACCGGTTAGGCCGTCTGCATGCACGCCCTCCCCTCCTCTCACCAAGTCGTCCGCACGTCGCCTCGCTTTTTAGCGTCAGGGTTGCACGTCTGCTACAGAAGTGCACAAAGTGTGAACACCCCCCTCCGAGTTGGTGCCAGTGTGCACAGCAGCAAAGCCTCAGCAGCTCCAGTTGCTCAGTAGTCAGCCCCAGCCCCTGCCCCTCTGACCCGCTCCGGCTGCCCGCGAGTCGCGGACAAGCCACCTGGCGCCGAAAGCCAGCAGCTGGCAGGGCCACCCAGACTGCGCATACTCCTCGAAGCTCTCGTAGCGGGCAGGGCTGCCACAGCAGCAGCTCAGCGAGACGGCGGTGGCGGGGCCGAGGGAAAACACCCCCGGCATGAACTTCAGGAGCCTGCAGTCGCAGATCCGAAGCATCTCGAGGGCTGGCATGCACGCGAGGTCAATGCAGAGCGCCCCCCTGGTCGTGGGCACGGCCTGGACGCTCAGATACGTGAGCCCTGCGAGGTGGGCCCCCATCTGGGGCCACATGAGCGCGTCTGTGAGGCGCAGGTCCAGCGAGCGCAGGGCGGGTGTGAACGCAAACAAGTCGCAAACAAGGAGGGGCTTTCCAGGTGCACGTGTGTCACGCTCCTGTATGCCTGCAGCGAGGCGAGGGCCCCGAGGCTCTTGCGAGTCTCTCGGGTATTTCGGCGGGCGAGGCGCACGCGCTTGATGCAGCGCTCGCAGATCACGCGGTTCCAGCTGCGGCACACGGTCCTGCAGGCGCAGGCAAACTCCGGGTCGACAGCGTCCTGCCGATGCCGATGCCAGGCCGCGTCCTCGTCACGCATGACAGGCTCCAGGTCAGCAGACTTCTGTCTCTTGCAGAGGGCCGCCTGCAGGATGAGCGCTAGGATGTGATCAGGAAGGTCCGCAATTCCCGTGCCCTGATCCCGTGGACCGCCACCTTGACCCCCTGACTGTACATCTTGACCCCCTGATAGTTTACCTAGAACCCCAGGCTGTACTCCTTGACCCCCTTCCTGCGGATCTGGACCTTCTGACAATACATATTGACACCCTGACAGTAGTACATATTGATCCCATGACAATAGGTGTTGACCCCCTGACAGTACATTTTGACCCCCTAGTAGTGCACCTTGACCCTCCCTCCATGTAACTTGCCACCCTGTTTGTGCCCTACCTCCTTGACTGCCCAGGTGGCCCCTCCCCTGCTTCGCTTGGCCCGACCTCCTGTGGCCTTCCGGACGCTTCTTGCGGTGGCTCCTCCGCATCTCTACATTCAAGTCCTAGCTGGAAAGGCGCCTTGCGGGTACTGCCCTTCAGGACTAGTGCATGTGAGCGGCAATAAAGGTCCTCCTGCCACGCGTCAACAGAGGCCTGCGCCACCAGAGGCCTGCAGACCTTCTTATCTCATGTACATGTCCTTCGAGACCTTTAGGAGCTAGATAGCTTTTTATCCAGATTCTTACTGCTTCTTCTGCTTTCCCATTTAGGTATTATGGAACTGTGTCTCCGGCTCGCCCTCTGTCCTGGCACGTAGTCAAAAGGCAGGAACATTTAGTGTAAGGATGACGCACATTCTTGAAGTTTAATATGTGAGATATTACATTAACTGACAGTCCCCTTGCTCGCATCGGTGGTTTAACTTGACACAGTGACATCTGCAATTAAAACACAATTGAGAGACTGGAGAACCAGCTGACAGGCGCAAGCCGATCCCGGAGAGTCGTATATATGTGTACAATTATTAACTGGCCCTACAGATCTATTACCCTCTTGTACTTCGTAATAGTGCTGTTCTGAGCCCGGGAAGCCCGGCCCCTATTATATGACGATGTTCTATCGCTTAATTTCAAAGTACTTACATATGAACATCTACTTTTGACATCTTCCTGACCAGGTAGAGCATCTTTTTAATAGGACACGTGACGGGTTCGTACAAGTGACCGGGTAGAGAATCTTCTCGGATTCGTACAAGCAAATTTAGGGGAGCTGCATACGATTATTCATACATATTTGATGATCTTCGTCATGCATAGAGGAGGAGATACATGGTAACCACTGTAAGGCAGTTTCGGGTGAAGTCTAAAGTTCAAGTGCTTTGGCTATATGCAACAATTTGCAAGACGTAAATGATATGAAGGAATGTGAAGGAAATTGTCTTGACGCATGCAGGAGTTCCATGTCGGAGTTTATGTTAAAAAGGCATGGCATTCACGTCAACGCCCAGGCAAATTTCACATCAAGGGGTGAGTTTCTCGTCAACGGGTGAGTCTCTCGTCAACATAAGCAAGCGTGCAGTCTTCTGAGTATTCTCATGCTCGAGCGAGTTAAATTCATCTTGCAAGAATGCAACTCTCGCCTTGATTAGCCTACCAATTGTGCTGGCATTAGTTCTGTGTTCTTTTGTTGGCCCACAAGTAGCTATATGAGATTCGTGTGTTGTCCCTACGCGTGTCAGTTCCTGTTACATCGAAGCTTTGATGCAAACAAAGAGGTAAAGTAGAGTCAAATCTGCGTTTTCCTTGAACCATGTCAAGCATGTGTTCATCCTTCTAACGCGTTCTCCATTGCTAGCTGCCGCCTCAGCGACTGTTGTGATCTTTAAGAAAGCAAGCAGGAGAAGCAGACATCACATTTAATGAGGTAAACTGAGGCAGTAGTAACGTGCGGGAATGCACAGCTAGCTTCCGGACTCCTGGAGAACTTACAGGCAATTAACAAGGGCTATAGCTGCAGGGGACTAATGTTCTTTTGATGCCTAGGCCCTCTACCAATGGCGGCAAACATTTTAATACTTGCAAGTATTCTAGTCTGAAATACCAGCATTAATAAGATACTCATCACAAAACCGCGAAGATGCCGACGAGCCACAGCAACGCCCGCCAAAAAGGTCGCAGGAAGTCAGGCTCTCAAAAAGACGGGGGGGACCCAGGGGTTTGAGGTGGCGGCAGCCGACAGGCTCAGGGCGCGGGATTTGCAAACCTTCCCGATGACATCTTGGGGCCCATTTTGCTGGCGGTCGTCTGCAAGAAGAACGTACGCGTTGCCCTGGTACCCGCCAGCGGGGACGGTGACGGGGACGCCAGTGGTGACAGTGACGGGGATGCCAGCAGTGACGGTGACGGAGATGGGGACGGGGACGGGGACGGGGATGGGGACGAGGATGCGACTGCGTCTGATCAGCAGGAGTTGGTCGACCTACATCTCGTCCGCTTGTACAGAACTGTGTGCCGGAATTGGAACCGCGTGATCTGCGCCTGCTGCATCATGAGCGTGCGCCTGGCCAACCCAGAGTGCGGCGAGACCAGCGCCCTTGCCTCGCTGCAGGCATACAGGAGCGTGACACACGTGCGCCTGGAAGCCTCCTCCTCCTCCTCCTCCTCCTCTCCCTCTTCCTTGCCCTCCTCCGCCTCCTCCTCCGCCGCTCACAGAAGGCTGCAGAAGGAGAGGGCGACGGCTTTCGGTGGCAAGCTCCTGGGGGGGCTGGCCGCGGGGTTCCCTTTCCTCGCCCGGCTGGACATGGAGCTCTGCCTCGGGTGGGAGGCGCTGCCAGACCTCGCGCAGCTGCTCTCGCGCAGGACCGGCCTGCGGGAGCTGCGGCTCAAATTCTCCGACAGGCCGCGGAGGGGAAGCGCGTCAGCCAAAGCGTTTGTGAAGAGGACCTGGCGCGCCTACCACGCCTCGCTGGCGGGACTGGACTTCGGGGGACTCACACGTCTCGAGACGCTCACGCTGGACTATAGCGGGCTCTACTTCCCGACAGAGGCAGCGAGCGCTTGCAACGGCCGTCCCCCCAACGTCCCCGTGAGCGAGACGCTCGCGCAGCTCTCTGGGCTCGCCGCCCTCCACCTGGCGGTCTCTGACGGGGGACAGGTGGCCCGACTGCCGCTGTGGCTGGGATCGCTGACCTCGTTCGCCAGCCTGCGCATTAGCTACAGCGGGTGGAACCACTCTCGCCAGCTGGCGCAGTCCCTGAAGGCCATGCGTACCCTGCAAGAGCTCCAGCTCAGCTTCAGCTCCCTGCAGGACGTCGACGGTCCCAAACTGGAGCCATTCTTTTCAGCCGCAGGCTGCTTGCGCTCCCTGACCTCTCTATACATATCATGCGAGGGAATACGATCTCCGTTCACCGTGCTCAGCCAGGCGAGGCTGATGTTGGACACGCGTCTGACGCAACTGCGCCTTGTTTGCGACGCTCTCCCACCACTTGGGGCGCCCCTGCCCCTCCTGGAGGACCTGCAGCTCGTCGTGAGAGCGCCTGAAGCGCCTCTCCAGCGCAACTTGTTTGCGTTCACACCCGCCCTGCGCTCGCTGGACCTGTGCCTCATGGACGTGGTCGGGTGGCCCGAGATGGGGGCCAACCTCACGGGGCTCACGTACCTGAGCGTGGAGTCTGCGCGTGGCAGCAAGGCGGTCGTCTGCGACATCCGGAGGCTGCCATTGCTTGAGGAGCTTTGGATCTGCAACTGCGAGCTCTTGGATTCGATGCCCGGGGTGTTTGGCCTCGGCCCCGACACCGCCGTCTCGCTGGTCTGCAACTGCGGGAGGACGCTTGCCCTCTATGAGAGCCACGAGGATTACGTGCTATCTGGGAGGCCCTGCGAGCAGCTGACAAGTGGCCAGGCCAGGCGACTGTTCTGCGACTCTAGGGGCTGGCCGGAGGAGGCGAGGGGGCCGGAGGTGAACCGGGCGGCAGCCGAGCGCCCGCGCGCTGCTGAGCCGGGTGGTGGCCGGGTGGTGGTTCCTGTGCAATTCTGTAGCGTGTGTGCTCGCCTGCGTGCATGCGTGCATGCGGAAAGGGAAGGACGGCGGTCCAGGAGAGGAGTCGGCGGGAGGGAAGAAAAGGGCGTGCATGCAGAGTCGGGACGGCACACCGGGTCCTCGCGCATCACTTGTGAAGATGTTAAGCGCAGGGGAAAACCCGTGCTTCAGCTCAAACACGCAAGTGCTTCAGCTCAAACGCGTTGGTCCTTCAAGGATGCAATGAAGATGTAGGATTGGGTGAGTCCACTATTGCTTTCACCACTGGGCAGTGGAAAATTGTAGCTGGTTACTAGGCCGCTGGTTAACTGCAGCTTAGCCTGCAGGCTCAAAAAGTATATTCGTCAAGGTGCTCGGAGCATCATGTCCAGCCAGATGGCACCACATGGTGCTGGAGGGCACATAATATTGGAGGCCCTGAGAGTGTACCATAGTATAGACGAGGGTGTGTATCTTGCGTGTACAATGGCCATATGTTCGGGTGTAAAATCAGCAGACGTTAGGGTGTGCGGAAGTATGTCACCAGGCGTATTACTCTCTGTTGCCTTCATGAGACGCTTGGATGACTCTTGGTGCCTATGTTGAGAGCCAGATGCATACATTCTGAATGTAGCAGCTCAAGACTGACACCCAGTGCACCCGACTGTACTTTTATTGCTTGAGAAGCAGTGTTATCTTCTGTATGATGTCTGAGTGTGCTCGTGTACTGTGCAGGCACATAAATAGCAGCACCCCCAATGCCCCTGCTGGGAGCAATAACGTGGCCCATGGGTATGTAGCGCCTTTGCTCATTTGAGAAATGGAGTTGAGCTCAATAATTGTGCGTGGACTTATCACTCACTGATCCCACAGATTGATACGCTGACAATTTTCCAACAGAAGTCCTGCCCCTCACAACTTGCATCCAAATTTGAGCAACACGCGTGGGGGAAATTTCCACACCTTTTGATCACTGTTGGAGATATAAGCCTCCCCTCCTTTTTTATGTGATATTTGACGTAAGAGCGCAAATAGAAACTAAGATTGTGGCCTTCATGCATGCAAGTGATCTTGGGCAGAAGGCCCTTCATGATCGTACGAATTCCAAGCTTGATGTGGCGCCATCATGACAAACCCTCTATAGCTCAAGTCGGTAGATGAATGTTCTTAAAAGAGTTTATAGCAAGTCACTATCTTGGTTAGTATGTGGGGTTGACTGTGGATTATGCCTGCTCCTTTTCTTATGTCTGTTATTATCAAATCCTACTTTGCTCTGCACTCTCTCCAATTGACATCTTTGTTAGCATCCCACTCACATGTGGCGTGTGCTAATTTATGGAGCGCTGGTGAGTAAGTGAAACATCCTTAGAGCAAAATGTGTGAAGTGCAAATTAGTACCACCAGAGATGCCCAAGAGGAGTGGAATATTCAACCACGAGTATATCTGATAGGCTTGGACCCGCCATCGTAACTCAATAATCCGTCGCACATTCAATGCCCATGGGATGCTGCCATTTGTCTTGATGGGGAAGGGGTTCCAATTGTCTTTCTAAGTAATATATGCCATTGAATGGTGTAGCATACATGCCAAAGCAAATATAAATGATAAGATATATGTCTAACTAAGTAGAAAGAATGGCTATGACTGCTAACACTTTTTTGAAAGGAGTATAGATTACCCCCAGAAATCTTTTTCCAGGGCCCAATGTCAAGACCTTATCCTCAATTCATTCACCGCTTCTATCCTCCAAGAGCCAGCTAGGCTCTAGCAACTGTGCCTACTTCAAGGCAGCTCCTGGGGATGCTTGGGCTCGCCGCACGTCCGCAGGAAGAGCTCCCGCACCTTCTCGGGCTTCGAGAAGCCGCCATGTGTCCGCTCCGCCTCGGGCCAGTACGCCACGGAGCAGTCGCGCTCGTAGCGCGGGACCACGTGGATGTGCAGATGGCTTGGGATGGACGCCCCCGAGTGGGGCCCCACGTTGATGCCCACGCTGTAGGAGTCCGTTCCCGACGCTTCACACGCCACCTGTCGCGAGAGGAGGGCGCAGAGGAGAGCCGAAGGGGGGTAAGAGGGGGGG